>JANRMT010028174.1:49555748-49572321 GCA_026402145.1 Polypterus bichir lapradei | reverse complement strand
TATCTATCTATCTATCTATCTATCTATCTATCTATCTATCTATCTATAATATAGTGCCTTTCATAGCTATCTATCTATCTACACTATATTGCCAAAAGTATTGGGGCACCCCTCAAAATCATTGAATTCAGGTGTTCCAATCACTTCCATGGCCACAGGCATATAAACGCAAGCACCACAGCATACAAACATTTATGAAAGAATAGGTCGCTCTCAAGAGCTCAGTGAATTCAAGTGTGGTACTGTGATAGGATGCCAAATGTGCAATAAGTCCATTCATAAAATTTCCTTGCTACCTAATATTCCACAGTCAACTGTTAGTGGTATTATAACAAAGTGGAAGCAATTGGGAACAACAGCAGCTCAGCCATGAAGTGGCAGGCCACGTAAAATCACAGTGCTGGGACAACACATGCTTAGGCGCACAGTGTGCAGAAGTCTGCAACTTTCTGCAGAGTCAATAGCTATAGACCTCCAAACTTCATGTGGCCTCCAGATTAGCTCAAGAACAGTGCATACTGAGCTTCATGGAATGGGTTTCCATGGCCGAGCAGCTGCATCCAAGCCTTACATCACCAAGCGCAATGCAAAGCATCGGCTGCAGTGGTGTAAAGCACACCACCACTGGACTCTAGAGCAGTGGAGACGTGTCCTCTGGAGTGACGAATCACGCTTCTTTGTCAGGCAATCCAAAAGGACAAGTCTGGGTTTGGTGTTTGCCAGGAGAACGGTACTTGCCTGACTGCATTGTGCCAAGTGTAAAGTTTGGTGGAAGGGGGTTTATGGTGTGGGGTTGTTTTTCAGGGGTTGGGCTTGGCCCCTTAGTTCCAGCGAAAGGAACTCTTAATGCTTCAGCATACAAAGTCATTTTGGACAATTTCATGTTCTCAACTTTGTGGGAACACTTTGGGGATGGCCCCTTCTTGTTCCAACATGACTGCGTACCAGTGCACAAAGCAAGGTCTATAAAGAAATGGATGAGCGAGTTTGGTGTGGAGGAACTTGACTGACCTGCACAGAGCCCTGACCTCAGAAAACCTTTGGGATGAATTAGAGCAGAGACTGTGAGCCAGGCCAAACTCACTGGGCAAGTAATAGATATCTATTTATCTATCTATCTACAAAATCAGGATAAGGTGAATAACGTATCTCTTCTTCAAAGAGAAATAATGGAAGATGGAACCCAACTTGACAGAAATGGACCCAAAAAGCAAGAAACACCCCTAAAATGGAATACAAATCCATTACAGCACACACTCAAGAAAATCCGCCAACACATTCATACCAAGGCAATGTAAAAGAACAAATGGACCTTCTCACACACCACATGTGGACAAAGGGAGAACACACAAACTTCAGACAGCTAGGAAGGGAGCCTAATTCAGTGCAGTGAGGTATTAGGACAGGTGTTATTTGGCCAGGTGTCCTGCCTTAACTCATTAAAGTAAAAAAAAAATATCTTCTTATATAATACGCTACCATAGCTGTTCGTTTGTCTCTCCAGGATTTTAAATCATTTGTAGCTCGCAAACCGTTTGACTTATTGACCTGAAATTTGGTACACATATACTACGTGATGTCTACTATCCACTTTCAGGGTGATGATTGACCTCCAAGGTTATTCCTCTTTTTATTTTTATTTTAGTTTATTGTAGAATCAACTCACAGCAGCGGACAGCAGGGCAGCCATGCGACGCACGCGTACAGGAGCCGTTCTCATCCCTACCACCTTCGCCGTCATTTCCCCTACCTCTTCATATCTTAAATCATTCTTGAGGAAGATTGAAGAAAATGTACTAAGTAATTGCAACACAAACACTGACTTAATCAGTTTTAATTCGAAAAGATGTTGATGAAAAAAGAGAAGATTTGGACCGCTAGGGTGGAGAAAAGAAGAGCTGCTCAGGAAGCAGCAAGCGCATCAACCTCTGAGCAAATGAATGCTAAACGTACAGGGAAAGAGTCAGAAAATTACGAATGCTCAAGTCAAGTGTATTCATTGCACGCTTTCGTGCAGTGCGCCATTACTGGTTTTCTTATAGTGTATGTCATTATTACAGATGTATCAAAAAAAAAACTTTAACTGTCTTCTAATTGTTATGAACATTTTTGTTAATTAGTAATTTAAAAAGTTATTCAGTTTTAAATTATGTTAAGAAAAGTATACTGCACAAATTTTAATGGTGCTACCTCACGCAGTTCTACAACGTTATTTACAAATATAATGCAAACCAAAAAGATTACATATACGGCAGTATATTAAAAGGAGAATATATGATGCAAGAAGTTGAAGTGGAAACTTTGACAAAAATTCCTCAGCAGCTACCCAAACAAACCTGATGAAATGGATATTTTCCTCTTGTTGTTACATAATAGTAAATAAGTAATAGTTGCATTTTTGCAGGACCTAAAATAAATTGTTAACAGTTACTGATAAACATTTATCTCAATATTTTCAAACTTGTTGCTATTTTTTATAGTCTATCCCAGCAGACAAATGTGCAAATAGTTAAAAATCCTAAGATGGGACAGCAGCCTATTATGTGACACATTGGCCCAGATTCATGTTTCCTATCTTCACAGTTATTAGTATGTTTTTGATGGATAGAATAAAAATGGACCAACCAAACATAAATATAAATGTACAAACTCCACACACATGGCAACCCAGCTGAGGACTGAACCTGAGTGCCAATCACTTAGACGTGGCAATGTAACCCGCTGTAACAGAGTTCTTCTCAAAAAATTTCTAATTTAAATGCATGGAATCTGTGTGGCGAACTTTCAAGATTACACTCTGCAATTTGTCCTTTACTAATGCTTTCTGCAGTATGGCATGAAATAAGAAGTTATTCCCTCTTTATTTTCAAATAAAGTACTAACAGTCTCAAGTGCCCACTATCTACATAAATGAGCAAAATGCTATATTATAATTTAAAGCGAAAATGAAAAGGAATACACTTAAAGGATAGTTCATTGAAGCCACCAGGAAACACAAATAATAGAGGTGAATCAAGAATGATGAAAATGAAAAAAAGGAGTGTTACAGTGTTTATGCAAAAATGTAGATCTCTAAATGTCATAAGGGGTTGGAAAATATACTGGTATTACTGGACACAATTTCTACGAAAACACATAGAAGTTATTTAAAAACTTGAATTGCAGAAATCTAATTCAAACACAAGGGGTCACTATTTTTCCATAGAAGCTAATTTTGTGACAGGCCATTAGCATTTTTTGCTTTACTACTTTCAGTTAAAAAGTCTTATACTACATAAAGTCCACAGAAGTTTTGTAAATCCTTTAATAATTTTAACACCCAGATACTGTCAGGCTCATCCTAGTGTAGTCAAATTCCCTTGTTATTTTTTGAATTATTTGAGGCATAATTTCACTTGGACAAAGCTGGCAGCACTGTCCCGATTATATTTTTTGATTTCTCCAGTACCTTCAGTACCATTCAGACATATCTGTGATAGGGTCAACTCAGAGATATGCAGGTGGATGAGCCTATGATGGCATAGATAATGGACTATCTCTTGGGCAGAACTCGAGGACTTTGTACCTGATACCAGTAAGCAAAGCTGGAGCACCACAAGGATCAGTCTCCTTACCTCTTTGCTCTGTACACCTCAGACTATAAATATAACACCAGATCATGTCACTTGCAGAAATTCCCGGATGATTCTGCACTTATGGGCTGTATTGCAAAGGGGGAAAAGACAGAGTATAGGAGTCAGGTGGAGAACGTTTTTTTCTTAGTATGCAAAGGATTGTCTGCATCTTAACATCAGTAAACCAAGGAACTAGTTATTGACTTTCTTTGCACCAAAGAGCCTCTAGGCCCGATCACTATCTATGGAGTGGATGTAGAGGTGGTGCACTCCTACAAGTACTTGGGGTCACCATCAATGACAGTTTGGACTGGTCTCATTAGACAGTGGGACTTTATAAGTTTCTTTCTTTCTTATGAGAATTAGATTAGATAAACTTTATAATCTCAAGGGAAAATTCAGATTGCACTCCTTTAATGTGGGTAATGACATTCTTTACATGTTCTACACCTCTCTGATGGCAAATGCAATTTTCTACGCTGTGGTGTGCTTGGCCATCACTTCAAGAGAGGTTCACTGAGTCAACAAGAACATTATATGTCTATAGCACATTTTCATACAAAGGACATAGCTCAAAGTGCTTTACGAGATGTCAAAGAAAACGTTTCAAGAAAAGAAAAATAAATGACATGACAATGAAAATTACAGATACGTACAAATCAATACACACTTAGATAAGAGATATATAATTGATGTAAAAAGCAGAGTCTGCATCTATAGATTCATTATTATATCTCTACTCATAAGTCTAATGCATTGATTGTATAGCCAGTGTCACGCACGCGCGAGTAGGAGACCGCGGACGGATCTGAACACACCTGAAAAGGTATTCGTCGGCAGGGAATGGCGGGGTACTAACTTTCTCCCTCTTATTTCTTGCAGGAAAAAAGACGCTCCGCCGCCCTAAATCAAGTCTGACCGCGGTACGGTTACTTCCGCCCTTCCTCCGCCATCTTGCCTTGACGTCATCACTCCCATCCTCCCTCACGGCTCCTTCCCAGCATTCCTCCACTTCCGGCTCCTCCCAAATAAAATGGCCGCCGACGCCATGTTTGGCGTCGCGTGTATGAACTGTGAATGTTTATATATTTTGACCGTGTTTCTTTTGAAATACTGTGGAGCGTCAACAATATACGGGGCTGGAAAACCCCAAACCTTTATGTTGTCTCCTCTTAAATCTTTTACACCAGGTAGGACAGAAAAATTCAAAGAAATCTCTCAGGCAAGTTGCAGAGAAAAAAAATAAAATCTGATGGGGTTTCAGATCCAAAAGACCAACCAGCACCTACTAGACATTCTACCTAACATAAATGTTTTTCAATAGTTCCTATTGTTTTTTAGGATTTATCCTAGTGTTAGACCTGAGTGTCACTCGGGCTATAAAAACAATGCTAAAAGTGTTATTCCCGAGTGTCACTTGGGCAACGGTATAGACATGTTCGTGTAATCCAAAGGTTTACTAGGGCTGTAAAAGTGCTGAGCGTTACTTGGGCAATGGTATAGGTAAGTCTAGCGTAAGCATAAGGACCGAGTGTTACCTTGGCAATGGTGTAGACGCATCTTCTCCTAGCCTCATAATGGCATCTTGTAAGAAATGTCTCTTATCAGCAGTGATGACAAAGTGAATCTGTCTTCAGGCCGTGAAATTGAAATGGTCAGTGATACCAAAAGTGATTCTGGGAAATCGAAAGTGACAATCGCGTCACTCGCACATGTGCAGTGTGCTGTTCATATTATTATTATTATTATTATTATTATTATTATTATTCATAATCATCATTATCATTTGTATCATTCGTACACTTTGTACTTTTAGTGTTTTGCATATTTTACAGCAGAAAGATGAGATTTAATATAAAATGAAATTTTTCAAGCCAAAACATGCAATGCTTTTTACATGTTTTTTGATGAAAATGTAATGCTAAAGAGGCTCTAATATTTGATGCAGTTGGCCTCATTGACCGTTGGAGCATCCTCTTTTAATTCCATCATAGTAGGCATCTGAAAAAGCAATGGTGGTACAAGACGCCACCAAAGGATAACTGAAAAGAAAGCAGAGAAAGGTAAAGATTAATAAGGACTGAAAATTAATGAAGAATAAGATCATTATATGCATGTATAATCTATTAGAAGTAGAATTAAAATGCAACTATAAAATACATTACATTGTGAAAGTATGACCAATTATATCATTACAAGATGCTGAGAAATGAATTCCCGCTTTGGTTTTTAGATGATTTAGGTCAGAGTTCATAATTATACCTAAATTCTTTAAATCTGCCCTGACTTTCAAAGCTCAGAAATCAAATCTATTTCCATGACCTTCACTATTTCCGTTTTTGCCAACTCCTTTTAAACAGGCAGACTTAGTCATGGGAGGCACTTTGCAAAATGATGCACATCCTCTCTATGACACAATAACTCTGAGGACCTTGAGCCGCCGAATTATTCAGTAGAAGTGTGTCACAAAATGCTATGGGGCTCCATTATACCAATGGCAATATGCCTGCGTAATACCTCATTGGGACTGTGACAGTCAAGTCAGAAGTTTTCTTTATTTTTAGTTTTATTTCTTTTAGTCTTTCCGGTGTGTATTTGAGAGAGGTTTGTTTTTTGTCTGTATACTTATTGATACATTCATTTGGTTTTTTCCAATATGAAATTTGAATATTTCTCCAATGTTTTCCTTTTCATACTCTGATATCCGACATCCAAAAGATGTGTGTAAAATGAAAAGCAAATACTAACAGCAGAATACATTATACAGTTCACTTTAGCAATATAGAACAATTATTTAAAACCTAGGTACAACATATTTGAGGTGCAATAGCCCTTAGGCTTCTCATCATATTTGGATACAAACAAATGTTGAGATTTCAGTGTTTAAAATTCAAATTGTAAACAAGGAACAGAGTTAGAAATGTCCATCTCAAGAATATTCCATGCCATTACTTGATCTGACTCATTTCAGAAACATTTTCTTTCCTCAGGCTTCATTGTCAAATCATCTTAAAAAACAGAGTGATACGTTTAACAAATTCATTATACATCTATTGTCAATGAATGCTTATCCAGGGTAGTTACATGGGAGACAAGACATCGTCTTAGTTCATCATTAGGAAATTGCAAGCTCCTAAGGTATTGTGAAAGATGCCCTGGACAGAGACAGACACTGAGACAGCCAGATGTCCAAACCACACATGTTTTATTCCTGAACACAATATCACAGTGCACAATTAGCCACAATGCTCGCAGACCTTTCCTTTCCTTTCCTTTCTTTTGCTGCCTCTACTCCACTCCTCACAAGTTCCGTCCTCATCCACCCGACTCCGGCTCCCGAATGGACTGAGGCGGCCGCTTTTATGGCACACCTGGATGTGCTCCAGGTGCTCCTTGATGATCTTCCTGGTGTGGAGCAAGTGATGCACTTCATGGCTTGGGAACCATCCAGGCACCCCCTAGTGTCGGCCACAGACCCCCACAGGGATGAGCTTCCCAACTCTGTATCCGTAGCCCTGATGGAATCCGTGGGGGGGAGAGGGAAATATACTTCCCCTCTCCCAGTCCTTCCTTGTTCCAGGCGTCCCAGTGGGGCAAGGTCCCCGGTCGTCTGCCACAGTATATAATGTCTCAGTCGTCTGAGGTTTTATATATTGGTATATTTACATTGTAAAATTAATGAGATGGTTTGATATATCTTTATGTGTGTGAAATGAATCAACAATTCTAAATTGGTTCACTGTAACTCTGAGTTAACAAGAGGATTACAGTGTAATGGTGAATGTCAGAGAAAATTTCTAGTAAATAAAAAATAGGCTTGAGACATCATTACAAATGCATCCAAAAATGGATGCCCTTTCTTTTAACACCAAGTTGGTTGTGTTCTTGTTCAGTGCAACACAGAAGACTGATCTATCCTAACAGAATAGTTTATTTTATTAGTTAGGTTAATTTACAATATGTTTTCATTTACACCAATCAGCACACAGATAAATGGTAGTTAAAGGCAACCACAGGTTCAAGCAATACAGAAAATGTTTCCTGTACATAGCCCATCCAGGGTTTGTTCCTGCCTTAGACCTAATGCTTATGGAAAGAGCTTCAGTCCTCTAAAAACATAAATTTGAACAAGAAGGTGAGAAGATGGATGGATGGATGGATGGAAGGACTATAAGTTTGAACACAGTAAAGGTTTCAATGATCCATTTTTATCAATCCTTCTTAATCCAGTTTAGAGTCTTAAGTAAAATTCAGGATCTCACCCTGGACAAGATGTTAATACCATAACGGCTCATTTTTCCAAGTGATTGGTTTCATTGCTCTTGCATTAATATTTGAAGAATAATGTCATCATAAATTTTTAATTAATACTACTTTGGTTTTCATATATCAGCAACAGCAGTGTACACCTGTCTAGGAGAATGGAAGTTAAACTGTAAGATCTCTATCAGCAGTACAGGATGACTGGTTTTTCCAAACTGGTTTGGCCTTCACTCCCATATAATACTCTTAATGGTTAACAATTCAATTCATTCCATGGAGGGCTGCAATGGGTGAAGCTTTTTGTTCCAACCAATTTTTGTCCCTAACTGGACATCTGTCTTAATTAAATATGCTATTATTTGGAAGACTCAAACCTTTATGACATCAGTTCATAAATGCTCCACAGGGATGATTTCAATTTTAAAAGATTTAATATATACAGTATATAAACTGTCTTTTTAAGATGTGGCTTGCTTATGATCACTTAAATAGAAATGACAATGAATCGTGTCAGCCATTTGAACCTGTGTCTGCATTTTATTAACTGATACTACAAATGTTAAAATTGCTTCTAATTAAATGCCTCATATAATAGCATGACCTTTTCCTACTCCCATTTTTCAATAAAATGTGAAATGTGTATTTTTTTTCAACAGCTTTCTGTAAACAGGAGTCTGTTTTTATAGAACTTGAACTCTACATTGTATTTGGAAAACTTTAACAGAAAAAACAACAACAGGTAATTGAAAAATGAATAAATAACAGTGCAGTCAAGATCTGGAAAATGTAATCATATTTTTCAAAATCCTATAAGGGTAAATATCATTGTGTCATTTTGTAGTGACCCAATGAAGGTTTGATACAATAGTGCATTTAATTAAGATAGAAGTTTCAATGAAAAGCAGTATTGACTGGAAAAAAATCACATGCACCCACTACAGCCCTTCAAAGACTGAACCGAGTAGCTAGGCTAAAATAATTAAACAGATTTGTGAACATGACTAAAAGAATGCTTGGACAAGGGTGGACCAGTGGTAGCGCTGCTGACTCACAGTAAGGTTTAAATGCCATTCTCCTAGACAGGTGTCCACTGTTTTGCCCATATATGAACACCAAAGTAGTATTAATTCAAAGTGTATGACGATATTATTCTGTGCATTCTTCAAACACTAATAAACTAGCTGTGTGTGGACAAAAAAAACAACCCAAAGACTCCCTAGCAGTTTTTCTATATTGATGAACTTGCAGAGGCATCAGCTAAAGTGGGCCCGGGACAGTGGTATCTTGTCCGAGATGGTCGTGTAGTCAAGTGTAGCTGTGGTACAAATTAAGCAGACTGGATGGAACCTGCCACAGCCAAAGTAGGGTAGCACGTTGTGTGAGGTGTGTGCAAGCACCGAAAAAATGTAAAACTGCATGCATGCGCCATCTTACCAAGTGCAAGTCACACTTATATTAGCTTCTACATCTTCCGTATGAAATAAACACCAACTCCCGTGGCTGTGGTTGAGCATGAACAGAGAGGTTTGCTCTGTACAAGCATACACACAAGCCTTTCGAAGTGTGAAATGAGATGCCTACAAGTGCAGAAAAAATTTAACAGTGCATGTACTGTATATGCCATCACACCAAGTGCAAATCACACTTGCATAACCTTCCGGATCTTTTGTAGAATTTACTCCAACTTCTGTGGCTGTTGTAAAGCTGGAGCAGAGTGGACACACACACACAGAGGTCTTTCATTTATACATGTCTAAAGATCACTGAAGCCAATCATTTCTGGCCCTGACATCTTGTACTGGGTGCGATTCTGATTTTTACTTAAGGCTTTGTGACTCTAAACTGGATTAAGTAGGAAAGATAATAAATGGATGGTTGCAATCTTTACAGTGTTAAATATTTGCAACCCATCCATTGATCCATCCATTTTCTCACCATTTGTGGTTTTAAAGGACTGAAGCCTTTTCTATAAGCGTGTGGTCTAAGCAGGAACAAACCCTGCATGGGCTGTATACGGGAAACATTTTCTGTATTACTTGGACCTGTGCTTTCTAGTTTAGCTAGGTCAACCATTGTTCACATCTTGAGTCCTCCTTGCTTGGAGTTTGAATGTTTTCCCTGTGTCTGTGTGGGTTTCCTCCCACTGTCCAAATACATGCAGGTTAGGTGAACTGGCCATGATAAATTCGCATTAGTGTGTGCTTGGTGTGTATGCATGTGTGTGTGTTCGCCCTGTCAGGAATTTATTCCTGCCTTGCTCCCTATGCTAACCAGAGGTGGGCTCCAGCAACCCTGCTCTGGATTATGTGGGCTAGAAAATTAAAAGACATGAATGAACAAAACTCCTAATGTAACACTTGGTGTAGGACTTGTAAAGCTCTTCTCACATCTATTTTCAAGCACCTGAGATCCTTACCTTTATCATGGAAATAACTACACAGTTTTACATGTCACTGGGGGAGAAAAGGATCATCTCATAAAAACAAATTTATTGTGTGTTTCATATAAAGTGGGCACATAAAGTAGTGGGGGGTCAAAACAAGCATTCATTATTACTATGCATAAAGTGTTCCCTAAATAATTTAACTAAGTTTAGTTCATGCATGTTGTCACACACGTGTGCTTAGGAGGCAGCCAACATGCCCTAAGGTGAGTGATATTACAAGGGATGAAGGGTTGATTGTATGAATTAGTGCCTCGCTCTCTCCATCAACAGAACTAAAGAAGACAAACAATAACTCACCTCCAATACTTCCGGTCACCCAAAATGGCTACCATCCAACAATCCTGTCTCCATGTCTCATCCATGACGTCACTTCCAGCTCCCCTTTATGATGTCACTTCTGGCTCCGCCATGATGATGTCACTTTCCGGACCACCACAATGATGTCACTTCCGGTCCTCAATGATGATATCATTTCTGTCCTTCCACATTTGATGTCATTTCCTGCCACCATTTTGTTATAAAAACTCATTGTATTCACTTTCAGTTGTGAATTGCTCTTGCTTTTTGATCCATTTTTGCAATATTTTTTCATTCTGTCCAAGGACATTAAACAGGGTCATTCCCCAACTCTTTTTGAGACTCTGAGTCGTTTATTATATCACAATGTACAATATGAATGCCACAATTTAAGGAGACATACTCAGTTTTAAAGTGATTCCTGGCTGTCGAGGTTATCTCTGCTGTAGCTGCCTACTGTTATTTCACATGCACCGCCAGCTCTAAATCTTTTGCAGTGTGTGTGCACAGTCTTGGCTGACTGCACATCTCTTTTTAATGCAAAGGTTATAGTAGTAGGGTGTTGTACCGTGTTGGACGCAATAATGGATGCAATGAGAAGTTGCCTGTAGAAGGGGCCTAAGCTGCCTCGAAAGCCTGCATATTGTAATCTGTTCAGTTAGCCAATAAAAGGTGTCATTTTGTTTGACTTCTCATTTAATGCAAAGGCTAGAAAAAGTGCTAGGAAAATCAGAGCTTGCATTGCCAGTTCAGCATATAAAGCACGTAATCCAGAAGGGTGGCATCAGTATATAAAAATGATATTCAGTACATGATAGAAGAAGCCACACAAGGTATCAGGGTAATAAAGAATGTCACATAAACGATTTTATGGGAATGACGTGATCCAGATGCTCAAATACATTTTTTTAAGTATTAGTGTAGTGTTGGCATTCAGATGTGCACCCAGCTGTCTCAGAACGCAAGCAAACCATCTTTACGACAAAGGTGTAGCTAAGAAGGAAGAAGCAATATTTATGGAGGGAGTTTGCCATAGACAAAAAAAAAATGAGCCTCATAAATTTCACAGTGTGAGCACTACAGTGAACTCGATTTACAGGGCACAAACTGATGTTTGTTTGTTCACTGCCCACGGACCCTTTTTACCAGCGGGAAACGATGACTATAAAATTAAAATAAATAATGAAGATCTGTTTCTGCTTTTTTTTTTTTTTTTTTAAGTGGAAATGGGCATCCTTAAGATTATTTACTGTTTATGTGCAACTCTTCGCAGTGGGGTGCGTCAGATCATAAAAAACAAAAGCAGGTAATATTAAACACAAATATGCAAATAAGAACCATGCAGCATATTGCAAGACTTGTTGACAATATTATCGTTATTATGGAAAATACACTAGAATGCTGCTTTTACTCTAGCACCAGAAACCAGTTGTATTTTATTTTCATTACTGCTCTTGGAAGTTCCTAAAACCAACTGTGAAATTTTGCAGCCCTGTAGATTCCTGCTCTGTATGTGTTATATTTTAGACAGTTTTTTTTTTTTTACCTGGCTTAGGTTTATGTTCTTTTTCTTTTTGCTTGCTTTAAAGTATTTGTCATTTGAAAATACCATTTTTGTTACGTGTTATGCTAATGTTTTATTTGGCATCTATGTGTAATGCATTGTTCTCTTATGTCCCTTTTTCTCTATGGGTGGCATCCTAACATCAGCACTTCCAAGCCTTCCCCACTGACAACTTCAGACCCTGAGAAGAGGATCTCAGGTAGTGGTGCACTCGATTGTGTCAGGAGTCTCTTCTCTGAGTACTGCTCTTCATTCAGATTTTCTGTTTTGCTGATTATTTCTGCTCTGTCTCTGGATTTTACTTACAGATTGTGTTGTTGAGACTTGTTTGCTTCAGATTGTCTTTTAGCAATGCTGTTTGTTCTTTTGAACATTTTTGCTCAAAACAAAATTTGATTTATATTGATTTTTTATTTCAATTTGTTTCATCAAGCCAGAGTTTTTCATGGTGTGTCTCTCACTTAAGATCTTCTAAGGATATTTATGGACATTTTAGGCATTTTGAACCCCATTTTGGGGTCTGCTCAGGCTGTAGCTGGTGGAATGCTGGTTTAGGTTGTGGCTGTGATGTATGTGATGGCTAGTGGATATCCTGGCTCTGTCTGAAGGTTCAAAGGTTTTCACTAAGGTTTTGACTCTGTGTTTAGAGACTGGGGTCAAGACTGAGTTATTGAACATTTGAGGCCATTCTATTATAACTCCCTGTAACAGCGCCAGTTCGGCTGCACAGTATAATCACTAGTAGGGTGCCACATGCAACCAGCATTGTGATTTGGAGTCATGAACATGGTGAGAAGGGGTTGAGACCAGGTTGTGATGCCCCGTGCCTTTGATCCCACCAGGTATTACACTTTGCGCATTTTGTAGTTTGAACACCTAATCCTGCTTACTCTTCAGTATGGTCAGCAGGTCTACTTCTCATTTGTAAACTACAAGAACAGAAACAAATAACACACCACTTCCTATATTTTACTCGGGCATTACGAGGTGAGACTCAAAAATAACCATCTGGAGGTCGGCCGGACGTGAATCATAGAACTATATCCCCTCCTACATGACTCCTCAAACCACTGACCGGCTAGGTATATCCTGTGAATAGCCCAGTCAGTATTTGTACAACAATCGCTACACGAGTTGCCACGATAATGTTCTCTTTTTCGATAAAGCCGTTTTTGACTGACAAAAAAACATTCCTGCCCTCGATCATCCTCCCTATTCACCTGATTTAGCTCCCTGTGATTTTTACTTGTTCCCGAAAATCAAAAGTGAGCTGAAGGGAACACATTTTTCTTCAATGGATGAAGTGAAGACAAAAATGGCAAGACTGTTGAAAATACTCAAGCAAGAAGACTTCCATCACTGTTTCAATCAACGAAAGATACATATGGAGCATTGCAGAGATCACGAGGTGGAGTATATAGAAGGTGACAATGTTTAGAATGCTGTAAGTCATCAATAAATATTTTTTTTTACCAATCTGGCTATTTTTGTGTCTCACCTCATATATCCTCTACCACATATGTTTCCATTAAACTCAGCTGCACATCATTAGCCCTTCTAATTACCCTGCATGCAATTCTTACCGACACACAACTTCTACAATCAAGGCCGCAGTCTCCCCTGTGCACTGTTGTGGAATCGTTTCAACTCTAGTCAGTGGCAATCAAGTCTGCACTACCTTTATGTCACAACCAACCAATGCCTGGCTGACAGTTCGTCCCTCACAGAGATCCGGGAGTCTGCAGACCCAACAAATACCCTGGGAGAACTTCAAGGCAAAGTATAATCCTTTTTTAATCTATAGTTAAAAATACAAAATCAAGCCAGAGCCTTCAGGTGTTCACTAGCCTGTCCAGAATAGTTTCACCCCCTAACCCTAACCAGCTACTCCTCAACTACTAGTTGCAGACTTTAGATTAAGCAGACTCCAAAATAAGAAAACTGGCTTTTAAGCTTCAAAATATATTTTTGTCTCAAAATATCATAAATGCCTTACAAGAGAGATAAACCAAGAAACACTCCTGCTAGTTGAGACAAGTCTCACAAGAAATAATTATAAATGAATATTTATTAAAAAAATAAAAACACTTAAAAGTGCAAAAAAGATAAGACTATAAGGCAATCCAAAGGCAAACAAATCCAAAGGCAAATCCAGAAAAACAAGCAAGAAAATCAGTAACAAATCAAAGAAATCCCAACTTTATATCCAAATGAAACTTAATGAACCACTGCTCAGTCCTTTCCTCTGAGCTACTTATAAAGCCAGGAGGAGGACCCAGCAGCAGTGACATCAGAGTGGCCCGCTTCCTAAAGTGCATGGAATGGCCATACATTTCAAGAGACAGTGTGTCAATAACACACAATAAACACAATTAACAGAAATAATATAGTCTAGCATCATGAAATATGATAAATCAAAATGAACAAAAACAACAATAAAACAGAAAATATGTATAAATACTGGCTATAATACAACAACTTGGGGGCCACCTTTATTTTAATAACTGGGACCCAATGTTGTTTTATTAATTCTGTGCCCCTACAGCTCTGATATGATTATATAAGTATTCATTATCATTGTCACATATAATTGGGTGATTTACCTCTAGACACTGATCCCAAACTCCATGGAGTTTCCTGAAATTTCTGCATCTCCTTCCATAATATATATATGGAGTAACAGTAAAGGTAAATAAATGAATCATTTGAAAATATAAATATACCGTATCACATGCTGTAAAATATGGCTTTATTTGGTCCTCTAAAAATAGCATTTCCTATGTTAAACTAAAAGGGCTTTAGAGTTTGAAAAATAGCCCTCTTCATAGACAAATAAAACAATAAAACAGTAAGTTTTTTTCTGTAAAATATATTAGGCAGCGGATGAGATGAAAGTTAATATTGGCTTGGGCTCTTTTTATATGTGACAGTGTGCTACTGAAGAGACAGGAGGGCAAGGGAACCACACACAGTAATAATCCCTCCTGTGATTAAAACAATTTCTTCACAGGTTTAAATCTGTGCACAGAAGAAGACCAGGCACACTGGTATTTACAGTGGCAGAAGCACATTTTATGCCACTTCAATGGGCATGATTAACAGGCTAGGAAAAGGTTTTCTGTTCATCCATCCTTGAAGGCAGAGTGTTTAATTTATTGAACCTACTGTGAATTATGATTTGATTCTGCAGAGGCTTTTATTTGGAGTATTGAGTTCTGAAAATGTAATTAAAGTAGATATTCTGTCCACCCATCCATTCAATGAACCAATGAAATAAAATTTTAGGGTTGAAGGGAGCCTATCCCAGCAGCATTAGGTGTAAGGTACAAAATAGCCTATTAGACTGTGTGGTATTGTGGGTAAGATAATGAAATTTGAGCTAAAAATGTTGCTCATTTAGTTCTTGACTCAGACAGATTGTGCAATCCAGAGAAAGCCTGTTGTCCACTTTTAAAAGATGTTTTAAATAGATATACTGGTCGAATATGACGACACTGCTACTGTGGGCTGTATCAGGAGTGGGCAGGAGGAGGAGTATAGGAAACTAATTAAGGACTTTGTTAAATGGTGCGACTCAAACCACCTACAACTGAACATCAGCAAAACCAAGGAGCTGGTGGTGGATTTTAGGAGGCCCAGGCCCCTCATGGACCCCGTGATCATCAGAGGTGACTATGTGCAGAGGGTACAGACCTATAAATACCTGGGAGTGCAGCTGGATAATAAATTGGATTGGACTGCCAATACTGATGCTCTGTGCAAGAGAGGGCAGAGCCGACTATACTTCCTTAGAAGGCTGGTGTCCTTCAACATCTGCAATAAGATGCTGCAAATTTTCTATCAGATGGTTATGGCGAGTGCCCTCTTCTACGCAGTGGTGTGCTGGGGAGGCAGCATAAAGAAGAGGGACGCCTTACGCCTGGACAAACTGGTGAGGAACGCAGGCTCTATTGTAGGCACGGAGCTGGACAGTTTGACATCTGTGGTGGAGAGACGGGCGCTGAGCAGGCTGCTATCAATCATGGAGAATCCACTGCATCCACTGAACAGTGTCATCTCCAGACAGAGGAGCAGCTTCAGCGACAGACTGCTGTCACTATCCTGCTCCACTGACAGACTGAGGAGATCGTTCCTCCCCCACAATATGCGACTCTTCAATTCCACCTGGGGGGGGGGGTAAATGTTAACATTATACAAAGTTATTGTCTGTCATACCTGCCTTGGATTCTTCACCTTGCATTTTTTAACTTGCACTGCATTTTTATTTAATTAATATTATTTTTTATCAGTATGCTGCTGCTGGAGTATGGGAATTTCCCCTTGGGTATTAATAAGTATCTATCTATCTATCTATCTATCTATCTATCTATCTATCTATCTATCTATCTA
>JANRMT010028174.1:49535193-49553488 GCA_026402145.1 Polypterus bichir lapradei | reverse complement strand
TCCTGGTACATCGATTACACTGATGCACACATCACAGCTACACAAATGTTACAGTCGGATGAAGCGCGTTCCTACGACTGATCAGATATATATATATAGAGAGAGAGAGAGAGAGAGAGAAAGAGAGAGAGAGATATGACAACAACACTCATATCAATGACAAAACAATTACATTAACAATCATGTTACGTTATTTTTAAAATATTTCCTTTTCTTTTTCATAACTTCTTTAACACACTACTTCTCCGCTGCGAAGCGCGGGTATTCTGCTAGTCTATACTAATAAAAGGCAAAGCCCTCACTGACTCACTCATCACTAATTCTCCAACCTCCCGTGTAGGTAGAAGGCTGAAATTTGGCAGGCTCATTCCTTACAGGTTACTTACAAAAGTTAAGCAGGTTTCATTTCGAAATTCTACGCCTTTAGTCATAAGTGAATCCTACTTACGTACATATATATGTCCATAGCCTGCAGCTCGTTTGCTGTGTGAGGTGGCGTTGCGTCCCCCATCCCCACGCCTCCCACGTAGTTGGCTGCCTGCCCATATAAGGCCGTCCGTCACTCCAGTCTCTTCTTTCCTTTTCTTGCTTCGCCATGGTATTCATGTCTCCTTGCTGATAACTGCGGCCTTTTTATTTAATCCACGGCTTCTCCGCTGTTTAATTGTGCTGATAACTGCAGCCTTTTTATTTAATCCATGGCTTCTCTGCTGTTTTATTGTTCATTTATTACACTTATAGTTATTGTGTAGGTATTTTAGACTTAGTTTACATTGTTCAGGTACCCATTTCTTTTACCGTTCCAACCATATCCCCATTAACATGTCTATCGAGGTGATCACCATCGATCAAAGAACTGTCACATATCGAGTGGTTTCCATGCCCGGAGATGCCGCCTGCCTTTTACATTCTCTGTGTTACATATTGCACGGCCACATCAGGCTCACTCTTGATATCCGGAGGAACATTGTGTCTTATGAATTGAATGACTGGGACAGGTTCAAGGTGTGGACTGGAGATACAGGAGATAATTATACTACACAGGAGCACTATAAGAGTGAAATGCTTAAGACCTTCACCTATGCTTCTACATGTGAGTTGATGGCTGCCGCTGAATTGTTTGGTTGTCGCTTTCAAGTGTACTGAAATGGCCAAATATTTTACACCTTTGGAGAACCGCCAATGCCTCTTAAACATCTTAGATTCACAGGTGACGATTTGAGTAGTGGAAACTTTGATGTTTATGAATGTTTCAACTCTCAAAAGCTTGATGCGAAGTTATCGATTAAGCCTGTTGTATGCTTACAACGCTTGACAGATGCCGAATGTCACTTCAACACAAGTCCTGCAAATACTAACGTAATTGAAACAAACCATGAAACTCAAACCGATTATGAGAGCTGCAATCCAAGCTGTGAGAAAACAGTAAAAGGGAGGCATGTCAGATGTCGTGGTACATTTTCTGATGCAGCTAGACGGAAACAACTTCGTGATGCTGCCGCCAAATACTCGCAGAAAAATCCACAAGTTAATAGACGCGCTGTCGCTAAATACTCGCAGGCAAATTCACAGGTTCATAGAGACGCTGTCGCTAAATACTCACAGAAAAATCCACAAGTTAATAGACACGCTGTGGCTAAATACTCGCAGGCAAATCCACAAGTTCATAGACATGCTGCCGCTAAATATTTACAGGCAAATCCACAAGTTAATACCAGGAATGCCTGTTAAACATCTTAGATTCACGAGTAGCCATTTGGGTAGTGAACACTTCAATGAATGAAACCTGTTATCTTTACAACGGTTGACAAAAACGGAATGTAACTTGAACAC
Organism: Polypterus bichir lapradei; assembly: GCA_026402145.1. Classification (NCBI taxonomy): domain Eukaryota; kingdom Metazoa; phylum Chordata; class Cladistia; order Polypteriformes; family Polypteridae; genus Polypterus; species Polypterus bichir. Next base: position 49,551,655 of record JANRMT010028174.1, on the reverse strand, counting down.
AACACGTCCTCCAAATACGAACCTGATTAAAAGAAATAATGATAATCAAATCCTTGATGACAGCAACACTCACAACAGTGACAAAACAATTACATTGACAATCATGTTACGTTATTTTTAAAATGTTTCCTTTTCTTTTTCATAACTTCTTTAACACACTACTTCTCTGCTGCAAAGCGTGGGTATTTTGCTAGTATAATATATAGTATTGTAAGTCTCTAAAGATGAGTCTAATGATGAGGTCAGATGGTCAGGAAGAGAGAGATTAAGAAAACAACCAAAAAAAAAAGAAGAAAAAAAAAACTCCAGCTAAGTTACAGGAAAAAAAAAAACAAAATCTGCAGGGGGTCCAAGGCCAAAAGACCATCCAGCCTCCACTAGTCATTCAACTTAACATAAATGTGCTTATGTCATTCATCATTATTTCCAGGCTTCATCTGAAAAGATTTGATGCAGTTGGTCTCGTGGACAGCCGCGGCCTTCACCTTCATTCCAGCATCACAGGTGGCTAGGTGAGTTGATGGTGACGCAAAATGCTACCAGTGAAGAACCAGAAAAGAAGGTAGAGAAAAGTAGAGATTATTAACAACTGCAAATTACTGAAGATCATAATTGCTTTCCTATATAGTCTTTTAAGAATACAACTAAAATGTAGCTACACAAAAAAACAAAATAAAAAAGTGGGATTTTAGCAGTTTTTTAATGTGTTCCATAGTGTTAGCCTGTCATATTTTTTTTTGGTAAAGTACTCCAGATCTTTGGTGCATAACAGCAAAAGGCGGCCTTATCACTTCTTCTTAATAGCTTGGCTCTTGGAATTATAAGCAGACCACCTTTAGACGATGTAAGGTTGTGACTTAGAGTGTAGGGTTACAGGCACTCCAAAATTTATGAAGGGGCAAAACTATCTAAAGCTTTGTGCACCATTAGTAGTGTTTTAAAGTCAATTCTAAATGACACAAGTGACCAATGTAACAATGCTAAGACTGGTGAGATGTTCTCAGATTTTCTTTTCCTGCTTAAGATTTTTACAGATGAATACTGAACTAACACCAGACGATTGATGTCTTCCTAATGTAGTCCCGTTCGTAGTGCAATGCAGAAATCTAGTCAGCTTAAAGAAAAAGCGTAAATTAATTTCTCAGCATCTTGCAGTGTTATAGTTTATCTAACTTTTGTAATATTCCTTAAGTGATAAAATGCAGCCTTAATAGTCTGGTTAATATGTGATTTAAAATTTAGGTCAGAGTCCATGATTACACCTAAATTCTTTACTTCTGCCTTGAATTTTAATGCTAATGGATGAAGTTTATTTCCTAAACCTTCCCTATTTCCATTTTTTGCCAAGTACTACAATTTTGTATTTAGCTTAAGAAAACTACTACTCATCCATTCAGAAATACAAGCAAGACATTGGGTCAGTGAAGCCAATGCATCAGGGGAATTGGTTACTATAGATAAGTAAAGCTGTGCATCATCATAGCTTTGGTAGCTCAATATAAGTAATATATAATCAATATTATATATGTTTCAGTATAATTTGGCCTGATTTGAAAGCATGTAGAAAAACAGTGGGCCCAATATAGATCCTTCTGGTACAGCATATACAATATTATGGACCTCTAAATTACAATCGGCACAACTATCAAAGAAATGTGTCAGTACGTTCACTATACACAACTATTCTACTTCAAACATGGCCAATTTTGAGATGCCAGTTTTACAGCACTTCAAATGATATTGTGATCATGAAAATACTTTGTAAGACAAAAAGGCAACACACAAATATAAAGGCTTGTGGGACCAATGGCAATCCCCATGTACAGTTTCTCTGTTCTCTCTTATTTAAGTTGATTTGCCAGAAAGAGACAGCTTCAAGATGTCTGAATCAGAAATGACATCATTGATGTTCTTGCCATTATTTTCCAGGTATGTACAAACAAGTGTAACTTATTTTTTAAAAATGAACAAAAATTTTTCCCCTTTTTTTGGTACAGAAATTCCAGTTTCAGAAATGGGTTCAGCTCACCTAAATCTAAAATGTAGACTCTTTTTCTTTTGCAAGGGAGGATTTCGGTGTAGATATGGAGAAATGCAGTGATGTCAGTGAACCCCAATCCCCAACACACCTATTAAAGATTATTTGGCTTCTAGCAATCAATTATTCATCAAAGCCATTCAGTTTATTAATGTGGGATTAATCGTCTATTTTTGAAATCTCTGTAAACTAGGACATACACAGAAGCAGCATTCATGGTTCTAACCCAGAAAGTAATTACAACAATTATGGAATCTCATCATACACAAAAAAAAAAACAAATTCCTGACTAATGAGAAATTAATAGAAATGTAATGCAAATGATGAATGGGACACTTATATTTCAGCTAGCTTTAACAAAGGAGTCATTATTTTAAAAACACATTTTCTTTCTCACCTTACTTACTACTTTAAATGCATCAGAAACAGAAACAACAGTGAGCACTCATTTCTATTGTCTGATCTTGAGGGTTAATGACCATAAGACTAAGAATGAGAAATGAGAGTCCTTTTTTATTTTAGTTGAAACACATGCACATTTAGAACAAGGACTGGTCACATTAGCATTTGAGTGTTAAACACAGGTTACTGAATATAATTTGCAGATAAAGACCCAGGCTTGTTTCCGAAATAACATTTCCAAAATTAAACGCATTAAACTCTACAGAAGTCAAGTAATTCTGTGGACAACATGCAGATTTTAATTTCCCTCTCTTGTTCTTGGGGTGATTTATTTAGGATCATTAGACATTACACCTGCTCAAGAATGTAGCTCATGCCAAACCTAGAGGCTAATATTAATGATCCACTAAAGTGATTGAAAAAGGCAATTCAGAGATGCATGAATTTGCAATGATAATAATTCTTGGGCTTAGCTAGCTGGACAGGGAATTATGATCATTGGTTTTAAATATATGCAAGTTGTAAAATTTAGGACAATTAAAGTCATAAATGAGAATATATTGTGTTTAAAAATACATCCATTCATTGATATTAAGAACCCTTACTTTTCCAGCACTGACTCATAGCAAAAATGGACACAAGGCAGGAGCAAGCCATGAAAATGACACCAATCCATGGCAATGACTAGTAAAATGTACTGATGAAATACCTTTATAATTGCTTTTGTGAGACTCATGTTGCTGTGCCTCTTATATAGTACAATTTTAGTCTATAAAGCCAACTGCTCTGTTCCATTTCAACTTGACATGTCAAGTGGATTTTCATTACAAGCACAATTTGTTAAACATCTGAAACCTATTTTTTGCTTCTTTGCCATATGCTCTTCTGCATGTGTTTGGCTAAGATTACATGTCACTCCAGCTAAAGACTCAAACCCAAATGGGAACCCACTAAATCTGAAGCAGCACTTTATGCTTTAGTCTTCTGTATCATAGTTACTTTGCTTTAAACTCTTTAATGATAATCTTTCATATCACTTTAATTACAACTTCCTTCAGTACATCCATCTAATTCCTTAGGTCTCTTATCATTGTCGAGATCACTTGAAACCAAAGACAATGATGTCAGTGCCAGCTATAAATTAGCAACCCAACTAGTAGTAGGAGGGTGTTGTACCATGTTAGCTATTATGGATGCATTGAAAAGGCAAGAAAAATGACACCTTTTATTAGCTAACCAAAAAGATTACAATATGCAGGCTTTTGAGGCAGCTCAGGCCGATTTTTCAGGGGATTACATCTAGCCCGAAGAAGGGGCCTGAGCTGCCCCAAAAGCTTGCTGTCACGGACGTGTGTGTAGGAGGACGTTGTATGGACCAAGCGAAGGTAATTCCACACCAGGCCAGGGGGTGGCGGGGTGCACTAAACCTTCTCCCATTGTCTCTACAGACCAGCCACAGAAAACCTATCTGACTCAACATTGAAGACGTCACTTCTGGTTCTGGCGCCCAGAAAGATGTCACTTCCGGTTCCAGCGCCCAGAAAGATGTCACTTTCAGTTCCGCTGCCTATGATAACGTCAGAAGAAGGTCACTTACGGTTCCCCTACGTCACTTCTGGGTTAATAATTTAAAACCGCCATCTTTCCAAACCTTCGTCAGTTCATGTCTGGACTCCAAACCAATCACTTCTCTGGAAAACCTAACCCATTGCAGCCAGGGATAATATACGGGTGGCTGCCCCTAACCTTTTTAAGTGTGTCGGGTCTGATCCTTTTACAGTGGCATAGTCGGCAGGATGATGACCTCAATAAACCGAAGGTGACGTCTTCAGTGTTGAGTCAGATATGTTTTCCTGTGGTTGGTCTGTAGAGACAACAGGAGAAGGTTTAGTGCATCCCACCACCCCCTGGCCTGGCGTGGAATTACCTTTCGCTTGGTCCATACAATGTCCTCCTACTCGCATATGCGTGACATTGCATATTGTAATCTATTTAGTTAGCCAATACAAAATATCATTTTGCTTGACTTCTCATTTAACCTAAACAGTACGACACATCTGTTGTTTGCAAAGGCTAAACCTTCAAATTATTTGCTAGAACCTTGACCTTAAGTTTATGACATGATATGGGCTGGTGAAGCAAAGTATTTGGGTGGCAGCAACCTCTGCTAAGTTACCGGGGTTCAAGTCTTTCTTGTGGCAAATGGTTCGAGTGGATGACATGTCAAAAAGGGTAAAGAAGAGAGAAAACATCTGCTGAATGTAAAGGCACACTGCCGAGGCCATTCATAGCAAGAAGAAGAAGAATGGCAGGGCCATCAGTTGAGAGTCAAGTACAGGAAACAGAATCCCTGTGTGACAAAGACAGGCAAATGCCTGTGCAAACTGAGCAGCTTCAGAAAAGGTTTTCTGCTCTTGCCCTAATTTATGCCTCACCTCAATTTTATCACTGAGGTCTACAGAGAGTTCCTTGGCGTTTATGGCTTATTTTTTATATTGACATGCAGTGTGAGTTGTGGGACCTTATATACAGAGGTATATGCCTTTCTCAATTTAGTTTGCCACAGGAAGAACTCCAATCAAGTTCTAGACCATCTCAAAGAGAATTAAAGCAAGCAGAATGCAACTGAACACAATTTTTACTGCAAGAGAAAAGAGTCGCAATACTTATGTGAATAGAGATTTCAGTGTCTGATTTTTAATAAATTTACAAACCTTTCTAAAAAACATGTTCTCACTTCATCGTTATGGGTTATTGAGTGTAGCTTGACTGGCAAAAATGCATATTTTATCAATTTAAAATGAAATCTACAACAGATTAAAGCATGCAGAAAGAGAAAGGTTCTGAATACTTTCTAAATCCATTGTCTATCCATGGAATGTGGTGGGAAAGTAGGAGCAACCCCTCATTCTGACATGGGGAGAACATGCAAAGTCCTTACAGGTAGAGGATTATCAACACTTACCATTGTACCACCGTCCCATCAGTAATGAAAATGCAAAATACCCTTTTCACAAAATTTCCTGCCATTCCATCTGTTTTTCTGAAAGGTCCTACAGGATCATCCACAGCGAGGCAGGAACCAGTTCTGGATGGGGCACACATCCATCACTGCACAGGACTTTTCAGTGTATGTCAACTCTTTTTAATATAAGAATTAAGTTAGAATATGCCTTTATTGGGTCTTTATTCATATTCTGGTTGAATTCAACTAAACAGGCTGCTGCTTCATCTTCCACATAGTGGTGCCCAGTATGCGGTTTTCTTAGCCAAATGGGTTAATTTTGATCATTGTCCGCAGGAAAAAATGGGCTATTATGGGTTGTGTTTTTTTGAGCTATGTTTTTAAAAACCTGGTATTTTGGGCTATTTTTCAACCTCCTAAAACCACATTTTTACCATATTTTGCATCTATCTGGCAACTCTTCCCTTGCTATTAACACTTGCATATGTTACCGGCAATGTATAAAACACGGGCATTGTATAGAATGCCTAGGTAATATATAGAATTCCTGGTGTTTTTGGGCAAAGTATGAAATATCCAAATTATTTTAATATTATTTATACTTCCCTTAGGCATTGTATGTAATACCAAGGCATAATATAGAATGACAAATGCTATTTAGGCAAAGTATTAAAAGAGAGTCATGAAATGGCTTTTATTGAAAAGATGTATATGAAAAAGAAAGAAATACAAAATAAAGTATAAGACTTTCTTACTGAGGAAAACAAGAGAAAATAAAATATGAACCTACTTGTTGCAACAAGGAAGGAAAAAAAAATTTTTTAAATTGCAATTAATTGTCTTTCGCACAAAAAAGTAAAACCTGAAAAGAGAGTCATGAAAAGGCCTTCATTAAAAATTACATAAATGAAAAAAGAAAATATCAAATAAAATACAGAACCTTCTTACTGAAAAAAATAAGAGAAAAAAATTTACCTACTTGTTGCAACAAGGAAGGCTTGAATGGCATTTTGAATTGCACTTCATTGGTTTTTTGATTTGGCGAGAGTATTGTATACTTAGCTGTTTTGTCTTTTGGCATTGCATAGAATGCCTAAGAAATGTGTGAAATATTAATTGTTTCGTACTTTGACGTCCAATTTTCTGCATTCTATATATTGCCTAGGCATTCTATACAATGACTGCGTTTCATACATTGCTGGTAATATACTTTGTAAAATCTTCGAGGGGGACTCTACCCCTCCTCATTGTGTGATAGGATATACCCATTTTATCACTCTGAAATATCTCTGAGGGACCCAAGCTCCCACGCAGCTCATCCTTTGATGGTATGTACCTAACCCACTTGCTCTGACGCTGCCCTCAGTGTCATTTTGTCTACTTCAAGCATTGGGCTATTTGTTTGGGCAAATTAGCTATTTTGAAGCTGTCCTTGGGCTATACATTTTTTAGGGCTCTGGTAATCTTGCTCCCACCCAGCCAGAACAAATAGTCACTCCATTTGTATGGTTCATACCATTTATTCACTTACCAAAAATGAAAGCCAGTGCTGCAGTCCTCATCTGACACATCAGCATATCGATAAACTTTTACAGTAATCAACAAATGTGAAGTCAAGCAAAATGACACATTCTATTGACTAACTAAAAAGATCACGATGTGCAATCTTTCGAGGCAGCTCAGGCCCCTTCTTCAAGCAAGATGGCCCGAAAACTTGCATCTTGTAATCTTTTTAGTTAGACAATACAATTGCTCATAATTCATATTGGCTAGCATGGTACAACACTCTAATAATAGAGTACCCAACAAACAGAAGAGCAGAAATGAAAAAGAAAATTCATAATTTCAAATTGGTCAAAATGGAAATAACTTATTTACAGTATAAACCCTGCACAAGTGTAACTTTAGATTAATTAACCAGTCACTGAAACTTTTTGAATTGCTACCCTACAATGCCATCGTATTTCACACGGCTCCAAAAAAATCAATACAAGAAATTGTGCCCGTCTTCAGATTCTGTGAGTAAAATAACATTAGCAAAGCCTTCATGATCAATCAGATCTAGAATGAAATAAAGATTTCCAAAAAATGTTATTTTATCCTTAGATTTATTAAGCCACCTCTCAACAGACAATGTCTCCCTCCTTAGCTTATTCTTGTCTTCAGATGTAATGACACAAGCGAATATTGATTTTTATGGCAGCTCAGCAGTGGCTGTTTAATCGTTTCCAGATATTTTACTGCTCATCTTTTGTCTTTGGAAATGCTTCTTCTTTTCACCAAGAGCCAACCGTCTATTCGGTAGCAACTGTTCTGTCTGATTCTGATGGAGCTGCCAATTACTTTTTTTAACAGTTGACCCTCATCACCCATTTTTTCATCTAAACAACGCATGTTTGTTAATTATTCTTGGCATAATACTGGGTGTGATACAGCAGAATTCTATATTTTTACGATTTTATTTCTTGTTTGTTATCATAAGCTTTTTTTTCTGTTCATGCTCTGTAGAAAGAAACGTAAAACAGATTGTGTAGGAGTATTTCTATGGTAAAGAGAATATCCATTCATAGAAGAATAAACTCACAGAAACCATAATGATCATCACAGATCAATAAATTAATCTCTGCCTATCTTACGTACAGTAGTACCTTTCACAATTTATCTATCTTATATAGCATCTTACATAATCTATCCTTCATTTACAGTAGGATAAAAGTAAAGGTTATTGCCATGCCCCTTTTTCTACGTTTGTTAGGGTGGTAATAACTTTTACCTTTTCAGGTCCGTTCAAATATAATGTGAAAAATACCTCCTGTGATAGCCATATCTGTTTGTCTGTCTGAATGTGTATCCACATGAAAGTAACCTCCTAGGAGACCAATTTTATGGAAACTTGGCTCACATATTCTTCAAGGGAATTGGCTATGATGGTTTAATTTTCATTTACATATATCGAATGCGTTTTTCAAATTGTAAAATCTCCCATTGAGAAGCACTGGTGAAATTCTGAATTAATCCATCTTAAAACAGCAGCTTCAACTATGAATTAGTTTAATTTTACTTGAACAGCCACTCCTGATGATGAAACAGTGAAACACCTGAAGCTGTGTTTATGAAGCAAGTAAAACTCACTGCAGGAGACAGATGCAGGCAGGGCAGCATGGTCAACTATTACTATATTAGTAAGGTAAAGTGTTAGATGTGCATTTATTTATTCAACTAGCTGTGCTATCTGTCTATGATGGGTTGAAAACTACAGTAAGTAATCAACGTAGACCTCACAGTTAACATTTGCAGTGTACCATATATTAGAATGTATTTTGTAATCAATGTCATCATAAAGTGCATCGCATTTGTCAATCTACCAGATGGTGCATCACAAACATTTATGGTAATAAAAAGAATTACTACAAATGTTTGTGAAGCGCCATCTGCTGGAATGACAAATACAATGTGTTTGTCTCTGTTATATGCCATTTAGTATGTAATTCATAAAAGCAGTGTTAATGTAGGAATGACAGAGACAAAGCAACCAGATGAACACACGGATACACAGACACACTGACACTTATCCCTTTATTTAAGTGGATTCACTAATAATACTGTTTTTATATTTATTCAATATAATAGTAAAGATATTTATTTATTCATCTCAGTCCTTTAGTGTGCCAGAATGCAGGGGTAAGATTCTAACAGTCAGGCTTCTACCTTCTGCCTGCTCCCATCCCTTATTGCACTCTGTGGCCGTGTGGCAATTTTCATGAACCTCGATCACAGCAGCACAATCCTCTTGAAATTGAAACGATAAGTGACAAAATAACCTGCAAAACAATTAAAATAAAAGCAACTTCGCTTGTGTGGAAATGTATAATAGATAGCTTGGTGAGATGCTATAGTGACTGAACATGCACTCAGTATATCTTTTGGCTCATGACTCCTCATGGCTTCATTAAAATTCCCTTTTTACTTAGTCTGCAACAACTATAAAAATCAGCAAATATCCTTTCCTCCCTATGTTAATAAAATACTATAGAAGCGTATTCCCACTGCTCAGAAAAAATGTATTATATGCTTTGGTGGGGTAGTGAGGGAAGGAATAAGCATGTGTGCAGCTTGCACTCAATTGACTAGAAGTGAACAAAAGTTAAATGTTTAGTTTTAATCAGGTTAAAGTTTAGTAAGTTTAGTATTGATGGCAGAGGGGTAGGACAGAACTGTCTTTCCTGCCACACACCACCAGGGTGTGCATAGCATTTACACATTCTCTCTGTACATTTGGGGACTGATTGGTTCAGTGAGTGTGCTTAGCTGTGCATGATTACCTGTTTTAACACTGAACACTGGAAATGTGTCAGTAATACTTCTCAATTACCAAAAACATTTTAGTCCTTTATATGTGCTGTGAAGTAAATAACACCTGTCCCCTTTTCCCATCCCCAACCTGAGCCCCTGCAGATTCAAGGTATAAACACTAGCCTCTGAACCACCAAATCACACTGTCTCAGAATAGTATGTATAGTAAATGAGCGTATTAATATTAAACAGATGCTTTCTTTATAAGTTTCTATTACAGGATTTCATGCAAAGCACCATTTTCTGCTTGGCTGTGCGAATGAGCCCAGCATAGGACCAACTTACCGTCCATCACATTTGGATCTTTCCTGTCACCCAGTGCTGCTGCAATAATCACTGTGTCACAGATGAGCGGGGACACTGCCTGGCCGGGACACCTGTATAGTCCCTGAGTTGGACGATACTTCTCCTCGGCCACGAGAGGGCAGCCGCCCGGGTCTATTTGGGGGCCACAGGTGACGGAGCTGGGACGCTCATTATGAGAGAACGTGGCCACCACCAGGGGGCGCCCGGACAATTAGTGAATCCTGGATAGCAGCACTTCCGCCACACCAGGAAGTGACGTCAAGGAAAGGTGCTGAAAATATTAATAAAGAAGTGTGTTTTGGACATTCTGGTGTCGGTCTGTCTGTGTTCGGGGGTATGCTTTCCACAATGGCGCCCAACGTGGGGCCCACCTCCTGCTAAAAGGAGGGACCCCATTTTAAAAAAATTTCTGTGGAGGCAACCCGCACAGCAGACGAAGGCGCACTTCCATCGCGGCATGCAGTCCTGCGCCAACGCCTCAGAAAACGCTTACCAAGGGCCACGCTTGATGGACGTTTAAATTAATGGGGAAGAAGAAGGGCAAATGCGCCCTGAAGGTAGCGACGCCTCTACCCAACGTCGTCTTTGCGGACGCACGGGGTTGGCGGGGCAGCGGAAGAGGCCGTTCAGCAGCAACACATTCAAGAAGATGGGATTCGGTAGGTAAGTCTCACGTATAATACGCTTGGCGGGGCTTATCCTGCTGTCCCCTGGTCTTGTTTTTTAGTAGGGGACTGCCCGAATCCGCGTCTGTGGCTGAAGCACGCCGACCCATGGAGTGATGGCAAGATGGCGACAGGAGATGAAGAGGAGCCGCCACTGATTGCAGAAGGGCTGCGGGGCGGAAGCTGCCCGGAAGACTCTTCCCTGACCGAGTCTGCTCATAGGGTGGAGGGAGCGTCGGAAGACCGGAAGTTCCTCCCAGAGACAGGCACAGGATTGGACGGAGTGTGTTGTGTACCCGCCGGTGAGTGCCTGAAGGCGGGGCCAACGAACGTCAATCCTGAGACGCTCAAGGACCCAACGGAGCATGCGCAGGAGCTCCATGGCTCCCAGCCGGCAGGTGAGTGTGGAAAAAGTACGAATTCACTGCCAGCTGCCTTAAATGACTTGTTGTTGGCTGTATAGGAGTTGGAGAAAGTCTTTTGTCCTGTACAGCCTCTTTTACAGATCCTTAATGATTTAAAGGGCGTAATCAAGACGCTGGAGGAGACTGCGGACGCGTCCCTGAGAGCCGTACTGGGGTGGTTGAGGTGGCGCGACGTGGGATTCTCCAGCCAGTCCGATGTTTGGGTACAGGTAAGTGATACTGGTACCGAACATAATAATGGAAACCCTAGCGAAAAGAACCCAGATGTAACGGAAGGGATCCAAGTAGCAAGGGTTCTGAGAGTAGATCGGGGGTTGAGTACTGAGTCCGCAGTACGAGCAGAGACGGGGGGATGGTGCCGGCTTGTATGTGTTGGCACCCAGACCGCCCTGCGACAGGAAGCGGCGGTGCTCGTAACCCATTCAAGAGGTGTGCAAACAGCACGGGGTCCCTCTTTGTTCCATAAGGGGATCCAGGCTGTTACAGCACCCCAGAGTAACGGGAGGCCCCGAAGAAAAAAGGAGGGGTCTCCCAACAGGAGGAAACGAGATCACGAGAGCTCGCGTGCAGTGAGAGAGCTCTCTCCGAGGCAATGGAGAGCTGCCCCAAATCAAGCTGAAGAGATACAGGCACGGGCGTTCCTGTCCTGTTTTCAGGTCCGGAGGGCACCAAAAAGACAGGGGGTGCGCAGGTGTTACATGTGCCATGGAGTTTGGCATCTGTGGAGACGTTGTTCATATGCCCTGAGTAAAGATGCCATTAGGGACGAAGTCTCCTCACCTGTTTCCTATTTTGCAGCCTTGGGAGACTTCTAACCCTCATGGGACATGCCGCTTTGCCGGATGGGTTTCAGCTGGTGAGGGGACAGTGTCAGAGATGAGCGGGGACATTGCCCGGCCGGGACGCCTGGATCGTCCCTGAGTTGGACGATACTTCTCCTCGGCCACGAGAGGGCAGCCGCCGGGTCTATTTGGGGGCCACAGGGACGAAGCTGGGACGCTCATTATGAGAGAACGTGGCCACCACCAGGGGGCGCCTGAACAATTAGGGAATCCTGGATGGCAGCACTTCCGCCACACCAGGAAGTGCTGCCGGAAGCAATTCCAAGGACATCCGGAGTGCTTCCAGGTGCTTTCCTGACACTTCCACCACACCAGGAAGTGACATCAAGGGGAGCACCTGGGGCTCATCCGGGTCATGATAAAAAAGGACGCCTCCCTCCAGTAGACAAGCCAGAGTTGGGAGGAAGGAGACGAAGCTTGTGAGGAGGAGAGAGGAGGTCAAGAGAGAGAGAGAGAAAGAGAGAGAGAGAGATAGAAGAAGAGAGTTGGTGAAAGAAGGCTGTGTGGTGATGAAAATATTAATAAAGAAGTGTGTTCTGGACATTCTGGTGTTGGTCTGTCTGTATTCGGGAGTATGCTTTCCACAACTGTGACTCTAAACGGGGCTTAGTACATTTAACCCTCAGCACATGTTGGATTAAATGTACTGTATGTCTATAACATCTGTTCTGTTCTTCACATTTGATTACATGCTAGGCACATGCTTAACCTCTCTCTCATTAGTTGTTACTACATGAACGACACACGTGTGTACACAAAGACACAGACTGCAGCAAGTAATATCTTTGTGAAATAATGCAAAACTATGACAAAATATCTAAATTCTTTGCAAAATAATGCAATACTTTTGCAAAGTAACACATTTGTTTAGGTAATTGGAAGCTTTCATACAAAAACGAGATGTTTAAATGAAATGGTAGACAAGATTCAGCATTAGATATCCTGTTTTTACCTGAAGGTATGCATTTATCTGTATAAAAATTCTAAAGCTCATATTAAAGGCATTCATTTCAATTAGAGAATTGAATCACACCTTATAACGGGGTGTCCGATTCCAATCCTGGATGACTACAGTGGATTCCGATTTTCACTGTAGCCATGTTCTTAATTAGTGACCAGTTTTTTGCTGTTAATTAAAATTTTTATTGCCTTAATTTTAATTGACTTGCTATTTAAGACTGTGACCCCTTAACCGTTTCTTTTTTTTTTTTCTTAATTAGCAGCAAAAGTGATAATGAGATACAAAATGAGCCAATGCATGACCAGCTAACCTGTGTCCTTCATACAATAACTGAAAATATTGAAAGGTGAAGGTCTCAATAATGTTGATCTGCTCAGGTCCACAGAGTATTTTGATGTTCCTCTTAAAAACAAGAAAATCAACAGTTTCAGAAATGTTTGCTGTTGGAGAATAAGAGCAAGAACAAGCCATGGAAAAACAGGTTTAATTAACAACAAGAACTTGGTTGTGGTTTGAAGTTTTGTTTCACTTCACATCTCATTTTTGTTTGGCCTGCCATTTAAGCAATTCAAAGGACTGAGGTAAGAAAACAAGCTAATTAAAATAAAGGGAAAACAAATCAATTAACAGTAGTAATTTGTCACTGGTTAGGACATTGGCAGGAAGAAACACCTGCAGCAACTGTCGCCCTCCAGGATCAGAATTGTACATCCCTGCCTTAAATGGATGTTATAAAGTAAAATATCTCCTTTTGATAATTATTATTGTAGCTTACAGCTTTGATACACTGAACAAACCATTTAACAAAACCATTGGGCAGTTGTTTGAAAAATTAGTTTGGCTGGAATGTGATATTAAATTCCAGACACTTTATCCATTTAATGGACTTGCTTAATCGAACTTTAGTGTCTCAAGAGGTGATGCCCATCCCAGCAGTGAAGTTTAAGAGCCATCCGTGGATAGGCTGTCAATTTTTAAGCAGAACACACTTACACACACCATACACACACACACACACACTCAAAAGCTACCTAATACAGCTACATACTGTAAAAGATGTAACAAGAGACAACAAAAAGGTTTGGGGTTTTCCGGCCCCGTATATTGTAGACGCTCCACAATAGAAAAAGAAAAAACTGGTCATAAACATAAACCATAACAGTTCATATGCGCGACATGAAACATGGCGTCAGCGGCCATTTTATGTGGGAGGAGCTGGAAATGGAGGAATGCTGGGAAGGAGCCGTGAGGGAGGATGGGATTGATGACGTCAGGACAAGATGGCGGAGGAAGGGCGGAAATAACGCAGTGAGGGCAAAACCCGGCTTATGGTGGCGGAGCATCTCTTTTCCTGCAAGAAAGCAAAGGGAGAAAGTTAGTACCCCGCCATTCCCTGCCGGCGAATGTCTTTCCAGGTGTGTTCGGATCTGTCTGCGGTCTCCTACTCGCGCGTGCGTGACAATACATATACAATTTATCTAACTAATAGAGGGCCAATTTATAATTATCATTTCATCTGCAGAAATGTTTATGGGTTGTAAGAGGAAAAGAAATCTCTGAAGCAACCTTTTAAAAATATTCAGGGTTTTATGCTGACACAATATTTTCTACATCATATGCAGAATATACAGTATTAAACAGGTAAATAATATGTTAGGTTATATTGTAAAGACTGTTGAATATACATCAAGGGACACTACACTCAGTCTATATAACACACTAGTGAGACCGCGTCTGGTACAGTTCTGGTCACCACGCAACAAGGAAGACATAGCAGCACTTGAAACTGAGCAGCGGAGAGCAACCAAATGCATCCCAGGACTTAAGGATATGTCCTACTCCATCAGACTTAAAGATTTAAACCTGCTTAGTCTTGAGAAGAGGAGATGGTATGGGGAGTTAAACCAGGTCTTCAAGATTCTCAAAGGCACTGATAAAGTAGACACATTTCATCTAAATGGTGAGTCACATACTTAAGGACATACGTGGAAGTTAAGGGAAAGTGCATTTAGGACTGAAGCCAGGAAGCACTTCTTTATGCAAAGAGTTATAAGAATCTGGAACAAACTACAGAGGAAACCTAACAACCGTTAAGATATATCTGGATGACATTAGGTCAAATGATCTTGTTGGACCAAATAGTCTTCTGTCATTTGTCAAATTTCTTATCATCTATGCTCAAAATACTGGGAGAAAAACCCATTCAGACATTTGCAGAATGTGCAGATTCTACACACAATAAATGGGTCACAAGTTGAAGACCATCTTCTTAGGCAGGAGCACTAACCACCATGACATTGTAATACCAATAAAAGTGACTCATTGTAGATAGGAAGTTCCCCTTTTTTAAATTTCAAAGTTTTTGTCTTTCAAGGGCTTTTTTTTTACTTTGATGTTTTATGACTTCATGGTATATGACCACCATTTAGAAACCCTAATCTTTAACTCAAAAATTTAAAATATTTCTTTACTAGAAATTTGTTTCCCATAACAGCAACACTCAACTAACAGAATTCAAAATACTGTCATAGGTTTAGGAAGAGTTTCAGGTTTTCAGATCCAAAGCATATGTTCATCTCATGTAAGTATTGTCAAGAAAACAGACCACCCTGGCCCATCAGTGAAAGCTCAGCCTAAGAATTACTCTAAATCAGGTCAGAAATGGTTTGTAGGTACTGAGATATCAAGAAATTATTATTGGCTTGTGAAAATATGACTGTCAGTCTGGATGATTTGAAACTTAAGCAATGTACTGAAGATGTGGATAAGAACATTTTTAAATCCACAAAATCCACTTCTTCTTTTAGCGGCTGCACAAAAAATTTAATATTTGAACCAAACTGTTTTATTAGTCTAGTATTACATGCTGAAATAATGAACTGGTTCTTTAAACAAAGAAATATTATTTAAGATAATAGTATGATACATATTAGTAAGACTAGAATATGAAATAAAGAAATGTCAATTACGTAGAAAAATGTATATCTTAATTCTATGTGTAATTGGTTATCAGACTTAATGAAAAGAAAATGTTGAGTTTTAAAAAAAGAAGTGTTATATTAATACAAAACAAAAGTCATGTATATGATAAAAAAGCTAATTAGGAAGTAGGAGTTTCTGTGCACTTGTGTCAAAAACAAACCCAATGAGATTTGAAAGACAGAAAGGAAGGTCTGAAACTGTGTCGTGTGTTGAATTATTGTAAGAATATTGTTTTCTTTACTATGTCAGGTTCAACAGTATAACAGAAAATAATACAGTAATTAAAGCGGATATTGGATATCATCTACCATTAATCTTTTACCTTTGAATTTTATTATGTACTAGCAGAATACCCGCGCTTCGCAGCGGAGAAGTAGTGTGTTAAAGAAGTTATGAAAAAGAACATGATTGTTAATGTAATTGTTTTGTCATTGATATGAGTGTTGTTGTCATATCTTTCTCTCTCTCTCTCTCTATCTATATATATATATATATATATATATATATATATATACTGTATATA
>JANRMT010028174.1:49521752-49533901 GCA_026402145.1 Polypterus bichir lapradei | reverse complement strand
ATGCATGTTTTCTTCAGCGCTTTTTGGGCCTCTTCCTGGTTTTCTACGTACTGCGTGATTACGTGGGAGGCGTGATGATGTCACACGAATCTCCGCCCCCACGGGTTTCAAGCTCATCTCCATTACAGTAAATGGAGAAAAACAGCTTCCAGTTATGACCATTACGCGTAGAATTTCGAAATGAAACCTGCCCAACTTTTGTAAGGAAGCTGTAAGGAATAAGCCTGCCAAATTTCAGCCTTCTACCTACACGGGAAGTTGGAGAATTAGTGATGAGTCAGTCAGTCAGTCAGTCAGTGAGTGAGGGCTTTGCCTTTTATTAGTATAGATTTAATTAATAAGGTCAAATATTTTTATATTAATTTGGTCTTGGTTCTTACATTTTACTGGTATTAGAGGTTTTGGCTGTTGAGGGTGTCACCTCAAGTGTTAGAAGTGTTAAATATCGTTCTGCAAGACAATGGCCTGCGAGAGGTAAAACAAATCTGTTAAAGCTCCATTATCAGGTGCTAGGACCAGAGAGCTTCTTCTCAAACAATGTATATATATGCATTTGCCAACTGTGTTCTAAAGTCAAGTATTTTCTGTAATTTGTAAAAAAAAAAAAAAAAACATAGCATGTCCTGGGGCCTCGTGCATAACGCGGTGTGTAGAATTCACACTAAAACATGGCGCACGGACAAAAGCGTAAATGTGCGTTGTCACACACGTGTAAGTAGGAGGCAGTTAAAGGGACTGAGTAAGTGTAATGAAACATCTGACCAGGGGGAGGCGGAGTGCGCTGACTGTCTTTCTCAGTTCCCTACAGACCTTTCCCGGGAAATTCTGCAAGGTTCCGGTGCCTCAGAAGACGTCACTTCCGAAGCCAGCCCCTTTGATGACATCACTTCCAAAGCTGGCCCCTTTGATGACGTCACTTCCGAAGCTGGCCCCTTTGATGACGTCACTTCTGGTTCCGGCCCCTTTGCTGACTTCAGTTCCTCTCCAGACCTTTAAAGCCTCCATTTTGAGCTACTATAACCAGTTCTGTTGCACATCTATGCACATCGTGCTTCAAAAACAAACTTTTGCAGTTGGGAAAAGCAATATACGGTGTGACAGATAGGAGGCAGTATCACTCCCTTGAACCCTTGTCCAAATCGCCAGACACCAGATAAAAGTCCAAATGTTGACTTTATTAATACAGCACAGTGCACAAAGCACCCTCTCCTCCACAATACTCATTAATTCACTAATCACAATAACAATAAACAATTCTCTACTCCCAGATGCGTTGCTCCCGTCTGGGAGCTCCCACAATCCTTTTATTGTCCCTGACCCAGAAGTGTTCCAATCCTCAGTCCATGTGATCTCCTATCACTTCTGGGTCAGATAAAAAATCCTTTTCTTCACCCCGGAAGCACGTCATTCCCCTCTTCCGGGGCATAGGGTAAATAAACACTGTTCCTCCCTGCAGCGGCTCCTAGTGGCTCCCATGGCATCCAGCAGGGCTGTGTACAAAAACTGTAATGTCCATGATGCCCTGCTGGTCTTCAGGGAACCTCCATACTGAAAGGAGGGCTCCACCTGGCGGCTTGGGGGTATTGGCCGGGATAAATGGCTGGCCATACACCACAATGGGTGGCTGCCCCAAACCTTTATGATGTCTTTGGCGTATTATTATTAAAGCGTATGCAAAATCCAGATGCATAAATCTGTGTTAATGCCAACTTCCACGTTCTTCCGCTCCATAAATCCCGGTCAGCGTGAAAAGTAACACACGTGCATGTACCTGCTGCCACTCCCCAACTCCTACCAGAATTACACCTCTTTGAATACGCAAATCAATATAAATATCCCTTACCTCAGCGTTCTGTGAAAAGGGAATGGCAAAAGCACGGGGGAAATTAGAATTTCAGTGAATACCAAGTGAAGGCAAGGAAAAACGTACTATTTGTTGGTTTAAACAGTGGTATAAACAACAAAAAGAAGTTGATCGAGTGACATAGAGTGTCATAGAAACTCAAAAAACTCAAGTTCACAAAGTCGCACAGTGCCCGAAATAAAAAAGAAGTTGTCAGATATCAAAGTCGCAGTGAAATGGCGAGTCATAGCCCACCATCTGAGTGCCATATGAAAGCTTATTAGGGTACAGAGAAAAGAAAAAAAATAGGCACACAGTGTGAAAAAAGCTCGAAATGTCAACTTTAATCTCGAAATTTCCACTTTAATCACATAGTTTATTTTGTCATTAAAGTAGAATATCATAAACTTCATCTTAAAATCATTTCATTTACTAGTTTATCATATCCCATCATAACTAAATTAGCACGTTAAATGCTTTGTTTTGTATGTGTTCTTCTATGTGCTCTGTGTGTGTGAATCAGTACGTGCTTCTTAAACGGGCTTTCTCTTCCTCAGACTGGACACAGAATCCATTACATTCGTGATATTACAGTTCTCTGAATAATTTAAATACTGAGATGTATAATTAAACTAGTAAACAATATGTGTTTAATTTCAGTGTACAGTGATACCTTGAGATACGAGTTTAATTCATTCTGTGACAGGGCTCGTAATTCAAAATGCTCGTATCTCAAATCAATTTCCCTATTGAAATTAATAGAAATGACATTAATTCGTGCCAGCCCCCAAAAAACCACCCCAATTTTTTGTTAAATGTTTTCAACAGAAGAAAAATGTATTTATAATGAACAAATATTGTATACAAACAAAATAAAACCTAATACATAAAGAAGAATCTAAAGAAATAAACAGATGTTGGTGAAACCGATTAGCGTATTGTAATGTTTTTTCTTTCACTTCACTTTTGCTTAACTTAACTTTCTTCTTCACTAGTTTTTTTCTTTTTTTGCCATGCTTTCGTCACTTTCATTCGCAGGGCGTTTCAATAGAAACCTGTCCAAGGAGCTTTGTTTAGTCCTCCCCTTTAGAATGTTTCTGAAATGAGTTAGACAAGTGTCATTAAATAGCGCCGCTGCACGTTCAGTTTCTTTTCAATTTAGTCAAGCGTTAGGCAAGTGTCTTTAAATAGCGCAGCTGCACGTTCAGTTTCTTTTCAGTAAAGTCAAGCATTAGGCAAGTGTCATTAAATAGCGCCGATGTACTATCAGTTGTAATTTTTTTAGGGTGTTTCTTTTCTTTAAAGTTCAAAACTTTTTCCCACATTGCAAACACTTCCTTTATTTCACTTTAAGAGATAACCTCCTCCGTGATACCGATCTCCTGCAGAACCTCCGTATTTTGTTGCGTCTGTAGTTCCGTCAACTCCTCTGTCGTCAGTTCCTCGGAATGTGCGGGGACAAGCTGTTTGATGGCTCATATTTCAAATTTTGGCTCATAACTCAAGACAAAAAATTGACCTAGTGACAGCTCGTATCTCAAAAAACTCGTACGTTGGGGCACTCGTATCTCAAGGTACCACTGTATATGATAAAGCCACGTCAGGGATGTGGATCTAAAAAAGAAAGGGAAACCACACTGAAACAAAAGCACTGCTTTGACTCTGGTTGCCTCCAGATTGGAGAACTTGCGTATGCTAGGGTTTGAGCTAGCGTTATAATAATTTGCATATAAGAAGTCCTATTCACTGAATCAGATATGTGCCACATACTTTTAACCTGTTTAACCATTTTGGGACCTTGTTAAAGGAATATACCAGGGGTCGTCAACCTATGGCACACGTGCCAAGTGTGGCACATGGAACAATTTTCAATGACACTCTGATTGAATTGGAATAAAGTAAAAAAGTATATTTTAATTACAGCGCACATGTTCGTGCCGTCATTTACGTTTTGCGAATGTGACTCACATGTAAATGGAAGCCATGTGTTCAGTGCAGGCTGTTCTTCATTAAAACAAAGCTCTTGTTATTATTAAGTAATATACTGCCCTAAAATGACTCATAAAAGACAAAAACTTGATGTTTGATCTTTTCAAGACTCTTGAACAAATGAATATGGATTTGTGCGACAAAAGGATCATGTTGTGTGTGTGTTATGCTGTGAAAGTGTTGTGTGCCTTACATGACGTGTACAAAGACGTTATTAAACTAAACATCAATCCATGTTTAAAAACTCTGATGAGAAAAGTGAAGCTATAAAAAGGGCTGTTTCTGGCTTTAAGAAACAAACTACTTATTTTTGTCAAATAATTGGAACCAAAAATAAAGCCACTGAATGTAGTTATACAAGTGCTTTGCATTAATTGATTAATAGCTCTGACTAATAATAAAGAATGATTAATCATATTAGAATTCTTGATATTTTTTTCTTATTCAAACTATAAATTTTGTATTGAAAAAACTTGTAATTTATAATTTGTAATACAATTTTTAATAAATGTGTTGAAAATTAAAATTTGACAAAACATTCTTTTCACATATGATCCTATGAATTTTAAAATATGAAATGACCAATAATATAAGATCCGATTATAATGGGCTTCAAAAGTATGCTCATTAATGTATAACCGGACAAATTTTGAGTCTATATATAACAAAATTTGTAGAATTAGGCACGCAAAATAACAATTTTTGAATGTGTTACTCAAATAAACCCAACTTATTAAAGGCGCTTGATTTTTAGTTGTTTTTATCACAGCGCACTGAGCAGTGGACAGCACAGGCTGTATTACGCTTGATGTAATAAAGGACGTCTATCTTGAATACATTGTTAACAGCGACTAAAGATTACTGTTTACTTACAGAGTATTTTCTCTAACAAAGATACAGTTGAATGTATGTTAGTTTTGTTGCTAGTTTTGGTTTGTGAGTGATACAATCCTCCTTTACCTTTGATGATTCAGGTGCTTCTCCAAGTATGGTCTTCTGTTCTTCTGCTGCCTTATTAAACATAGATACTAAAATGGTATTATTCTGTTTTTAAATTAAAGCATACATAACAGTTCCTTTTAGAACTTTGCCTCACATTTTTTTACATGTTTTGCTGCCTGATTTTATGGTAGCTTTCTGGCAAACAGCTGCATGCATGCCTCAAGGTATTGTTTATCAGTTTTGATATTGTGTTTGTCCACCCAAGTTTGTTTCAGCCTTCCTCCGTGTACAGCTTGCCCTTGGTCACACCTCTCAATTACTTTATCTGACTGACTGCTGATTCTCTGGCCTTCAGAATCCCTTGTGTTTTGAGTCCTTTACGTCTCTTGCTTTAATTTAGAGTTCTTGGAAATTTTCCAATTGCTACTTTGCCCTTTCAAAACACTGAACGGCCCTCTGTCCCCGCAAATAGCTTTGCTGTTTAAGATAAAGGTGAAAAAAGGATTAAAAAGAACAGAAAAGCCTCTAAATCAAGAGACATGAAAGTATCAGTGACAAGAATAAGAGAAAGGACCCTGTTAAAGTACAACAGCAAGCAAAGTAAAATGGCTTCACGTAACTCTCTAATATGTGCAGTTCCCATACAACTGATAAGGAAGGAGTGACTAGTCAGAAAATGAGGATGGTGGGAGTGGAGATGGAGATAGATAAACTATACGTTGAGGTGTGACCAGGAGAGCAGTCACTGATCTATCAAAAAGTAGGAAGCGGCACCAGGATTTCACTTAGATAAAAAACGCAATTTATAAAGATGCCATGCTCTTGGACACTGCTATCAATCACATCTCTGAGAATCCAAAACCGGTTTTAATTTGTATTACAGAGTACCATTAATCATAATGGGAGGTGGAACATACATCCACTTCAGAGGAGGCATATCACTTGTGGTTACCCGTGTTCTTTAAAACTGACTTTAAAATACTACTAATGATGTATAAAGCCTTAAATAATCTTGCATATTCCTATATCTTGGAGTGCCTGTCTCCCTGAACTCCAAGACCTTAGATCTTCTAATAGCAGCTAGATTATAATTCCAAGAGTCAGGCTTAAAAGAATGGTGAGCTGGTCTTTTGCTATTAAAGTGTATGCACCAGAAAATCTGGAATACTTTGCCAATGAAGATACTCAAGGCTAATACTGTGGAAGACTTTAAGATTCTCCTGCAATCACTCTTTTTAAATGTAGCTTTTGTGTAGCTTCAATTGATTTTTACTCTTAATAGCCTAGATATGCATAGAATTTCATTCCCTTCAGTGAATCTGCAATCATTATTAATCTTTGCTTTTCTCTGTTTTCCTTTCTCATTCGTCCGTGGTGGTGTTCTACACCACCACCACAACCAGCCGGTCAAAGTTCTGTGCAGCTGCATGTGATGTCTGAATGAAAGCACATACCCCAACCTGTCATGAGAGCTACTGCATCAAATCCTCCCAAACAAAGTCTAATAAATAAATAAACAAAGAATTACTAAAGAAAAGTTATATTAGGCAGAATGCCCAGTTTGTGGATCCCCTGCAGATTTTGCTATTTCTACAGATCAATTAGAGTTTTTTTTTTTTCTTTCTGTCCACCCTGGCCATCTGACCTTATCATCGGATTGTCATTTACAAATGTAAAAAACGTATATATATAATGTAAATTATATATTTAGGGAATCTACTTTTCCTAATTATATATCTTTCTTATGTACGTGTGCATTTTTTATTTATCTTTTGTATAATATTTATTCATTATTATCCTTATATAAGTTTGATTTGTTTTTTTTTTTTGCATGTAACTACTTCTTTGACAGGTTGTAAAGGACTGTGAACTAAATCCTTTGTATGAAAATGGGCCATAGAAAAAAATGTTATTGTGAACACTGATGTTAATTGCAAAACAGGCACTGATAGAACTGTTTTCTTAACATTTTCTTGGTTGTTGAAAGCTAGAGAGACTATTACATCATCACTGTACACAAGGCAGGAAAAAGCTGTGGACAGGGCATGAGTTTAGTATTTTTTGTAGCCATTTTGTCCTACACCTTTGTTGTGATGTGAGATTTTGCATATAAGTTGATAAATATTTTGCATGTCTTTATTTGTAACTTAAGCAAAGCAATATAATATTAGTGTTACATTAGTGAGAAGCATTCATGTTTACAAAAACACCAGGACTGAGTCTCTTTGAATTTTACGACAAGATTTGAGGGGAAGTGCCTCAAACCAGTTTGGCAAGTGTTTCTCTGCTAAAGTCTCTCTTTCAACACCATGTAGGAAAGCCAGGCTGCCTAACTGCCAAGCTTTACCATAACATATGGTTTTGGGGGCAGGTGTGAAGGTGTTTTATTCCCCCACTGGTCTAAAGTATGGCTGTTTGGAACTAGCTTGTATCAAAAGCCTTTAAGTACCACAACACCCTATTGGCTTTAGGGGTTGGACAGAAAATCTATATATTTACTTGCTTAACCTCACTCTCTCTCTCTCTTACCAAACTGATGCATGAATTGAAAAGGACAACACAATGAAGAGCACAGCTCGGCAGCCATATTGAGACAGGCATGCAGCCAGTTCTGAAAAAAGATGACCACAAATGATGCCTTAATTAGAGACATTTTAAGTAACTAACAAGTCTGTGTGCTGCCTGAAACAACAGATCATCATTTATCAGGTTGTATGGTTGCCAATATTCAAATGTACTTTGCATATTGTTATTATTTATGAATATTATCAATAATACATTGTTTAAATTGTAATTTAACTCCTGCTTTTCTTTCACTATACCTAATTGCCTGAAGTTATAGGTGTAGAATGATAGGTGGGGAGTAGTTATATGCTATAATACCTTATAAAGAGTGGTAAGTCTGTGAGATTTGAGGCATTCTGACAAAGGCTACATATTAATAATACAATAGGGGAAAGTAGAGTAAAATATTACTCTACCAAGACAAAACAACCTGTAAATATTATCTTTCAATTATCCATTGCAATCATGTTTACTTTGTAAAGTGCCCTGTGCAGGTATGAGAATATCATCTGCCATAAACTGGCACCATGTTATTTCCAGCTTTATACTAGTGCTTCTGTGATAGGCTTGAGCAGCACCTTTTCCAGTCACACCATCATTACTACAAAGACTGAGTAAAGGCTAATAAGATTATAGTAATGCAAATACATAAAAAGGAAGTTCAGAATTAAAAGCTTATTTAGAAAATCACAGAAAAGATGGTGACTTTATAGTTTATTACTTGTCTGGAAATGTATGATAACGAATACCGAGATGGAAAGACTGAGACACACACCAAATGGGAGTTAAGCTTGATAACGGGTGAGTTTATTTAACAACAAATGATTCACAGTCATGAATTTTCTTCCACTTCTAAAGCTGTGGTAACATCACTTACTGTATATGCTCACGTATAAGTCAGGTCAATTTCTTTCGCCACTTCAATGAAGTTTAAGTTAAAACCAGCTTCATATTTTCTTTTGATCGATCGCTCCATCGTAAATAAGGGATGCTCTTACAATAAAGGTGTATGAGGGTGTGATATACAAAAAACACAAAACAGTTCAAATGTTGCTTCGGAATAGTTCGGGTATTACTGTGTGGTTATGTAGGCACAATAGAGAGAGAGAGAGAGAGATGTTAGGAGCATGCGCTGATACAGTGCATTGCTGTCCCCACACAGAAAAAAAAATGCAGTATGCTCCGTGGTTACTCTCTCAGGTCGGTGTTAGCATATCATATTCCCTTGTACCAATAGCGTGAGTCTTCCACATTCGACTTATATGACCGACATTATAAAATACCAGAAATTATACTGTAAAATCAAGTCACGACTCACCACGGGAGAACTATACGGTTAGTCAGGCTGTTCAACTTATTTAGTGTCCACAACAACAACAAGTGCTTTAGTAATTACTAAATCCAATGTATGTCCCGCTTTGTGTGTTGGCTGACTAACATGCTGGCTCAAATCAAAAGAGTCCAGGAGGTTCATGAATTCTTTTGCTTTTCAGCTCACACTGATTATCAATATGAAAATTAAAGTAGCCAACTGTTCATAATTATAATTAACACTAAGTCTGAGAATTCCTCAAAGAAAGACGCATTGTATTTAGGAGGTCTATACATGGACAATACTCGAGACTGAGAAACTCCTTGAATAACAACAGCAAGATACTGAAAAGGACTTGAATGTACCAAAGCTGACATCTTTACACTTTAACCGGCTCGAGAAAATATTTGCTAAACTGCCATCTTTCTTACCTTGGCGATCTGCATGAATAAAGCCGTAATTCGGAGTTGCAGATTCGAATAAAACAGCCACACCATCAGAGCTAAGGCACGTTTCACTTAATACAATAAAACAAATTTTCCTATCACAAATAAGATCATTGATGTAAAATTTCTTGTTGGTTAATGCTCTAAAAATTGTTGTCCAGCATCACGTACCATGTCCTTCTTTGTCCCCTCATTATTATCTGTGAGGCTGTATTATAATGCATTGGGTGTTTCCACTAGCCTTCTTGAGCCATCCCTGACTTGTAAGATGCAACAAGAATGTTCTGGGGGTTCTTGAAACACAAAGCTCAGCACACCTATGAACATCCTGCTGTTAGTTACCTGTTCAGCCCCCGCCCATCTTCTAAGTGACAATGCTGGCTACTACAGTATCAACTATACACTGAGACATTGGAAACAGACAGACATCAGTGAAACCAGACCTGCTTGGCTTGCCATGGGAATGAAATTGTGCTCAAAATCCCCTCTGGAAGTCTTGTGTGTGCTACAGTTAATTCTAATAACCACAGATTTACTAGCAATCCCATTGTTCACCAGTCACTTAAGATTTGATTGTACTGCAGAGATGCTTTTAATATATGTCAACTTGAATCGCCTACCACCTGTGTCTATTCCCAAAGCAATAGTGGCTAGTCCTGATGGTGATACATCATAAACAAATTTTAAGTGGGTGGTGGTGGTAAGGATGTGACATAATTAAAAAGGGAAACTAGTGTGGCAGATGCCACCTGTCACTTTAAAATAAGTTTAGCTGCAAAAACACAGGGACACAGATGGAAGTTGGCTAAAGATAGGCTTTGAACAAACTGTATAAAGTATTACTCACTCACGGAATAAAGAGAGATACATGGGATAAGTGAAGTAACATGAGGAATGTTAAATCTCCAAAGTTTAATTATTGCTAATTATTTATTTTAATTTCCTTCATTTGTTTAACCATAAGTATTGTGAAAGCTTTAACCTTCTCAACTGACAGACTTCAAGTAAATGGCCAAGGATTGAAAGACCACAAACCAGCCTGTTGGCAGGTTAGTGCAGCTTTTGATTCCCACAGGAATTGATCTTAAGTATGTGTGATAACTTTCCATTGTTTTGAAAAACTGTAAAAGTGTTAGTTACTTTTCTAGCAGACAGTATGCCAGATGTGTGTGCTTGACTTGGGTGAGAAGGGGGAGAGAACGGTTGCCTTTTATTAAAAGTCATAATTACATTTATTAAATAAATTAAAAACTGGGCGGGCTGCATTTTTCTTAGACAGTACAAACTTTATCTTTCGAATACTCAGATTCAATGCAACTGTCCGACTGTAGTGTTTTATAGTATTTTCATGTACTGTTTGGCCTTAACGTCTGACAACCTATATGTAGTCTTCCATACCCCAGGATACAGAGTACCAATGTTTCTTTATTATTAATAGTAATTTGAATATTATACAGTATTAATTGGGTTATTGTAATGTTGATTTTTTTCTTTTTCTCAATGTATGATTTTTTTTTCATTAATATGAGTTCAACCTTTCGCAGTGATTACGGCCTGGTATCTTCACGGGTATGACAAGCAGACAGGTTTTGCACATCTGGATTTGGGGATTTCTAAAAATCTTTTCTGCAAATCCAGTCAAGCTCTATTAGTGGACAGCTATTTTCAGGCCTCTCCAGAGATGTTCGATTGGATTCAAGTCCAAGTTGGGCCACTCAAGGACATTCCCAGAGCTGTCCTTAAGCCACTCCTGTGTTGTCTTTTCTTTGTGCTTAGGGTCATTGTCCGGTGGCTCAATCTGAGGTTCACAGCACTCTGGGTCTGGTTTTCATTAAGGGTATCTCAGTACTTTGTTGTGTTCAGCTTCCTTCAACCCTGATTAGTCTCTCAGTCCATGCCATTGAATACGAAAACCACAGCATGACGCTGCTACCACCATTATTCATTGGTATTGCACAGGTGATAATTACAATTGAGGCCAAACAGTTCATGTGTTGTTTCATCAGACCAGAAAATCATGTTTAAAATGTCCTTTAGGGGTCTTTTTGCAAACTCCATGTGAGCGTTAATGTGTTATCTGGCCACTCTGCCATAAGTGGAGTATTGCAGTGGTGGTTGTCCATTTGGAAATTTATCCCATCTCCCCACAGGTTCTCTAGAGCACAGACCGATTGACCTTTGGGTTCTTGGTCACCTCGTTTACTAAGACCCTTTTCCCACAATTGTTCAGTGTGGCTGGGTAGCCAGCACTAGGAAGATTCGTGGTTGTTCCAAACTTATTCCATTTAAGTGTTATGGAGCCCACTGTGTTCCTTTTTGCAGCCTTCTCTTGATCTGAACCTCAACACAATCCTGTTCCTAAGGACTATAGGTGGTTCCTTTTACCTCATGGTTTAGTTTCTGCTCTGATACACATTGTCATCTGTGGGACCTTCTATTGACAGGTACCTTTCCTAATCAGGTGCAATCTATTAAATTGAATCAAACTTCAAGTGGCATAACTAAGGGTCTAAATACCTGTGACAATGTATAATTTTATTTTTTTATTTTAAATATTTATAAAACCCTATTTTTGCTTGGATAATTTGGGGTGTTGAGTATTTTTTGATGAGGGAAAGTTAATTTAAATGATTTTAGCATAAGGCTGCAACATAACAAATAAAAAGTGAAGGGGTCTAAATACTTTCTGAAGGCACTTGATATTGCATCTTACTATCTATACTAAAAAACGGCAAAGCCCTCACTCACTCACTGACTCACTGACTGACTGACTGACTCATCACTAATTCTCCAACTTCCCGTGTAGGTAGAAGGCTGAAATTTGGCAGGCTTATTCCTTACAGCTTCCTTACAAAAGTTGGGCAGGTTTCATTTTGAAATTCTACGCGTAATGGTCATAACTGGAAGCTGTTTTTCTCCATTTACTGTAATGGAGATGAGCGTGAAACCCGTGGGGGCGGAGTTTCGTGTGACATCATCACGCCTCCCAGGTAATCACACAGTAGGTAGAAAACCAGGAAGAGGCCCAAAAAGCGCTGAAGAAAACATGCAT
>JANRMT010028174.1:49506396-49521352 GCA_026402145.1 Polypterus bichir lapradei | reverse complement strand
TGTAAACCTAAACTTTAAATTAAGTTCATAGACAGGCTGCCGCTAGCATTTGTAATTTAGTGCCTGCCCATATAAGGCCGTCCGTCAGCGGCAATCCAATAGAAACACTGCCACGGGTAAATATTCACGGGTGAAGGACTGTGCTTATGCAGAGGAAGATGAGATGGTCAGGGTGGTGTTTGGCACAAACTCAGCGAAACTGCGAGAGAAAGTTTTAAGTGCCGGGACTTAGGAAACATTAAATACAGCCATGGACATAGCACGAGATGGCACCAGCACAGCTGGGAAACTTCGATGCATGTACACCGAGCGGCTCACGTGAACTGACGCAGTGCACAGACAAAAAGCAACAGTTCCAAAGAGCGCTGAACAAAGACCGAATTACACAATTGAAAAGGCAGCAAAAAAATATGAAGCGTCTAATACATACAAGCATATTATTCATAACTGCAGCTACTGCAGAAACAAAGCACACGGTGGAAAAAGTGAATGTCCTGCTAAAGGAAGACAGTGTTAAAAAAAAAAAAACCCGTGCATGCAGTGTGTCAGGTCTCAGATAAAGAAGAAGACGATCTGTTTATTGATGCAGTAAGAAACGAATCTTTTTCATAGCTTCTTTAACACACTACGTCTCCGCTGCGATACGCGGGTATATATATATGTATATATATATACCCCGATCTACATACTCGAATAATGAATACTTTATTCGCAATCAATGATTGTTTTGGTAAAGCCATACTCAGTGTATTCATTAGATGAACGGTAAAAAAGTAAGAGCGAGGGGAGGGTGACTTATTGAGGCATGCAGGCAAAACCACATTAGCACGCGGGCTCGATGTACGAAAAAATATATCTTTTCAAATTCTATTTAGTCCATATGTGTCAAACTCAAGGGCCACGGGCCACATCCGGCCCGGCGTGTAATTATATCCGGCCCGCGAGATCATTTTATATACTGTATTATTGTTATTAATGGCCCGGGTATATGAAGCGCTGGTAACACAATAAACTACAGATCCCATAATGCAGCGCTTCAGCTGCCTTGCCAAACGCAATGCCGAAGAGAAAAGGTGATTCTGAACATAGAGCCTTTAAAAACCGATGGGAGGCTGAGTATATGTTTACTGACATTGCCAGTAAACCCGTGTGTCTCATTTGTGGAGCTAATGTGGGTGTAATTACAGAATTTAATCTAAGACGGCACAATGAGACAAAACATCAAGATAACCTGAAAGACCTGAATGCAATGCAGAAGATACAGAAAGCAGAAGAATTAAATAAGAATCTGACACTTCAGCGGACGTTTTTACCCGTGCACAATCACAAAGTGATTTCAAGTGAACCTACTTTTATGGGAGACACAAATGCACCAGTGCAACTTGCCCCACTTTCCCTGTTGCCAAGTAATGTTGAACCAAGTCGTCACTACGGTGTTCCCAAATACGCACTTTGCTGATAAACTGAGCGCACTGAGTTTGCACGGCGCTTTGGTGACTTTGAAGAACAAAAAAAGTCCGTCTACATGCGGCTCGAACCTTGTGCATGTTTGGTAGCACATATCTGTGTGAGAAGCTCTTCTCAGTGATAAAGACTAACAAAACAGCACACAGGAGTCGCCTCACTGATGAGCACCTGCAGTCCATCCTGAGAATCTCCACAACACAGAACCTCACACCAAACATAAACGAACTTGTTGCCAAAAAAAGATGCCAGGCGTCCAGCTCTAAAATGACATATGAGCAAAGACAACTGAATGATTTGATTTGTTATTGTTGAAAGGAACACATTTTATTTATATTTCCAGGTTTTGTTATGCAGCATGTTCATATTTGAATTTGTAAAATTTTGACAGGATATATTTTTATGGAGAGCAAAATCTTTTGGGATATTTAAAATCTAAGTTTATTTTTTATATAACATTACATAAGAGTAAAGAAATTTGAATGTTTGTTCTTTTAACGTTTACTTTATTTCTAACTTGTATAATTTAGACAGGATATATTTTTATGGAGAGCAAAATATTATAAGTTGTTTAAGGTTTGAGTTGATTTATTCAGGAATAATATTCCTGTCTGTTTTTACCATTCCTACCAAAGATATTTCTATCGACTAAATAAAAATTCCTTCTATTTAAAACTTAAATAGAACTTGAACAAATACGATAGTTCATAATATCCACGCAGACTTGCACGTAAGAGCGGGAGTTATCCGTTTTAACAAGCAGCGTATTGCACTGATACGAAATAGCTGTGTGTGTAT
The DNA here is from genome assembly GCA_026402145.1 of Polypterus bichir lapradei. NCBI lineage: Eukaryota > Metazoa > Chordata > Cladistia > Polypteriformes > Polypteridae > Polypterus > Polypterus bichir. The sequence goes on along the minus strand of JANRMT010028174.1, from coordinate 49,519,090 downwards.
ATATGTAGATAAGTATGTATATGTATATATATGTTTATATATGTGTGTGTGTATATATATGTGTGTGTATGTATGTATGTATGTGTGTATGTATATGTATGTGTATATATGTAGATAAATATATATGTATGTATATATGTGTGTGTATATATATGTGTATATGTATAGATATGTATATATATATGTTTATGTGTGTGTGTGTAAATATATATATATATTTATATATGACAGCAACACTCATCACTCACAACAGTGACAAAACAATTACATTGACAGTCATGTTACGTTATTTTCAAAATGTTTCCTTTTCTTTTTCATTGCTTCTTTAACACACTACTTCTCCGCTGCGAAGCGCGGGTATTTTGCTAGTTTTTCTATATACAGTATGTTTCAAACGGTTAAAAGACAAATATTTCTTTATTGTTCTTATTTTAATATGTTCAAGAACTTAGGAGGATTTATAGAAGGAAATAAATGTCACATATTTATGGTGCTCCCTATTGTGTTACTAGATTGAAGAAGAGGAAACTACATAACAAACAAGACAGTTAATCTTTAATGACAAAAGTTAAGCACCAATAAGATGTTCCTACACTGTACCTTTTACATAAATCTCCTTTGCCATGGCACTTGACCTTCCGGAGAAACAAAATATTGCTTTAGTATGTCCTGCTGATCTTTGCCATTTAGGGTGGGATAGTATGGTGATCCTGCTGGTATATTTAGAAAGGTTTCAGGTCCTTCTCTCCTCCAGGCCAGTGAAAGTGGCATGCGAGTATCAGAATGCTGCTCTCTGAAGTAGTTATGTATGCCACCTTGCCAGGTTCTAAACAAACAATTTTTCTAAAAAAAAATGCATCCTATTTGCTAGAATCCCAAATGCATATTCAACCACATGTTGAGCTCTCGAGAGTCAATAGTTGAAAACCCTCTTGTTTATTTCTAGTTGTCTGTGTGAATATGGTTTCCTTATGACAACTCTTAATGAAAATGCACCACCTGCAATAAAGTCATATGCTTAGCGTGATCCCAGATGGGCTTAAAGTGGAGTAGGACAAACAAACTGCAATTGCTTTTACTTCACTATTGGCACATAGACTTATCTTGCTCAACTGGAAGAATCCTAACTCACGTCTTTTAAGTCAGTGGGTAACTGATGTTATATTCTATTTGAAAATGGAAAAAATCTAATTTTCACTTAGAGGATCTGTGCAAAACTTTTTAAAAACCTGGCTGGATCTAATCAATAATATTTTAGAATAAGCACTTATATTGAGGGAAAACACTCCTTTGTCTCTTTACTACTCTCAATAGTTTTACTCTGGCTGTTGGCCTTCCTCTCTTTCTCATGGGTGGGGGTTGATTTGAATTTAGTTGTGTTTTGGAATTGATTTTACAGAATGTTATATGTTGTTAAATAAATTCAATAAAAGATCAATAAATAAATAAAGTTGTCTGGAAGGTGCACTACTGGCTGTATGTTAGGTCAACGTTCAACCAGGGCTCTACAAAGGTCTAAGGGACAAAAAATTCCAGGATCTGAGCGATATCCCTGACAGCTTCCAATCATATGTTAACATCTGATATATCTATAAGGACAATGGAGATGTGGTTTTTGCTGCCATATAACATGCTTCCCGAGAGAGTGTGCCGTTTTCCATTAAGTTTACCCAAGCAGTGTGAAAATGGACATTTTTAACATAAGTCATAAGTTATTGCCCTCCACTGATTTTCTGTCATTGGAATTTTAAGGAAAACAAATAAATACACACTTACAAATAAATAAATATATAATGTACTTACACCAAGCCATACATACGGATTCCCATTATGGCCTACAAAATATTCATTAAAGCAAAGGCATAACTCGTGATGCCCCGTACCCACTATATACCTTGTAATGGTTTAACCAGTGGGCATCTAATAGTTGTACCGAGGATAAAAAAGGGTGAGTGAGAGAGACACAGTAAAAATAATATAAAACTAGACAGACCTTTAATTAAAAACAGGTGATATCAATTTCGAGAAGTTGAAGAAAGTGTAAAAATCATGCAAGCAAGTCCAACCAGCTCGCAGTTCATGTGTGTAAGAATACAGATGATACAAATAAAAACAACATTTCCAAAACAGACAAAAACACATTAATTATAGGCCTTTTTGCTTCTGTCTTGTCCAGGGTGCTTGGAGGGTCTCCCAAGAACTCTGTAAATCAAAACCAACTACGGCAATACTTCAGGTCCTCTTCCCTTCTCCCTTGTCTATGCCTAAGGACTTCTTAAAAAAACATTTCATTAAATCAAACTAATGTCCCGGCTCACCGCATTATCCCAAATTCTTAGTGCTGTAGGGGATAATCCAAGAGTCAAATGCACCCCTCCTATCCTTCTTCTTGCAGCTCAGGAGATCTAAGGTGCATATTTCACTAAAGACAGACATGAATGCAGACAATCTCTGACATCCATCTTCTCTTATTTATACAACCTCAGATCACTTCCAATCCCAATATGCTATTACCCAGCTACTTCCAATTACATCACATAGGTTTGCTGGAAGAAACCTTTCAAACCAATGCTTGTACACACAAGTATAGCCACAGACACTCCGTCTTCGATTGCCCTCCAGTAAGTATCTTATTTCTCTCTATCAGGCCCTTTACTCATACTGAAATCCATCCATCCATCCATTATCCAACCCGCTATATCCTAACACAGGGTCACGGGGGTCTGCTGGAGCCAATCAAGCCAACACAGGGCACAAGGCAGGAAGAAACCCCAGGCAAGGCGCCAGCCCACCGCAGGGCACACACACACACCAAGCACACACTAGGGACAATTTTAGGACTACCAATACACCTAACCTGCATGTCTTAGGAATGTAGGAGGAAACCAGAGCACCTCATACTGAACTGGCTTTGATAATTGTCATTTTTATTCCTGCACACTTCAGTCCCTTCCTCTCATACAGGCTTGGAAGAGTTCTGCAGTATTCAGAGAGCCCCTGCGCTGCCTCATGTGCGTGCAAACCTGCATAGTTGATCTGTTGTCCCCCTAACTGGATGTTTCATCAGCACCATCTTTAGTTCTCAAGGTAAGCATTCGTTGTAACTATTTAAACAAAGATAAAATCTATAAGTAGCTACACAACGTACAATACCAAGGCTCTGTTTATAAGCATTGGATTTTAAACCTGCTTTTGTATTGCATTACCTTTAAATAGTCTTCTTTTAGAACTGTATGAATTATTCCACATGTGATCACAATGTGTTGACCTTGCAGTACTTTTTTAAAACATAAATTACATAAACAGAAACAAAATGATCAGACACATTATAATCAAATCATAGCAAGAGCAGCAGGGTTAAAAAAGGGTGGCACAGTGATTATGTCTCATGGATGCAGTGTCCTGGGTTGAAATCCTGCACCTCATCATCATCTGTGTGATGCTTGCATGTTCTTGTCACGTCTCTGTGTGTTTTGCCCAACATACTGCAGTTTTTCTTTCACATCCCAAAAATGGAAGCTAATTTGCCTTGGTGCCTACACAATTATTATTATTATTATTATTATTAATAATAATAATGATAATTGGCAACTCTGAATTGGATGTATGTGTGTGTGTGTGTGTGTGTGTGTGTGTGTATGCTCATGAATGGGCCCTGAATTAGACTGGCATCCTGTCTTGTGTCCAGTGCTGCCATGAAAGGCTCTGGCTCCTATTGACCCAAAATCAGATTAAACATGTCACAGAATGTTATTCCATATTAAGGTTGAAAAACAAGGAAATATAGAGACCAAAATAAAAGATGCAATTTTATATACTTTCTATGTTGAAATCCTTCCCAAAGTTTTTTTTTTTGTGAAGTTTAATTGGTAAACAAATCACTCACCTTGTAAGTGTCTTTTAAAGCTTTATTGTTTAATGTATACTGCCTGCTATGTATTGCTTTGCAAATCATTATTTATTGTCATTGGTTGTACACCTGCATATACCTTATTTTTCTTTTGTATATATTTCGGTTTACAACAAGGTATGTCCAGTAAAAGCCTTCAAGAAATCTCACCCCTTGTCGTTTTTATGTGGATGTGCCGAGTTTATTTGCACAGACAGCACAGAGTGAAGCAGAAAAAAAATTAAAAAAATATATATATATATATATTATATATACAGTCATATGGCAAAGTTTGGGAACCCCTCTCAGCCTGCATAATAATTTACTTTCAACAAAAAAGATAACAGTGGTATGTCTTTCATTTTCTAGGAACATCTGAGTACTGGGGTGTTTTCTGGACGAAGCAGTATTATTTAGTTGTATGAAATTAAATTAAATGTGAAAAACTGGCTGTGCAAAATGTGGGTCCCCTTGTAATTTTGCTGATTTCAATGCATGTAACTGCTCAATACTGATTACTTGCAACACCAAATTGGTTGGATTAGCTCGTTAAGCCTTGAACTTCACAGACAGGTGCATCTAATCATGAGAAAAGGTATTTAAGGTGGTCAATTGCAAGTTGTGCTTCCCTTTGACTCTCCTTTGAAGAGTGACAGCATGGGATCCTCAAAGGAACTCTCAAAAGATCTGAAAACAAAGATTGTTCAGTATCATGGTTTAGGGGAAGGCTACAAAAAGCCATCTCAGAGGTTTAAACTGTCACTTTCAACTGTAAAGAATGTAACCAGGAAATGGAAGGCCACAGGCACAGTTGCTGTTAAACCCAGGTCTGGCAGGCCAAGAAAAATACAGGAGCGGCATATGCACAGGATTGTGAGAATGGTTACAGACAACTCACAGATCACCTCCAAGTACCTGCAAGAACATCTTGCTGCAGATGGTGTATCTGTACATCGTGCTACAATTCAGCACAACTTGCACAAAGAACATCTGTATGGCAGGGTGATGAGAAAGAAACCCTTTCTGCACTCATGCCACAGAGTCATTTGTTGTATGCAAATGCTCTTTTAGACAAGCCAGACTCATTTTGGAACAAAGTGCTTTGGACTGATAAAACAAAGATTTAGTTATTTGGTCATAACAAAAAGTGTTTTGCATGGTTGAAGAACACCGTATTCCAAGAAAAACACCTGCTACCTACTGTTAAATTTGGTGGAGGTTCCATCATGCTGTGGGGCTGTGTGGCTAGTTCAGGGACTGGGGCCCTTGTTAAAGTCGAGGGTCGGATGAATTCAACCCAATATCAACAAATTCTTCAGGATAATATTCAAGCATCAGTCACAAACTTGAATTTACGCAGGGGTTGGATATTCTAACAAGACAATGACCCAAAACACAGTGCGAAATCTACAAAGGCATTCATGCAGAGGGAAAAGTACAATGTTCTGGGATGGCCGTCACAGTCGCCTGACTTGAATATCATCAAAAATCTATGGGATGATTTGAAGCAGGCTGTCCATGCTCGGCAGCCATCAAATTTAACTGAACCTCCATCCAGAATCCAGACACTCATCAAATGTTATAGGAGGTGTCTAGAGGCTGTTATATTTGCAAAAGGAGGCTCAACTAAGCATTGATGTAATATCTCTGTTGGGGTGCCCAAATTTATGCACCTGTCTAATTTTGTTATGATGTATATTGCATATTTTCTGTTAATCCAATAAACTTAATGTCACTGCTGAAATACTACTGTTTTCATAAGGCATGCCATATATTAAAAGGAAGTTGCTACTCTGAAAGCTCATCCAATGATAAATAAAAATCCAAAGAATTAAGAGGGGTTCCCAAACTTTTTCATATGACTGTATATATATGTATGTGTGTGTGTTTGCGTGTGTGTCTCTGTATATATAGGTGACTATGTAGAAAAGTAATGTAATCTGTTTTTGAAATTTTTAATAAATAGAGTTAAAAAAGTGCAAAGACTTTTTGAACATTCTTTTTATATATATTTATAAACTTTTTTTTTCACATCTGTCTGATTTCACTGCTGGTTAGCCAAAATGCATACTAGATTTGTGTTTTTTTTTTTTTGGTTTATTTGTAATTCATGTTTCATTTCATTATGGTTGCCTGACATTGGTTCAGGTATTCATAGGTCTTGTATGCAATTCTTACAGTTTGATTCTTGTGGTCACATTTGCTTTGTCATATGGTCTTAACAAGCACATTATGCCATTTAAAAGAAGGATTAGAGCAGTGGTAAATTCATCACCTCTTTTACAATTACGAGACTCTATAATTTCATATAGCTTTAGCTATTTTTCCTGTGCTTTTTTAGAATTCTAATGTGTTTTGAATATGTTATCAAGCATGGGCGAGTAGTGCATATGTTCAGTGCTCTAAACTGGTAAGCAATACCACTCCAAAACATGAGGAGGCACTGTTGCTAACTTAATCTTCTTTTCTATTTGCAGTTCAGCTGGATGAAAGCTGGAAATTAGTACAGGAAACCCCTCCCCTTCCTGGAGTCTAATATTAAACCAAGACAACCATCAGAAGTGGGGGGTTCAATTTGGACTCACCGCACCGTTGTCATGCATGTCTTTTCATTTCTCTTATTTTTTCACCATTAAATGTGTTTTACCATGATGGTAAACCAATAATTTGCTGCCTAACTATCATTCTTGTTACAACATTTAAACTTTTCGTGTACTTGTCTTATTCCTCTTTTTTGGCTTTACAGTTTTGTTTTTATTTTTTTTTTCTACATAAGAGTTAGTTTAATGTTAGCTAAAGAGATTCTCAAGTCTGTCCAAGTGGTGAGTGCAGAATATCCTCGTAATTCAATCATAACACTTATTTAGTTTAATTAGTTATGCAAGCTAGTGCTACAGCCTGTGAGGATTTTTAAAACATGCACTATCTTCCATTTCTCACCAGTACTGCTAAAAACTCAGCAATTTAGTAGCACCATTATATATTTGTATAGATCTGCTGGCCGTAACAACAGCTCTTTAATAAGAGACCACTGTACCTGTTGTGGATGTGGGGAAAGGTGTGGAAATTGACGCTTCCAAGATGTACAGTGGCCTGGCGCTCTGTCTTGTAAAAATTGTTCAAAGGAGTTAATACCCATGGGGTTCACAAGAGGGTAGCCTTGACATTTTATTTGATTTTTGCACCTGAGTATTTGCTTGTGTTTTGCATTTTACTTTCATTAGAGGCACAGGTTTGTGTTTTTGGGACATTCTTATTTTTTTCACAGTATATATATATTGTGACAGAATTAGGGTATTCTCGGACCCTTGTACCCTCAGACGACACGTCAGACACCAGATAAAAGTCCAATAATAGAATTTATTATAATAATAATGTGCACTAAGCACGCTCCACTCCACAATACTCAATAAACCAAAAAATAACAATACTAATAATAAATCACAATCCTCCACTCCCAGACGCGTTGCAACCCTTCCACCCAGCTCAGCTCGCCATCTGGGAGCTCCCACAGTCCTTTTATATCCCCAGACCCGGAAGTGTTCCCAATCCAACAGTCCACAAATCCTTATTCCTTCCGGGTCAGGGTAAACAATGCTTTTTCTCACCCCGGAAGCCCGTCGCTCTTCCTATGACGAACTTCCGGGTCATAGGGCACGAAGAACTCTTCGGTCCTCCCTGCAGCTCCCTCTTGTGGCCCCCATGGCATCCAGCAGGGCGGTGCATAAAAACTCCATTGTCCATGATGCCCTGCTGGTCTTCTGGGAACCTCCATGCTGCAAGGAGGGCTCCACCTGGCGGCTTGGGGGTATTGGCCGGGGTACATAGCCGGCCATATCAAACAATATATATTTGCACCCTGAACAAGTACTTCAAAAGACTATTGTAAATAAAATATCATTATCTTTTAACAGCATCTCAAAATCTCTGACTATCTTTTGTGGTAATCTGCGGTCCCCATCAGTCCCAACTACTAGCTCTTACAGTTGGGTTGTGACCACATTAATAAAAAGAGTACACTTTCTTAAAGTAATGACCTAAATGCTAATTGTCTTAGGTACTCCACATTTTTCAAAAAATTAAATGTTACATTACATTTACAGCAACAAGGGAATTCCTGCAATTTAATGTTTTTTTTGAACCAGTGATACTACTTAGAATAGGGATCTGGTTCCCTGTAAGCTTTACTTCATCTACTGTAAGCCACACTTCATAATTACACCATCACTTCAGCAATTATAGTGGGGTAATTTATTTCCAGTCTCAATTTAATAACTTCATTCAGGGTCCCATTGGAGGATCACTGGCTGTGGGATGTGAACAGATTTAGTGCACTGCTGACAGCCTTCCTAAATAAGCCGAGTCAGAGAGAAAGAAATGAGAAAGTCAAGAAGATGAAAATAAAAAACAAGAAATAGCAGGGAACTTGATTTTTCCTCCCACTTTTCTTTTCAGTGACTTCTACTCCCAGCTTTTCTGCTGGCCTTTTTGATAAAAAATGTGACCCTTAATTATTACCTGTTCCAGGTGTCAGCATCCTGACATCATCTCAGCTAAAACTATGGGTGCTGCATCATTTTATCTGAAATGACCATCTGGTTTTTTTCACCACACAATAATCTCCTGTATTAGACTTTGAGTTATCTTAATGCGTTTCAGGACTCTGAAAGATGAAGTACGGCTACGACTATTGCTGTTGGGGGAGTAGTAAAACGGCAGCGATTTTACAATCAGTGTGTGTTATTTCTTTGCTTTCTGTGCTAGGAAAGTCTGGCATGCATGTGTTGCTAAATTACATTTGAGGAAGGCTGCGTATTCAGGAATGACAGACAAAGTTGGATCAAGGTCATTTTAAACCAAAGTAAATATGAAAATGTAAAAGGAAATATCTATTAAAATATCATGTGAAGGGATGTGTGATGGAATTAACACAAGAAAATCAGCAGATTGATACAATGTTTATTAGACAAATCAAAACTCATATGGAGAGAACTAAAAGCCAAATGTATACTCTGATGGAGGCAGTTCTCACGAAATTTTAAATAATAATAGAAAAAGAGAGAGGCTAGGGGGGTAAGGCTGTACACATGAGAAGTCTTTAATTCTAGTAAAAAAACAATCTTATCTGGTAAATAAGTCTGGTAAAGTCTAGTAAACAAGTATGAACTCTTAAATTGAAATGAGGCTCTGTTTAAAATGCTTTCTAAGAGTGCTAAGGGCAAAAGCTAACATTAAAAGCATGTAAGTCATCCAAAATAATCAATAAAAATTCAAAAAATGAAAGTTTAAAAGTTAAAATCAACTCTGACATGTACCATAAAGCATTTCTTTCTTGGATCTACCATCAGAGTGTTCTGAATACACGCTCCAGGTCTGTTACCGTAAGGAGACATGTCACCAGTCCAACGGCACAAACAAAGGATGGAGTCTCTGAGCCAAAATGATCCCCCGCTCAATGTAACCAATTGACGAAATGACCAAAGGGCTCCCTACCACCACTCGATGAAATGACTGAGAGTACGGGCACAAAACGTTAGAATGGGAAGTACCACGTACCATTACACTACTGGGTTTCTGTGTGCTGCATTGCTAAAATTATGATCAGCACTCTCCCAGGGGCCGGTAGGAGTCTCAATCCTGGCTTTCTTTCTTGACATAACTGTTAGGCCTATCTGTTGGCTTACAGTACATACAATTACTATACAACATACTGTATAAGCTAATACATTACTCCACAAATGCATCTACTGTAAGTACTTAACATAGAGTGGCACAATGATTAAAAATGCTGTCTCACTCACAAACCTTGAACCAGTCATAGTCTCTGCAGAGTCTGCATGTTTACTTGTGTCTATTTGAATTTTTCACCAGGTTCTCCAGCTTTCCCCCAGCATTGAGAAGGTTAATTGATTTCCCCGTTGTGACTGTGGAGATGTGCTTAAGTGTGCCCTGAAGTGGACTGGAATCCTGCCCGGGTAAGGCCATGCCTGCAACTCACTGCTGTGCCACTCCCTTTACTAGATTAGATGGGTCAGAAATGAGCAAAATGTTGGACCCTTAAAACAAACAAATACTTTCTTTTTGCAGTGTGGCAATCAAGCAGTCAAAAGTTAATTTATTTAACCAGATTTTTCAATTTTTAGATTAATTAAAGCTGAAACATCTTCTTTTTCAAAGGGTGGAACCAACTCTGGATGCAATACCAGTTTCTCACAGGACACTTTCATTTATTCACTGTCTCATACTAGACAAATTTAAAATTGCTAAAAAACGGTGTGTACTAAAGATTAATTAAATAATAATAGCAATAATAAGTTGCAGGAAAAATATTATGGAAACAAGCAGAGATGAACCAAAGCAGGAGCTAAACCTGACTTCTAGGATTTGCAGCCAAGATAGAGGATTGAAGATAAGTAGGAGAAAGGCAAAATATTTGAAGTTTAGTGATGATCAGCATTCAGAAGTTGGCCTTCAAAGACAGCTATTAAAAGGAGTGGATTCATTAAATATTTAGGATTAGTGGTACTCCAAGATGGAAAACTAAATGCAGGGATAAGCCTAACCCTACCTCTCACCTATAGAGTGCAGAATGAATGGAATAATTGGAAGAGGATATCAGGAGTATTGTGTGATCAAAGTGTTAAGGCAAAGGTTAAAGGTAAAGTTTATAAGACCGTGGTAAGATCAGCAATGATATATGGAGCTGAGACACGCCAGTAAAGGGGAGCGCAGAAGAAGTCGTTACAAGTGGCAGAAATGAGAATGTTGAGATGGATGTGGATATGGACATGTGATGAGGAGAGACAATGAATGTGTGGGAATGGAAGTACAGGGGAAGATGAAGTGAGGGATGCAAAAGTGGAGGTGGACAGAAAAAATGAAAGAACATTTGATGAAATAGGGTTTGACTGGGAAGAAGCTCTTTGACTGAGCTGTATGTCAAAATTTCTTTAGTTTCCTTTAACCCAGTTTACCACTAATAGACAGCTTCACAAGAATGTCCTCTCATTCCCTTATGGGGCCGCAGTTGAAAAAAGAAGGAACAATTCAACCTCCCAGCAATGCTAATAGCAGTCAGACAGAGAAGCTGGTTTTAAGGCTTTCACTCATTAACATCTGGTATCAAAACCAATAGCAGCAAATATAAAGTGACACAATGATTTATACAATATACAGGTAGGTGGGTAAGTTTTCATGCCTTCTAAATAAAAGCAACAAGATGCTCGTGACACTCCTAGTGGTCTAGGTCTCTTAGTTACAAATTATAGATGCTAAATGGAAAAATTAAAAGAAAAATATTTATTGCCAGAGAAAAAGTGCCAGAAAACAGCAACTGAGAGAGACAGAAAGGCTCCTGTCAAGGTCTCTGTTATTTACCAGGCAGCAGCTAAGCTGAAAGTTCTTTCAAAACTTGTCTTCTTCTACAACAAAGAAGCCCAGTCTCAGTTCACTTCCCTTCTTGTTTCTTGACATAAAAAATCACGAGTGAAGCACCTGGCTTACTCTTCATTTCTGTTAGCAAAGTACACTGACATTTTTACAGTTGTCTCAAAACACTCCAGAAATATCACAAGCTCCAGGTTATTTTCCCATGGGAGTAAAAAGCTGCACATTATAACTAGACAAAACCCTCTAAACCATGCCACATGTTTCAGCTTGCATGGAGTACGCTGTACTGCTATCCAACTTGACCAAGCGTAGACTATGTAGACTGTAAAATTGCATTAGCCTCCTAAGCGTTATGTTTACCACCAGAAAAACAAGTCAAAAATGTTGAGTTTTTTCAACAATTGATTCTGTCAAGCACATATTTTCCCTCTGTAACAAAACAGGTATTATTGATAAAGTAAAGCCTGAGATGATGCTGAGATATTTATACTTTTGTTAAACAAGATAAAACTGTTACATTCTAGTAAATGAGAAAATTGATAACAAAAAAAAGTTCCTTTTCATATTGTCTTAATTGATTATTATAGAATGTACATTTCCCAAAATCTATTATTTTCTTTAGATGGCAGAATGAAACACTATTGTTTGCTTGTTTTGATTTTTTTCTTTGTTACAAGCATGAGAAATACTATGTGGGTTGCTAATGGTGTGTAGGGCAGTCTTTAAGGACCTGCAATGATTCTGAGCACATAATAATGATGCCCACCCCCCTCAGCTCCCACTGATACTGGATCAATTTGGAAACACAAAGCAAGATAGCCTGTACAACGTTAGGGTGTGGCAGTGAAACAAACTCTGCACACTGACATGACTAAGATTTGAAGGTTCTCTCCTAGACCTATGAGACACCAGTTGTAAGCATTGTGGCATGGTGGTCCCTAGATGGAAGGTTAAATTCCACATAATTAATGAGAGTTAAAAACATTTGAGCATTAGTAAAATTTTGATGAGAACAGGCCATTCAGCCCAGCAAAGTTTATCAATGTAGCCATCACATTTCTCAAAAATAACATCAAGTTACTGGATACTTTATTCAATGTGTCTGTGGTTCTCTGGATGAAGACAAACTTTCATACATTTCTATGAAATTTACCCTGAGCAGGTTTCATTGGTGTTCCCTCTGTTTCAATGAACTCATTTCAAAGTATCAACTGGAATCCGCTGTACTAATTTCTTGATATATTTGAAAATGTGATTCATGTCACCCTTTCATCTCTATCTGCTTAAACGGAAAAGGTTTAACTGCTTCTAAGAGCTCATACCTCTCATTGCCAGAATCAGCCAAGTTGTTCTTCTCTTGGCATTATAGAGATAGATAGATAGATAGATAGATAGATAGATAGATAGATAGATAGA
>JANRMT010028174.1:49437251-49506386 GCA_026402145.1 Polypterus bichir lapradei | reverse complement strand
AGATAGATAGATAGATAGATAGATAGATAGATAGATAGATAGATAGATAGATAGATAGATAGTGTAATAAATGATCTTGCACAAAAAAAAGACTTCTACAAAACAGAAAAAGGTTTGGGGACCGTCCCCATATATTGTTGTCCAGACAATAATAACTAAACTGCTTCAGATGACTTTTTAGTACATTGAATGTTTTACTGTGAACAAAATGGTGTTTAAATAACAGGGGGAATGATGGGACAGGAAATGGTTGGCAGGAAGTGACGATTGGAGACAGGAAGACGGAACCAACATCATCACGAGTTGACAGGAAGCAGTGGATTGTGGGACTGGAAGTGATGTCGTCGTGACAGACCGGAAGTGACGTCGTTTCTGCCATTTTGATCCCAGATGTGGAGCTTCTTAGTTTTCGTCAAGTTTTCTGTAGGCGAAAAGAAATTCAGGTAAACACCACGTGATGACCCTTATCTCGTGATATTTCACTCACCTTTAGGCTCTTTGACTGCCTCCAACTCACACGTGTGTGACAATAGATAGATAGATACTGTAGATAGATACTTTATTAATCCCAAGGGGAAATTCACATACTCCAGCAGCAGCATACTAATAAAAAAAACAATATTAAATTAAAGAGTGATAAAAATGCAGGTAAAACAGACAATAACTTTGTATAATGTTAACATTTACCCCCCGGGTGGAACTGAAGAGTTGCATAGTGTGGGGGAGGAACGATCTCCTCAGTCTGTCAGTGGAGCAGGACAGTGACAGCAGTCTATCACTGAAGCTGCTCCTCTGTCTGGAGATGATACTGTTTAGTGGATGCAGTAGATTCTCCATGACTGACAGGAGCCTGCTCAGCGCCCGTCGCTTTGCCACCAATGTCACACTGTCCAGCTCCGTGCTTACAATAGAGCCTGCCTTCCTCACCAGTTTGTCCAGGCATGAGGCGTCCCTCTTCTTTATGCTGCCTCCCCAGCACACCACCGCGTAGAAGAGGGCGCTCGCCACAACCGTCTTATTGCAGATGTTAAAGGACACTAGCCTTCCAAGGAAGTATAGTCGGCTCTGTCCTCTCTTGTAGAGAGCATTAGTATTGGCAGTCCAGTCCAATTTATCATCCAGCTGCACTCCCAGGTATTTATAGGTCTGCACTCTCTGCACACAGTCACCTCTGATGATCACGGGGTCCATGAGGGGCCTGGGCCTCCTAAAATCCACCACCAGTTCCTTGGTTTTGCTGGTGTTCAGATGTAAGTGGTCTGAGTCACACCATTTAACAAAGTCCTTGATTAGGTTCCTATACTCCTCCTCCTGCCCACTCCTGATGTAGCCCACGATAGTAGTGTCATCAGCAAACTTTTGAAAGTGGCAGGACTCCTGAGTTGTATTGGAAGTCCGATGTATATAGGCTAAACAGGACCAGAGAAAGTACAGCCCCCCGCGGTGCTCCTGTGTTGCTGACCACAATGTCAGACCTGCAGTTCCCGAGATGCACATACTGAGGTCTGTCTGTAAGATAGTCCACGATCCATGCCACCAGGTATGAATCTACTCCCATCTCTGTCAGCTTGTACCTAAGGAGCAGAGGTTGGATGGTGTTAAAGGCACTAGAGACATCCAGAAACATAATTCTTATAGCACCACTGCCTCTATCCAAGCGGTCAGAGTTGCTGTCTTTTTTCTAGCCTGAAAACCAAAACTGCACACAATACTCCAGATGAGGCCTCATCAGTGCATTACAAAGCTTCAGCATAACCTCCATTGACTTGTACTCCACACATTGTGCTCTATTACCTAATATTCTGTTAATCTTTCTTAAGAGTCCACTATATCTACCAGGTCCTTCTTATAAGGTGTACTCTCAAGGTTCTGACTTCCCATTGTGTAATCAAATCTAAGATTTCTATTTCCTGCATGTAGTTCTTTACTTTTATTTACATTCAGTTTCATCTGCCAAAAACCTGCCCACATCTGTATTCCATATGAGTCCTTTAGAATCTCAATCATCTGCCATTCTGTCTGGTTTAGTATCATCTGCAAACTTAACCAGCTTGTTAAGCTTTTAGAAATGCAGTTAAACACAGAAGCTATAGTGAAACTTCCACTAAATTCCATTAAATTTTGTGTATTTAGACATACAGCAAGCAAATCTAAATACACTCAACAGCCCCACAGGAAGTTTTTCGAGGTAACTCACATACTGTAGATGAATGGGTTTAAAGGCAGGTTGCGTGAAGGAGGTGTTCCTAGTAGTATGTATGACAATCATAATATACGTCTTCCTCTCAAGGACCAAAAAATTAACTTATCATGTAAGTACCATGTATTGCAAAGAAGACAGATTATTAAGATTCAGTAGATAAAATATGTACAAACAGTATAGTAGTTCAGTAAATTCAGAAAGTATTCAGACGCTCCACTTTCTGCACTCTTTATTGTGTTGTTAATTTTTTTTCTAAATGCAAAAATTTCCCCATCAGTCCACTTATTTTCAGATTGGTTTGTAAACTGAAATCTTTCACTCGTAAGTATTCAGACCTTTAATTCAACACTTTGTAGAAACCCTTTAGCAGCAATTTCAGCTTTGAGTCTTCTTTGGTATGTCTTTACAAGTTTTTCACATCTGGATGGGAGCAGTCTTCTGATGAGACAGTAGAGCCTGTCAAAGGATTTCAGCAGCACTTCATCAATCAGACATTTATGGTAGAGTGGCTAGACAGAAGCTATTTTTGAGTAACGTTTGTCAAATGACATCTGAAAGATTTGGCTCTGAATACTTACTAAATTCACAGTATAGCAAGAATGCTGTGAGGAGAAACGAAATATTTCAAGATGAAAAATGTAAGCTTGTAATACAGATTCTGATGAGGAACCACCACCTTTCAGAGAACAAATAGTTGAGGCCATCTCAAAGTTAGGGAATAGCAAAGCTCCAGGCAGAGATGTGATTGCTGCCGAGTTATTCTTTTTTAATGGCTTTTGGGAAGGCTAATTGTTAAAGCAATAGAAAGTCATTTAGAATAACCATTTTTGGGAGTCCCAATCAAGTGCTTTTGACATCTGCTGGTGCAGGATGAAGGATTGTTACAAGATCCTTTTAAAGCAAAGAAACTAAATGGGCATGGTCATAGTTGGGCAGATACCCATGGCTATTAGTTGTCATCTGGGTCTTTATCTTCATTGTTGGAGGTGGAAAGAAAGATTGTTAAGCAGCTGTGTCATATACAAATCCCCTCAGTCAATTTATCTTTGAAATCATGCCGTGCTGTCACCGAAGACACACAAGCCAGTAAAATCTTCTTATATAATACGCTACTGTGGCTGTCCATTTGTCTTTACAGGATTTTAAATCACCTGTAGCTTGCAAACCACTTGACTTATTGACCTGAAATCTGGTACACATATACTACGTGACGTCTACTATGCGCTTTCGGGGTGATGATTGACCTCCAAGGTCAAAGGTCAACCTAGGAAGGTCAAGGTCAAAAATCAAATAACCTGTAGCCATAAATTTGGTACACATATACTAAGCTGAAGCTCTGCATTACAGTTTTATATTTAAAGCAAAGAGTTTTGGAATTATTACTCTTTATTTTTATTTATTTTATTGTAGAATCAACTCTTGGCAGCTACCAGCAGGGCTGCAGTGTGGTGCATGCGTATGGGTGCCGTTCTTATCCCTACCACCTTTGCCATCACTTCTCCTACCTTTTCATATCTTAAATCATTGTACACATATATGGTCAACGAAGGTTAAGGTCAAGGGTCAATGGAGTATAGTCAAGTCAAGTGTGCAGTGCACTGTTACTGTCTAGTGCTAGTTTTAACAACAATTCACCTAATGAGTAAACTTTACAAGACTCAGAAGTATGCAGTTAGAATGAGTGTTGAATCATTGGATAGACTGGGAGAGAAATGATGAGTCAGACAGGGCTGCAATATTTAACTGTGTCCCCTCAAAATATTAATTGAAGCAATTATGTGGAGGGCACCAGAGCTGTTCCAGTTTTGGATTTGGAGGGAGGACAATGTGTGTTAAGCTAATGGTTTTGTATTGTTGACATCAACACAAAATAAACTTCAAGAGATAATGAACAGAGTTCCTAATGAGATCACTAAATATATACATTTTGAAAATAAATATTGATACAACAAAGATCATGGGATGTTTTTGCAACAAGACAACAAGTATAAACGTGATTAGTGGAAGAGTTCACATACTTGGAGTTCCTTTTAGTAGATGATGTGAAAGGGAAGTAAGGTCTATATGAGGATGAGTGAGACCAAAAATGGCTAGCTTTGTTAATATCTGGAAAAATTTGATGCACATCCTTATTGACCAAAATACATTTACACAAGGCCTTGGTTTGGTCTGTAGCATCAAAAGAATTTGAAGGATGAACACTCACAAAATCCATTTGAGCAGAAGGTATTAGAATTTGTATGCAATTTTAAAGTTGTATGTTAAAAACTCCTTGAACAACCAAGACTTCAAATGAATACACATTACAAATAGTTGGTTATCAAGAAACATTTACTGAAATGATTTGTTAATGGAAAAATAGGGTTCTATGATTATGATGAAGCACCAGAGTCTCCATGATTGGTAGGAAGTCTCATTCTCTGTGGAAAGCCATGCTCTAGAGGTCATGATTTGAGGCCATCACCTGTTGGATGGAGTTACTTCCTAAGGATGTGTGCAAAACATTAGCACGTTAGGACAATCTGGATGAGAACAGGCCATTCAGCACAAAAAAGCTTGCCAGTCCTATCCAATTAATTCTTTCAAAATAACATTGAGTTAGCTTTGAAGGTCCCTAAAGTCCTATTGTCTTCCACACCACTTGGCAACTTATTCCATGCGCCTATTTTTCTGTATGTTAAGAAAAACTTCCTAAAATTTCTGCAAATTTACCCTTAACAGGTTTCCAAATGCATCCCTGTGTTCTTGATTATCATATTTTGACGTTACAGTCTCGATCCACTGTATTAATTTCCTTAATCATTTTAAGCACTTCTTGTCTCCTGTTAATCTCCTTTTCCTTAAACTAATCTTTATTAATCTTTCCTCGTAATTCATCCCCTGTTGGCCTGGAATCAGCCTAGTTGATCTTCTCTGGACTTTTTCCAGCATTGATATTTCATTCTGGTGGCTTGGAGACCAGAACTATACACAGTACTCAAGATGAGGCCTCACCATTGCAATTATAAAACTTGAGCATAACCTCCTTGGACTTGTACGGTAGTACCTTGAGATATGAGTGCCCCAACGTACGAGTTTTTTGAGATACGAGCTGTCACTAGGTCGATTTTTTCCCTTGAGTTATGAGCCAAAATTCGAAATACGAGCCATCAAACAGCTTGTCACTGCACATTCAGAGGAACTGACGATGGAGGAGTTGACGGAACTACAGACGCGGCAACATACGGAGGTTCTGCAGGAGATCGGTATCGCGGAGGAGGTTACCTCATAAAGTGAGATAAAGGAAGTGTTTGCAATTTGCGAAAAAGTTTCAATTTTTAAAGAAAAAAAACACCCTGAAAAAGTTGCAACTGATAGTGCAGTGGCTCTATTTAATGACACTTGCCTAACACTTGACTTTATTGCAAAGAAACATTCTGAAAAAGTTACAACTGATTGCACAGCGGCTCTATTTAATGACACTTGCCTAACACTTGAGTTTATTTAAAAGATAACCCTGAAAAAATTGCAACAGATAATGCAGCCGCGCTATTTAATGACACTTGCCTAAAGCTTGACTTTATTGAAAAGAAACATCCTGAAAAAGTTACAACTGATCGCGCAGCGGCTCTATTTAATGACACTTGCCTAACGCATTTTAGAAACATTCTGAAAGAGAGGATGAAACAGACCTCATTGGACAGGTTTTTATCGAAAACCCCTGCAGATGAAAGTGAGGAAGGTGCGGCGAAAAGGGCAAAAATCAGTGAATAACATTCAGTTATTCAGTTCAGCCTTTCTCCACCACCTCCGTTAGCATCTTCAACTCGTCTGATCTCCTAGGTAAATGCTTTACATTACACTGTACTTAATAAAACCAGTTTATTGCAGTACTTTCTATTGTATTGTGTTTTTATACAATATTCGTTATTTATAAGTACATCTTTCTTATTTAAAAACATATAACAAAAAAATTGCAGTGTTTTTTGGGGGTCCGGAACGGATTAATGGCATTTCAATTCATTCAATGAGGAAAATTGATTTGAGATAAGACCATTTTGACTTAAGAGCTCGGTCACGGAACAAATTAAACTCGTATCTCAAGGTATCACTGTACTCTATTCATCAGGGCGCCATATAACCTAACGTTCTGTTGGCCTTCTTACTGGCTTTTTAACACTGTCGTGTAGTGGATAGTGTCAAGGCCAATTCAACTCCTAAATCATCCTCATAAGGTGTACTTTCAAGTGTCAGACCTGCCATTGTGTATTTAAATCTAACATTTTTACTTCCTACGTGTAATACTTTACTTACAGTAAGTTTCATCGGCCATAAGTCTGCCCAAGCCTGTATGCTGTCCAAGTCCCTCTGTGATGATTCTAAATTATCTGCCAATCCACCTAGCTCAGGGCCATCTTAATGCATGGGCATGCTGGACAGTTGCCCAGGGGCCCCTTGCTAATCTATGTATGTTTTGACTTGCTGAGTGGTTGTGTAGGTAGGGGGCCCAGTGCACTGCTTTGCCCGGGGGCCTATAATGCTGTTAAGATGGCTCTGACCCAGCTTGGTATCATCTGCAAACCTAACCAGCTTGTTATTTATTAGAGCACAGGATAGGAGACACTGAAGGAGGAGTGCTCATGTTTTTGTCAAACCTGTCACAAATACCAGCACAATGGACTGACTTACTACATTGCACTGATTCAATATTATACAGTATTTTAAATTTGCATTTCATTGTTGAAACTAAATGCATGCATGTGACTCATATATAATATCAAAACTGTTAAACTGAAAATGAATGAAGTGTCTGAGATGGTCTTATGTAAGGTTGATTCCTAGCCTGTGCTCCATCCTGCCAGGATGGACTCCAGTCCCGCAGGCCCAATTTAGATTAAGAAGGCTTTGAGATGGCTAGGATGGCAGTTTCTGTGCACTGGCATTTTTCTTCCTTTCCCTTGGGCATTTACTCATTAAGTGTATTGATTCACTGAGTTTATTTTCACATCACCTTTCCTGGAACAGCTAGTTAATAGTTTGATTTCTGCTGGCTAGTGTGCATGAGTGGGGTTTCAAACAGGTGCACCAGGCTGTTAAATTATTAGAAAAAAGTTAACTTCAGGTGAACGCTTTTCTTCAATGTTCAGGCAATGACAGGCACTTCAGAAAGGCAGGCTGTTTTTCATTAGCGTCTGGTAGAACCAAGAGAAGCCATTATCCAGGTCAGGAGCCTCTGTGGATAACAGTGCTTGACCTTCTATCAAAGAAATGACTGAAGACAGTTTTTAAGATGTTAACTTTTGAAATTTCTTTGGCTGCATGTATTGTGAACTTTTCATGTTATCTATATACTCTCAATAAAAGTAAGCCCTTTTTGGCTAGATGACAAATTAATGAAATATGTGAAATATTCACCTATTACAAAATGCTTTTTTGCCGACAGAAATGATAGTGCCAATAGAAAATGCATTCAGACTGTTAAGCACACTAATTTATAATTTAATCTCTTAAACTGGTCCTTTTTCAAAGATCACAACCCCTGTTACGTGATATGCTGTAAGTGTATGATATGTATAACAACGTGTCATCTTTGTTACAGCGGCCCTAGAATGAAGGGATGAGGGGATTCAACAGTGCTTACTGTTTGAGAATGCAGGAGTGCGAGGTGAAAGCTCTGTTTATTTTTCTGCTCAGTAGGACTCTATATATTTGATGTTATGTACTTGAGCTGTTTGCTTTCCTTTCACCTTGATGTGTGAATTTATATAAGTATTGCAGGGCCATGTCACTGGCTGATATATTGTTTGTGAATATGGGGGGTTTGTCTTGATTCATTACTGCTGCCATTGAGCTAGGACTTGGCTTATAACCTAAAATGTCTTTTTTTTTTGGAGGAACATGCTTTCACAGCTATATTACCAGCAGGAATATACGATTTGAGATCTTGCATTTCCATCAGATATCCTGCATTTTGAGATTTTCTTTACTGAGTTATGAGTTAGCTCTATGAGCATGTATTAATGTTCTTTGATAAAATTGATTTACTTAAATCTTGTTTCTTCATGAAATTCTTTGCAGCATAATCCTTACCTGTTGCATATTTTTTTAACTTAACTCAATGAAATCAAAATAAGAGTACATCCATCCATCCATCCATTTTATTAATTTGCTTAACAGGGCAGGGTTGCTGGGTCATGTAATATCATAAATTACTAAATATTTTTATCATGACAGTGTCTTTTTTAAAAGCAGCCTTGAAACCAGCTTGAATGTAAAGAGGGCTCAGCTGCAGTTGTTGATACAAACATAGCCAAAGAGGGTGACAATCCTCCAAAAAGATCTCCAAATTAGACCAGGACCTTCACTTGTCTGCCTAAAGAATGGCCTCACCCCACACTCTTGCAAATAAAGGTGTCAGGGTAGCTCTTCACAGCGATGCCATAGGGGAACCATCCATGTGAGGGTTTCAGAAACAACCTATATTTATTTAGATCCATAACAGGTTCCATAAATAACCAGGAATAGATGGTAACATATTTGTGAAATACTAATTGTTTCCTGATTTTAAAAGAACTCTTGTTGCATACAGTAACACATAGGTTCAGTCCAGTGTCACACATGTGCACATGGGAGGCAGCTAAAGGGCTCAAAAGAAGGAAATTAAATGCCTAACCAGAGGGTGGCAGAGTGCACTAATCGTTTCTGTTTTGTTTCTGCAGACCAACCACAGGAAATTCCGCCTGGGTTTAGTAACATCACCGGTTCCTGCACAGATGACATCACTTCTGGTTCCAGGCCCGATGACATCACTTCCCTTGTCTGGCTTTAAAACCTGCCGTATTCCCTCTGTTATCTCATTTCTGTTTTGAACTCTTGTCTGTAAAGAATGATTGCTCATTTTTTGCCTTTTCAGCCAAAACTTCAAGTATATAGGGTGGCTGTCCCAAACCTTGTTGTGGCATCAAGGCTTTTTCATTTTACACCAGGTTTTCCTAATCTGTTAGCGTCTTGCTAAGTAGCTTACCATACATTAATGATTTCAGTTTTTTTTCTACATATTGGGAAGATTTTCAAAGCATAAAGAACTAACTTCATATGCTAAGCACCAGCCCCAGAATGAAATGGTTCTTTGTGAAGCAAAGGCTCAACAAGGAACTACACAACTCAATTAGGAATCATTAAAGAATCATTATCTTTAAGAGTGCAGGCAGCCTGATTTCAAACTCAATAGACAGGGAACAACATAGGGAACTGGCTGTCGAGACACAAAATGTATCCAAGAACTATTGTGAAACAGAAAAAAAGGACCAGGAGATGGTCAACCAAAAATAAAACATAGACACACAAATTTAGGGGGTTCAAAACAGGGAGATCAGAAAAGGACCTAAACCAAAACATAAGGGGCTAGATATTAATCAAAAGTAGTGCCCGTGATAGTATTTTTTTCCACCCTAGGCCAAACTTATTAGTGTGCCGGCTGACTGTTTGCTAGCTAACCCATGCAGCTGGGCTTTCCCCTCATTATGATCTGCACCCTAGACAAATGCCTACTTCACCTTAATGGTGCCGCTGGTCCTGATCAGAAGTACTGAGTAAACTGAAGCTGTCCACCTCCTTTAGAAATTATGTCTCCCTCAATGTGTTTTAAAAGAAACAAAATATGGGTAAGGCAGAAAGAGAAAGGTGGACAGGCACCAGAAGTGACATCAGTGGTGGAAAAGCTGCTAATCTTCCAGTCTGCAAATGGAATAAAAGAGAAGGCGACAGAGAATTATCACCAGAGCCCTTAACACTAGAATTCCTGAAGCTTATGATTTTTTTTGTTGTCCCTGACCTCCTTAAATTTTCCTGACATACGGAATCTCCCTCGTAAAAGTCTCGATGATTATGACTACCTGAAGCAACAGATCCTCCTCTGCACTGCCATGAGCCCGGTGGTCAAGGGGTGTCAGTTTTGGTTGTGGCATATTGATCTGGATCACCTTGTATGAGGACAGATACAGGGCTTAGTGGACCTGATTCAAGGCTGGATCCACGGAGACCCTTTAGAGCTCATTGTAGAGAAGCTCGCTATTAATGCAGTCCTTTCAGGGATAGACGAGAGCCTTTGAGATGAAATACTACTGAACAATGTCCACTCACTGCTGAATCTGACCTCCAGACTAGAGGGTACACAATCTACCTGGAAACAACGGGGCTACCCAGGCTTGACCCTGATTTTGATCCAGCCAGCACAGGCCTTCAGGGTTGCTACAGCCACAAGTAGAAGACGCCAGAGTGTGAACGCCATAGTGTGGACTAAAGCTTTCGCTGTGATCAACTGGGACATCTGGCTCGGTAGTGTCATCTCCAACCTGTGCAAACAATGACTGTCGGTCTAGCCCCAGGTATGTGGTTCGCAATTTTTCCCTAAGCTGTGTCAGAAACTCCACACAGAGTCATAGCAAGGTTTGGGGCAGCCATCCGTATATTTGGTATCCTGGCTGCAATGTCGCAAAATGTTATACAGCACTGATGTGCAAAAAACCGAGTCCAAAACAGAACTGAGGGAATAAGGAAAAGGCGGAGGCTTTTAAAGAGGAAGACAGGAAGTGAAGTCAGAGGGGTCGGACTCATAAGCGTCTTCAGCCATAGACTCGAGCCCGGATGTGACATCAAAGGGGCCGGAGCCGACAAGGTCTTCCTCCATAGGCTCGGACCCAGAAGTGACGTCAACAGGGCCAGGTGGAACTCCCGTGGATCGTCTGCAGGAAAGCCAGAAAAGGAATCAGTGCACTCTGCCACATCCCGGTCTCACTCGGAATTGCCCTTACTCAAGCCTTTTAGCTGCCTCCCATGCGCATGTGTGTGACAGATGTTAAAGGAGGACACTTTTAAGGTATCTATTACATTGTCCGGAGGGGAATTCTTGCCACTGTTGGACTCTGGTAGCGAGCTTTGCGTAGTCCACCATGACTCCTTATAAGGCCACAGACAAAGTAAACATCCCCTGTGTCCATGGGGACATTAAAACATATGAGACTATATTACTCCTTCTGAAATTTAAAGGGAAGAACTTTAAGGTTTGGACTGCCATATCAGACACCTCACCTCAATTGGACCGGCGAAGTCCAATTGTACTCATCTCAAAGTTCAGTTCTGTATTGATTTTAGGCATTTGAATAAGATTTCCAAGTTTGATGCATACCCGATGCCATATGTGGACAAGCTGTTGGAAAAGCTCAGGTAGGCTTCATATATCTCCACCCTTGACCTCACAAAGGGTTATTTGCAGGTCCCCTTGGAGGTGTCTAGTTGTGAGAAGACTGCGTTCAACACTCCAGATGGGTTGTTTGAATTTACGGGACTCCCTTTTGGTTTCCATGGTGCACCTCTGACCTTTCAGGAAATGATGGATCAGATCCTGCGTCCCCATTCCGCGTACACGGGTTCTTATCTTGACGATGTGGTCATTTTCAGTAATGACTGGGAATCTCATCTCGTCTGCCTTAGGGAGGTGCTTGACAGTTTACAGTTGACGGCCAACCCTAAGAAGTGCAAGTTAGGTATGTCAAGGTGGGGTAGGTGCTTGCATCTCCCTGTCCTGAAACACAGAGGCAGGTTTGTGCCTTCCTCAGGCTCGCGGGGTATTACAGGCGGTTCATTCCCAATTTTGTGCATTGGACTGCCCCCCTCACTATGAGAGAGCGGACCTAAAAACTACTTCATCATAATTCCCTGTTCTGTGCAATCCATACTTTTCAAAGGAATTTATTCTTCAAAACGGTTTTGGAGCAGTGCCCTCATGATGTTTTGAGGGGGAAGAACACCCCATCATGTTTCTCAGCAGAAAACTGCTATCCAGGGGGAGTTATTATTCGACTATTGAAAAGGAGTGCTTAGCAGTTAAGTGGGTGGTGGAAGCCCTCTATTACTATCTCTGGTGGACAACTGTTTACCCTGGTGACTGACCATGTCTCGCTACAATGACAATACAAACAGAAGGATACGAACGCTTGGCTTACTTGGTGGTCTATCAGTTTGCAGGTTTTTGCTTTTGATGTTCGCCACTGTCCCAGGGCTGCACACACGAATGTTGACGTTCTCTCCTGCCTAGTCGAGAAAGGCTTGGACGGTTGCTTTTCCCACACTGGTGTGGACAAAGCTGAGGGGGGAGATGTAAGGTTTCTAAACTCTTTTGGGATTCCCCCCACGACATGCCAAAGGGACGACATGCCAAAGAGCGTCCCGAAGCACGATCACTGTGTCTGTGGAAGACAGCTTATCTGTTGCCAGGGCAACCACAGGCTCCCAGCGATGTAGCGGCTTGCCACGAAAGCAAATCCAAGCCAACCACGGTCACGCTATAAGTTTCGTCGTTGATGGGTGATGCAAGGAACATTATAAATGCAGAGAACAGTATTACTTGGCCAGGGCCCTCTCTGTTTGCTTTGTCTTTGTATAGGAGAATGGTAGATCCCCCTACTGTGCTGTTCCTGTTTCAAGCAGAATAACGCTGGTTTTGCTAAAGTACTGAGACTCAGCCTCATGTTTTGGGGTGCAAGACAGGGACTCACATGTCACAATATAAATAGAGCAGAAATCATCTTGAAGACAAAGAGAAAGGACTGAATCTGCATGATCACTGCTAAATTGTTGTACATTTACATGTATTTATTTCACCTTTATACAACATTTGAGATACAATTGATTACATTTCTTTTTCCTATTGGTGCACAGGTCGGTGAAGTGACTTGCTCAGGGTCACAAAGTGTCAGCAGCAAGATTTAAACTCACAGTCTCAGGTTTTTAAGTCCAAAGTCTTAACCACTGCACGAATATAATTTTTCTATTATTTACATTTAGAGTTTAGTTTTATAATTATTTTTATCTTAAATATGCTAAATGCTTTTAATAATAATTTGGTCTAGATTCTTATATTTGTGATTTTCTTTAATGGCACGTGTCCATTGTTTTCTTGTGTTCGTTTCAGAAGCAATACATGTTCTTTGATAGACAGAACTTTAGGTGGGTAGTTTATTTGTGCCCAAGGGGAAGTTTAGCTTTTTACATAAAAAAATACATAAATAGATAGATAAATAAATATATATACACACACACTAAGGTCTGAATTATAAACCAGAATGACTAAAAAAGAAGAACATTTTAAAAAAAAAGAAAAGTTCTGACATGGCTTTCACAGTCCCATTGAGGCATTATGGAGACATATTGCTGTTGGTGTAAAGGAGCTCCACTAGTGTTTCTTCACTCACTTTTGCTGAAAGATTTGTTAGCTGAAAGTCCTCAGTGTTAGTGGGTCAGAGAGAGGATTTACAGCTTTGTTCAAAATGACACTCAGTTTTGTTTTAATTCTCTCCTTCCCTATGACTTCCAGGGGGTTCAGAGTACATCCTATAACTGAGCCTGCCTTTTTGATTAGCTTGTTGATTCAAGGGGCCTCTCTTGAAGTGATGTCACAAGCCCAGCACACCACAGCATAGAAAACTGCACTGGCCATCACAGAGTTATAAAAGATGAAGGAGGTCATTTCCCACATCAAAGGAACACAGTCTCCTAAGGAAGAAGAGTCTACTCTGCCCTTTCTTATACAGTTCCTCTTTGTTCTGAGTCCAGTACAGTCTGTCATTGATGTGGAACCCCAAGTACTTGTAATAGTGCACCACCTCTACATCCACTCCTTGAATAGTGACCGGACATAGAGGCTCTTTGGAGATGATGAACGTCAATAACCAGTTGCTTGGTTTTGCTGATGTTAACGTGCAGACAAATTTCTTTTTACCAAGAAACAAACTTCTCAGCCTGACTCCTATAGTCTGTCTCATCTCCTTTATTAATACACCCCATAAGTGCAGAATCATCTGAGAATTTCTACAGGTGATATGACTTGTTGTACTATGTTATAAAATATGAAGCTAGGTTTACATCATGTTAATTTTCACAACTATTTTTTATTTACCAGGAGGATTAAAGTGCCACCTTATAAAGTAACTATTGCCAATTGACAGCTTTTCAGTCGACTTGGGATGCTTTTTTGTAGACAACTTCAGGGGCAGGTTTAACTAAGTAGTACTTTATAGTTGCTAGAAAAGTGGCTGCTTAAGGAGAGTTTTGGGAAATATACAAAAATGTAGCTTGTATGTTATGTACGTGAATCACAAACTTGCTCATTAATCACTAAGAGTCATTGTTTTTGGGAAACACACCCCAGATCTGATGGCGCCTGCATATACACACCTCAGTTCACTATGAAAAGAATGAAGAAACAGGGGAGAGCTTTAACTTTTGAAGACTAGGTTATTTTCCATAAAATAACTGTAAAACTCATACTTTACACCAATAAACAGAAAGAGAATAGCATTACCCATCTTACACTCTATGTTTTGCATAGTTAAAAAGGTACCAAAATACTTAGCATGGCCTGTAGGGAGTGTCACAGAGCTGCAAACCCTAGACACAGCCACACCAAGACAGTCACAGGTTCAAATAAATTAATTTTATTCAAGAAATTACCTTCTTACAGATATTCTTCTTCTAATACTCAGAATACACAATTCAGATATTTTCCTTTCTTTTAATTCTCTGCCACTCCTCCCAGGTGAGTTTTACCTGACTCCACTCCCAACTCTGACTCCCCTGAGGAAATGTTGGTTGGCTTCCTTTACATTGTGCCAGGAGTACTTCTGGTGCCTAAAGGAAGCACTGCCGGGTCAGGTGAAGGCCTCTCCTTTCAGTCCCCTAGCAACCCAACAGGTCTGCCTTCCTGAACTACAAGTCCCATGCAGCCCTATGGTGTCCATACTGGAGCCTTACCAGAGGAGCACTACCACCTGTGTTATTGGGGCAGTAATTGTTCCCTGCAGGCAGCTTCCCCCAGTCCATCCACTATACTGTTTCACTGTCTGGGATAAGAAACAGGACACATCCCACCTGGGATGGACATTTCCTTCCATAATGGCCTCCTGGCCAAGTAAGATAGTATCCTCCATCCTAGTTGAGAAGCCAGTCAATCACATTAAAAGTCTTTGAATAAATATCTTATTGTTGAATATGAACTTCACTACAGTTAATGAAAGAGTTATATGGTCTCATCTTCTCCATGGTAAATATACTGGCATACGGTGTCTTGGCTACACAGAAAACTACTTGGAAAATTTCCCTTACAAAAATATATTCAAAAAATGTTTTGGAACTAGAGCATCTGTGTCAATGCATTCTTTGAAAACTTCTATATAAGAATTTTTCTTATTAATTACTGTATACTTATGTCAGTATGACCATCCCATCAACTTCCAGCGATCTGGGAAATACAAATGAATCTCTGCATCAGATCTGTAGCCACTGCCTCCAACAGAACAGCAGCCCTGCCAGTGTTTGACAGAGGGGTGCTATGCTGGATGACTTGCTTTTATGAACTATTATTTTGGCACTCTCTTCTTCCCCTCCATATTGCTTCATAACCTTACACGATCTTTCCTACAGAGAAAGCTTCATTGGATTGCTGAACAGTCAATAGCTCTCTGTTACATGGAGGGATGATTCTGAACTTGGCAGAAAAAGGTATGCAAGTTTATAATGGCCTGCTGTGTGCTACATAACATGGTACAAAAGCATGCAGTTCCTGTGCTTGATGAGTGCCAGAGACTCCCTGCTAAGAAGGAGCTAATTGAACAGAATGCCAAAGAAGGCATTAAATGATCAATCATTTGCAAGGAACTGCAGGTAGAGTAAGAATCAATGTGTCACACCACATACTTTTTTTGTGCATGGCAATCATTATGTTTGATTAGCTTTATGTAATGGAAAATATTGCTTTATATCATAGCTGTTTTAAATAGGCACATACTGTAAGTCCTTAAATGTTGTAAAATATGTAATATATATCTTTTAGGCACATGTTAACCCCATTAAGAGAAGGACAAATCTGGTCTGTTTTATTTGCACTTAATCAGTTAGCACCTTGTCTTATACGGTGGCTTCAGGACATCTTTTAAATTCACAGAAAATGCCCACGCATTTTGTCACTACCAAGCAATGTATACAAAGCCAAGAAACAGAATGAAAAAACTCATTCAGTTCATTTATTTGCAGACCTGCATAATCTAAAGCAATCCTGGACAGGGTCACACGGCCCACAGCATAGCAGTTTCATTTTTTTTTCTGCCAGTTTCTTACTTTTTTTTCTTTATTATTGTTCAGATAATTCTGTCGATCTTGCAGCTTTTCTTGATTTGTAGGTTTATGGCTGGAAATCATTTCCTTGTTGCTATGCTATGTCTCCAGTTGGTCCCCAGAGGGAGCAGTGATTGGCCTGTTTACTTCTTGGTGGTGTGACTATATAGGGCCACTTGGCATAAGTAAGCCATCAAGACTTACAGTATGCAACTGCAAAATGAAGGATTTTATTGGTGCGTCTGTTTCTTTAAAAGAGCACTTGTTTAGTGTGACATTGTAGCTGTAGGCTTCTGCATTTGTATTAATGGTAGAGTTCATTTGTTTATTTTATTTGTGGTGTCCTTATTTTCACTTGCTTGTATTGTCCAGTAAGTATATTCTGAATGCCATATTCCAGTTTCCTTTAGGCTGGTTAGGTGAAGCTCTTCTGAGTTCAGTTATAAGATGTCCCTGTGTCTGGTCGGAGTAAACAGACACTTGCCAGCAAGGCTGGTGCATTGGGTGAGGCGCTTGCTTCAGGCTGTACTTTGGTAACGGTAACATTTTCATTCAACCCTTTTTTAACGCTATAAAATAATACAAAACATGAGAGTTAATTATGAACTTTAAGAATTGCATAAACATCTGTTTTTATTTTTATGCTATCTTTAAAAACTATCTTCTTATATAATACTCTACCATGGCTGTTCGTTTGTCTGTCCAGGATTTCAAATCACCTGTAGCTCGCAAACCGTTTGACCTATTGACCTGAAATTTGGTACACATATACTACGTAATGTCTACTGTCCACTCTAAGGGTGATGATTGACCTCCAAGGTTAATCCTCTTTTTATTTTTATTTTATTTTATTGTAGAGCCAACTCTCGGCAGCCGGCAGCAGAGCGGCCATGCGGTGCATGTCTACGGGGCCATATTCATCCCCACCACCTTTGCCGTCACTTCCCCTACCTCTTCATATCTTAAATCAATCTTGAGGCAGATTGAAGACTTCAGTGCCAGCTTAAGTGAAAAATTAAAGAAAACATACTACGTAATTGCAACACAAACACTGACTTAATCAGTTTTAACGTAAAAAGATGCAGACGAAAGAAGAGAAGCAGCAGGCCAGTAGAGTGGAGAAAAGAAGAGCTGCTCAGGAAGCAGCAAGTGCATCAACCTCTGAGCAAACGAATGCTAAACGTACAAAGTAAGTGGATGAATGCTCAAGTCAAGTGTATTCAGTGCACGTTATCGTGCAGTGCGCCATTGCTGATGTGGAATATTTTGATATTAAAAGTTTCAAATTTTTCAAAACGCAGTTCGCACAGCCTTGCGTCACCACAAACTTCTGAGAACCAAAGAGCCACATGTGCATTTCAAATGGTTCGAGATAGTGTGTGATATTGGCATTCATGTCATGTCATTTTCTAAAGCCACTTAAACCAGACCAGTGTCGATTGGAGGTGCGGAGGTATCGGAACCTAACAAAGTGAGTACAGGGAACAAGGCAAGAACAAACCTGGAAAGGGTGCCAGTCACTGGCATAGCAATGGATGATGCAGATTGTGCAAAGCACAAGGGCCTACGAGCTTAGGACCGTATAGATTTTTTTTAAATTTTTAATAACTTAACTAAAACACAGGTTTCACAGTGGCTTTAATGTTCAATGTCTTGTTACCATCAACTCTGACCTTGATGGATAACGACGAATTGTATGCTGCTGCTGATCTTCTCATTGAATGCGACAGCACTGACATTTTACCAGTGTTTTCCATTTAATTGTTGTCATTTTGTGCATGTTTTAAATCGATCCTGTCAACCAAGTCGACTGTTTTCAGAGTAGCTAACCTGTTGCTAATAGACCACTGTGGGCTGCCGTCTACTTCCAGTGACGTTTGCACGGCTTATATGTTACTGATGACTATACCAGTGACTGTTGCTGTGTGTGAATGATCGTTCTCACCACATAGCAAGACAAACTTAGTGGCTTGGCTGTACTCTCAATCGAAAACGAGTGTGTCAGACAACTTGACGTGTCAAACATTGTTGAGACTTTTGCGCAACAGAAGGCACGTAAGCGAGTATTTTAAGGTACCTGCTGTGGCAACCCCTAACAGTAGCAGCTGAAAGAAGAAGTGATATCTTAAGTAATATATTTTGTGATTTGTCAGTCAGTTTAATTTTTGCAAACAGTTTAATATCCATCCATCCATTATCCAACCCACTATATCCTAACTACAGGGTCACGGGGTTCTGCTGGAGCCAATCCCAGCCAACACAGGGCGCAAGGCAGGAAACAAACCCCAGGCAGGGCGCCAGCCCACCACAGGGCTAACAGTTTAACATATATGTTTTATTGTGTACCTTAGTATGGCTTACTCCGCATTAGTGTCACTACTGTGAGGAGTTGTGAGCGTTACCACTGCTTGATGTCCATTTTCTCAAAACTTGTGTAAAATGGGTCGATTGTGTAGTAGTATCCTGTTAGCCAGTGTTGTCGTTTTAATTTGTTACAAATTGAAATTGTTTCATTTTATAGCACATAACAGTTTCTACTTTCTAGCTTACATTACATTTTAATTATCTTTTTTCACAAAGTTGTCTTGGAAAAGCAAGCAGGCCCACATTTTACATATATGTATGTACTAGTACTACTACCCACACCTCCCACATGCCACTCTCACAATTTGTTTTATTTTTGCTAACTTACAGCGGCTGTAATAAAGCGATTTAAAAAGTTATTACACATTTTATTTAGAAAGCTGGTTTGTTTGTCACCAGCGTAAAACCACTGCCCAGCTGGCCCTTAAGATTTAATTGTTAATAAATTACTGACAGTTATGCTAGACAGGAGGGGCTCACCTCAGGGTTTTGCACAGGGCCCTTCAGCAAGCTAGCAGACTGAACACACACACAGCCACACATCAACCACACACTAAGGCCAATTTAGTGTGGCCAATTCACCTAACCTGCATTTGTTTGGACTGTGGGAGGAAACCGTGAAGACAAGGGGAGAACATGCAAATTTCACGCAGGGAGGACCTTGGACGTGAACCCTGGTCTCTTTACTTCAAGGAGTATTGTTATCATGCAGCCCTGTTGTTCCTGATTTTTACATATAGTATTATGTATATATTGATTGTGTCATTTTGTAAAATTTTGTTAATTTTTGGAATTTTATGGAGTTGCCAGTCACATGTGCAATGTCTGTTAAATGAATGTTGACTGAATCTTAATTTTGCACAATGCCTTCTAGCTAATAAGGGCAGATGTCTTAAAGTTTTCAGGCAATACCATGGTATTTACAGACAGAGAAATGTGTTGGATGAGAGAAACAGTCAATTTTTATTTTGCAATCGTAAAACTGGGGAAAGGGCAAACAGAAGCGTAGAAAGGTTTAAACAGTTTTTAATGTCTGTTTTATGTATTTTGTTGTTTCAAAGCTTGACAAAAAATACATGTTATGCATTTTGTCTGTTGTTATGACAAGAAAACCTATTGTTAAGAATTTTATAACTTGAAGGTGGTATTGCAATATGTATTGAATGCGGATTACAGGTATCATCTCATGCCTGCTAAAGATATATGGGGGGGGTTGATCAAATGAGTTTCTGGCCTCGCTTGGTAGGATATGTTAAGACTTATCTCATAATTTAGCACACACCACCCCTCTTTCAAAAATAACCAAATTGCAAATTAACTTACTAAACTTGGCTTTGGGATGAAAGGAAAACCCACCGAAAACCTGTAGAGACACATATTGAACTTGCAAACCCCACACTGAACTCAAGGCTGCAGGATCTGTAGGAGCCAGAAGTTTAATACATGCATCTGGAGACAACCATGAGTGAATTTTCCTTAAACATGGGAGGGAACAATTAGACGGCTCACCGAGAGTCACATTTCTCAACCAATCTAATGCCTCATGAAGGCAACGTTCAAAATAGGGGTGGTGATTTGAACATCAAAGAGCAATTGCTCTTGTTAACATGGTGCGGCAGAGAGCGAGCTTCTGATTACAATAAACTGCCTACAACAGAAAAGTCTCCTACTAAACATGTGTGTCACATTCAAAGACATCAATGGAATAGTGATAAAAGTGAATAATACGTTGTTGCAGGTTTTATATGTGCTCCCTATTGTTCACAGATGTGATGATAGTGCCAGAGTCGATATTAGGTTGAAAGAATTGGCATCTAATGTTCATGAAACTATCAATAGCAAAATACGCATTTCAAGTAAACAGTGTGTCACGCCCTGTTAAAAGGAGGTGAAAAAGACTACCGGTAAAAGAGATGATAACAAAGAGCCAAAACAGATGCAGGTTTCGGTACTCAAAACACCTGAATTAGTAAATGTGTCTACCAACACAAATAATAATTTACATTTATTTATAATGCTTTCTATGTATATCAAGTCTTACTTTCGCTTATTTTTCTCTCTCCCTGTCTTTCCATAGTTATTTTTTGTATTTTTCTAATATATGAGTAGAAATGGGACAGTGCAACCCTGAACATTTAAAGTGCACGGACTGGAGAAAAATTGGGGGTGGGCTTTTAGGAAGTAATGCAATGGGTGGAGCGTTTTCAGTAGTGGATTTGGATGCCATTCATTTTTATAGAGTTGTCCTCAGATGTGTGTTCTCATTTGAGAATCACATCTGGCTCTGGGAAACTACTGGATCTGTGAAGCACAAGCGTTAACCACAGTGCCACTATGCAATGAAAAAAATGTTGAGCAAATTAGATGTTAAATTTGTACACTACTCTCACGTAGGTTTACACTTAAGATCACATTGTTTATTGTTGTGTAACTGATACCTTAGAAGTCGAACTGCAAATAGTAGTGTAACCAGTGGCAGTGTTAGGCTATTTTGCGCCCTAGGCCAAGCTTGTTAGTGCACCAACTGACTGTTCGGTAGCTAACCCGTGCAGCTGTGTCCCCACACCACACCCCTTAGTGTAACCAAGCACAATCTGAAAAGGTACATTTTGCACAGGGTTTACTCTCAAATTTTTGAGTTATTTTAACCTTGAACTTTAAACAGACTTTACTTATTCACATTGTGCAAAGAATTTATTACTTATATGAGGGTCGTTCAAAGTTGTGAAATATTTTGATTAACACGATGTTTTCGTGTTGTCTTTACATTGTTGTACAACTATAAGGGGTTATAACACAATCTTAGCACTATATTCTTCTTATGAATACCTTGCAAAGCCAAACCTAATTATTACTGCAAAAACACATAAGAACTGTAAAAAAGCACATGCAAACAAAAACAATCCCATGATTCTCAATGTAAAGTAACTGCTGATGCTCAAAACTGCCTTTAACTACCTTTTTATATTCCACAGTAAATAACAGATCAATTTCCTCTCACTAACATGATATGAATATCCTCCAGGGACTTATATTGTCTCATTTGGCAAGGCACTAAGCACTCTAATGAATGTAAACCATATTGGGGAAATCACCATATGGCTGCATAATACTTGTCTAGTGATGCATAGATTATTCATGTATTCCACTGCAACTTCAAGCAGCATGTGTGTTTGTTTTAATATGTTAAAAAATCATTAAGGACACCCAAATCATTCTTTTCATGTTCTTGTCTGGGGTCAGCAGATAATTAAGAATAAATGCTTCAGATTTTCAGGATAGTATGACAGTATTGTTTCTAGGCTTTACAGTATACATCCTGTAAAGTAACAATAAATAATAAATCACAAATGGATGCTGCCACATTAAATTATATAACTTAATTAACAATACCAATGAAAATTTGCAACATTACTGCATATAGAATTTTCACCAAATGAATTGAGGATTGTGTGATTTGCTTGTATTAAGAAATTACTTGTTAACCAGTAATACAGTGTGCTTACATGTGCATTAACAACCTGGTTGTTCATAGAAACTGGTTTACAAAATGCCATGTATACCCTTATTCCTGTTAGAGAAACTGAAATTTTGGTCTCTGAGAAACCAGGTGATTTCTCCTCACATAACCTGGTTATTTGGCCATGTAAACCCTTAGCCAGGTTGCAGTTGACGACTTCGTAGCCTGCGCATGTCTGTTGCACTTTGATAGTCTTTGCTACACCCACACATCAAGCAGCCATGGTAGAAAATGGTGGAAGACCAGTATATAATGGCTTAGGAAAGGTCTGTAGGATAGAACTTCAGGGTGGAACAAAAGACAATCCTTCAGCTTCTTTTCCTCCTTTCACATACTTTTATTAGTTATGGTTGTTGTGTAATGTAATCTATCAGAAGCTATTTTGATATGATTGTATTATTTTTATTTATTTAGTGTATTCTTGAGTACACAGGATTTTTAGATATAACAGTAACTTCATGTAGAGAGAGCTATTGAAAGGAGTGTATAAATTAAGGTCTAGGATCTAGGATCAGTGGTAGCCCAAGATGGAAAATTAGATGCAGAGATAACCCATAAAATGCAGTGTGGATGGAACAATTGGTAGAAGATATCAGGATTATTGTGTGATCAAAGAATTAAGGTGAAGGTAAAAGGTAAGATGTTTAAGACAGTGGTAAGATCAGCAACGACGTACAGAGCTGAGACATGGGCAGTAAAGGGAGTGCAGAAGAAAAAGATAGATATGGGAGAAATGAGAATGTTGAGATGGATGTGTGCGGTTATAAAAAAAAAGACAGAATCAGAAATGAGACAATCAGAGGAACAACAAAAATGGCAAATAAATCTAAGAAAGTACAGGTTGTGAATCCAAAGCAGAGGTGGATAGGTAAAGTAAAAGAAAATCTGAAGGAAAAGGGCTTGTCTTGGCAGGAGGTACAGGACCGAGCTATATGGAGAAGGTTGATCAAGCACATTGAAATGGGAAAAGATGACCCCTATTTTATTCTAACTTTATACCTTGAAATGTCATTATGAAAACTGTACTTTTATATACAGGTATGTCAATTTTAATAAACGATTCTGTGACTTGTTTAAGGTCATTAGAATTTTTTATTAAGTGCCGAACTGTAGCTACATAAAGCTCAGCAGCATAATTTCGGGAGACACAGGCTCCATGCTTGGTTTCAGTTTCACAATAGCTGCTGATGAGGTTTAATCTCCTTATTTAGCACATTTTTACAACATCTGAGCTTCTTACCAAGGATAAGCATAAGAGGACTCATGCATGTAAGCATGGGATTTTAAGAAACCAGGTTTCTACCTTAGAAACCAGGTTACTTACCTTGTCTCAGTTTTGTGTGTGAATGTAAATACACTCATAGATCTTCAGAAAAACCTGTTCTACTCAGAGAATACCAGATCAGAACCAGTACAATTTCAAGAACCATTGACTTTTACAGGCCAGTTGTAAACATACCAGGACAAAAAGCAAGTTTGAACTAGGCCAAGAGTATCAGTGAAAAACTGAGTTGGTAGAAAAGATTCATGAACATAAGTTGAGCCTAAATAGAACTGGTTAAAAGGCATCAGAACTGAAAATGCTAGGGGAGTCTGCCTTACAATACAATACAATTTATTTATTCATAGCCCAAAATCACACAAAGACTGCCACAATGGGCTTTAACAGGCCCCGCCTTTTGACAGCCCCCCATCCTTGACTCTCTAAGAAGACAAGTAAAAACTCCCAAACATCCCTTGTAAGTAAGGGAATCCTCAATACAATATAATAGTGCAATAGAAATATTACAAGTGCAGAGCAGAATTCAACACTAGATGATTTCACATAATACGATTTGGAATTGTTCAGAGTCCCGGAGACCATAGTCATCGAGCTACCTCCCCCTAGTTCCACAGCTGAGTCAGTGCTGGGTCAGCCACTCCGATGAAAGAATCCATCTACCTGATGATTCCTGTGATCCTCCATCAGAGATGACTTTACCTTAGGCAGGCAAAACAACTTGGCAGGTGGCAGTGGCACCAAGTGCCACATTTGAGTATTGAGAACAGAAACAGAATAGGTGAGGGTTAGTAACAAATTATAACTATCTTATTACTTATGTTTTAGTGCTAATGACTAACAACAGATATGCAGTCTGTACAGTTAATCAACAGCTCTAGTCAGGGTATGCTAAACTGAAGTAGTGAGCCTTCATCCGGGATTTGAAAGCTGAGACTGAAGGGGCATCTCTTATAGTAGCAGGCAGACCTTTCCACAGTTTAGAGGTTCTGTAACTAAAAGCTCAAATTCCCACTGTTATTTTATTAATCTTTGGAATCATAAGCAGACCGGCATCTTGAGATCTTAATGTACGTTCTGGTTTGTAAGTCATGGTAAGTTCAGACAAGTAAGCCGGACCTTAGCCATTTACAGATTTATATGTTAAAAGGAGGATTTTGAAATCTGCCCTAAACTTAACCAGGAGCCATTGTAAGGATTTAAAAACTCAAGTTACAGTATGTGTTCGTATTTTCTTGTTCTTGTAATAATTCTTGCAGCAGCATTTTGCCTTACACTACGACATCCCATTCTTCCAAGATGCACATCAAGGAAGCACAAGACTAGTATAAACTAAGATTAATAGAGAAGCCCTGGAGTCTCCTTCATTCAGTCCATCTAGAGACCATGCAGGATTAAAGACCAATCAGTTTACTAAGACTTAGAGCCACCTGATTATTTACAATTATTGGATGCGTAGCAAGTTGAGCTGCTATCCATTCAGGCTGCATTGGTATTATAGTGTCACACTCATTTTATTTTATTTCTATTTTGGGCTTATTTAGGAAAGCTAAATTAAAATAATGATTCCAGGGCAAGATTCAGCTTGTGAACGTTGCAATCAAGCTCAAGCCTCACAGGGCTACATGTTCTGGGCCTGCACCAAATTAACAACATTTTGGACAAAAATCTTTTCATGTCTATCAGACAGCCTTGGTGCCACGGTCACTCCTAACTCACTAACAGCTGTGTTTGGTGTACTCCCAAGATGGCCTTAAAGTGGAGAAGGACAAACAAACTGTAAGTGCCCTTTTTTCACTGTTAGCATGTAGATTTATCTTGCTCAACTGGAAGAATCCCACCCCCCCACTCTAAAGTCATTGGGTAATGATGATGTTCTGTACTACTTGAAATTGGAAAATATCAAATTCTCACTTAAAGGATCTGTTCCATTTTTTTTTAATATGGCAGGATCTAGCCAACACCATTTTAGAATTAACTTCGTTTTCGGGGAAAAGGATACCCTTCTTTTTTTGCTTCTTTTATAGAGTAGCTTCAGTTGCTGGCTCCTCTGTCTTTCTCTTGGGGTTGAATTTTGCTTGATTTGTTAAGTTTGACTTGACTGTATGGAATGTTATCTGTTTCTAAAAAATATTTTAAAAAACACATAAAACAGATGAGTCTATCTTTTGAGTGTGTGGTCCAAACCTCCTTTATCTTATTGCTCATGACTACATTCGATGTAATTTACTCATGACTGAGCGCTCACTGTTTGTAAGCTCTCACACCCACAACCCATCCCCAAGACATAAGACATTATCAAAACATGTTTTTAATTGCATAAAGTTACAATAGGTTGTTGACAGATGCACACTCAAATCAGATTATTTCAGGGGATACAGACAGCTCTACCACTGTATCAAACACTTGGCACACTTTTGTGCAGAGCATCATTGGTACAAACCATGGAAGAACGTAAATGATGATGAAACAGAATTTCAAAGACAAAAACAGTATAATATGAAATCTGAAGCTACAGTGTGGCGTCAGACCATTGACAAATAATGGCTGTATAAAATGTAAAACTCCACCCAAGAAGGCTGCTGTGAGCAGACAAGCCAACAGGAATGTATTCTTAACTCAAGGAAATGGTACCAAGAATCTGGAGTAAAGTGTATTCCTTCTGGATTACTATTGTCGTAACTAGATATCAGAAAAATGGAAGGCACCTT
The DNA here is from genome assembly GCA_026402145.1 of Polypterus bichir lapradei. Taxonomy (NCBI): domain Eukaryota; kingdom Metazoa; phylum Chordata; class Cladistia; order Polypteriformes; family Polypteridae; genus Polypterus; species Polypterus bichir. The sequence continues at coordinate 49,480,161 of JANRMT010028174.1, read as the reverse complement.
TTCTTAAATTGCTTCAAAGTGGACATATCCAGTGAATTTTTAGGCTTTTGTTTTGGCATTAGGGCTCATATACCTTGAAGTCCATGTTAAAATTCAAGAGCAGGCTAGGTATTTTTTTAAATGTATAAAAAAAAACACTTCACTTTAGAACACAACTTCATGTAAGCCATTTAAAGAGCAGAGAATCCTTCCATCGGGGATCTTGGTGTCAATGCTACTATATTCTATACAAACTAGTATGTATGTGTTGTGGGGAACAGCCCGGACACAAAGAGGTAGACATGATGTTTTGCACCACCACACTTTTATTTACACTATTTACAGGAATAGTGGGTGTGGCAGAAGTGCTGAGGTCCAGGGCTCTCCAGGCATTGGGGCGGCCCCTGGTGGTGACCACGGGCCCTACAGGGCTGAGCTTCAATGCTTTCTACCCGTGGTCCCCAAAGCAGCCAGGGCAGTCGCCCCCTCGTGGTCTGGAGGAGGCACAAGCACTCCTCCTGTCCTCCTGGGCATCCCGGCTGGGTACCACCCTCGTGCCACAGAGTGTATTTATTTTCTAATGCATTGATTGCCTACTTAGTGTCTAAAATGTTTCCGAAATTTCATAGTTTTCCCTGTAGTTCAATAAGTCCCGTTGGTCAGTTCAACTTCATACTTTAAGCAAACCGCTCCATGGTTCGCTTGGTACCTCAGCAACACAACTGTTTGAAAAGCAACTTGGTTTGGTTGCTCTAGTCTACAATAGAAGGCAATTGGCATGTTCTTTACCTAAATAAACTTGACAATGGGTAAAGTCACTAAAGAGTTCAAAATAAATGTTCCAAATAAACTAGGTGTGAAAACACCTCATGTTCAGAATTTTGCTTCTACAGGCCTAGTCTAGTGTATCATCTTTCCTCCATATCTAAAATTGTTATCTCGTATTACTCTGGTTTCCTGCAGTATCCCAAAAAAAACACATTTTTGGTTGCAACAAGCTAGCATCCCATCAATACTTATTTTCTGACATGAGTCTAACATTGCCTATACACATTCCACTTTCCCCTTGATCTTGTAATGGATCATGGACAGATGGATGCTTGTGACATGAAGACTGTTACAGTCCTGATTACTGTGCTAGACTAACACACAATGCAACAAATCAAGGTTAGAAATGATAATGTAAAAAGAAGATAAAACAATGGCTGCAGTAGAAAAGCTAAATGAAATATACTTGTTTCATTACATTTTACACTGATGTTTTCTCCAAAAACATGCAGTAAAGGTTAACTGAAGACTTGAAATGAACTCTGCACGTGATTGTGGTGTTGTGTGGGAGTGAAGTGCGCCATAGATTAGTCCAAAGGTGGCTTAGGCCATGCAGTCATTGCTTTAAGGGTAAGCAGTAGTAATCCCTGCAGCTCTCATCTCAGTGGGTTGGTTAGAAAATAGAAAGACAGATATTTTAATTCACTTGTCTAGCCAGGAACCTTCAAGTTCAGTCTGCCTAGGCCTTTTGGTAACCAAGCACTCACCAGTACAAGCAAAATTCTCTTTTTGTGTTGTTTGAGAGGTATCACAGAAAGTCAATCTTGAGCCATTCTTTGTCTGGCCCTTCCTCTTGTACCAATTTGCCAATAGTAGCCTAACCAAAAGCTAGGGTGAGGATGGAGGCAACCGGGAGTGTGACCAATGAATCTGTTTAGTAGCTAAAATTTTGGCAGATGTTGTTGCAGAACACAACAGTAAAGCGGAAGTTAAAAAACCAAAGTGTCTACTCCAAACAAGTATGTGATAATACATTAAGCTGTCAGATTGCTTTAAAGTCTGAAATGTAAGCAAAGTTTGGTTCACTTTAGAACACAATTTCATGTAGCAAATATATACTATGATTGTAAATAAATAGAAAAATAGTGAACTTATCCTTTAATCAGTTTAACTGAAACACACTTGGTTTTTGTGATTCATAATAATATTTTTTATTCACATAAGATTTGCAGAAATATGATTACTGATGGGATACAAGGCAGACAAATCAAACACACATATGACGCATACAAGCCTGTTCTTAGTTTATGTCCAGGTTTTGAACCAAAGGTTTAGTTTTTTGACTTCACAAACTTTTGCATCATCTTACCTTTTCTTGCTTGAATGCACAGCCCTGGTTGTGATGGAGCTTTGGAGTTATGCAGTTAAGATTCTGTTGTTTCCAATTTAGTCGAAAGCTAGACATTTACCTGAAACAGTTATCCCTGAGCTTGTTAGACAGTAACAAATGAACATGATAAAAACATTCTTTGTCTCTTTGCTGTCTAATTTAACTTTGCACAGATAAAGTAAGCTTTAAGGAGATGCCAGATGTTAGTGTTGTCCTTGATCTGTATTAGAGTGAATGTCTTTCCTTTACATTCAGCTGCCTTTGCAATGAGGTGCTTTGCCTGGGCTGCATCTGCTCTGTGGTGTAAAAGTATTTCTCAACTCACTTTTTGATGGTTGGTTCTTTACCATATCAAGCTCACTATCACTTGTTAAAACATGACTCTTTCTAGCATGAGAGTTAAGGTGCTGAGATTTTTGTCTTTTCCCAGAATGGGTTCACTGAATGAGACAGAGATGGACCCCAGAAGAGGAATTTAGAGCTTGTGATGTCAAGGTGTATCTATCTTATAGTGCTCCTAAGAGAGAGAGAAATATAAATTCTAAGAGACCATTAAAAGATGGTATAAGGGGGATGTACCCTGGTTTTTTGGGGGGGCTTTGCCTTCTACCTTAGCGTACCCATTAATATTAGGTAAACTTATGGTGACAATGCTTATGATGAATGGCATTCCATGTACCTCTGGGTCTGGAAAATTCTAACGGCATGTCACTCATTCCACTTATTATCATTCAAAAAGAAGGCTAAGCGAACGGATGATCAATAAAAATAAAACTGCAAACAAATCTTAGCTCTTGTCCGATTTTTTGGAATTCAAGGATTTAGAGAGCAGTCCAGCTGATGTTTTTATGCAGTAGCATGATATGTACATCTTTGTCAAGCCTATTTTTTAGCAGAGAAGGCTTTATGTGCCAATCAAAGCCAAGCAAATATTGAAATTACCCATTTTGCCTGATAAGCTTTAGTCCATGTTAAGGCACCAAGAGCTCCCTTTCAAACTTGTCATAATTAATTTATATTTTACACCAGAACACATTTGAAAATGAAAGAATCACAAAGTACTTTCTAATTAATTTGGAAAGGTACTTTCAGACTCTGGTGGTGTTTCATTAGTGATAAACTGAAATTCTGAGTTCAGCTGAGATATAAATATCTAAAGGTGTTTTCACACTTATAGTCCATTTGCTTTGTGCCAGATCAGGAGATGATTGGTTATTTTGTTTCAGTGTCCAGCAAACTTTCAAGAGAACCAAAAGCATCAATAAACACCCTGGGATCATGCCATGGACTTCTTTGAGCAGAATTTATTTTCCTGCACAAAATCATTATGAAGGGTCAACAAGAGCTGCACTTGTGACCCACAGCATTTGCAATAACTATGTAGTTTGTTGACTAAATACAGCTCCGTGAGTGTTAAGCCCATTACCTTGATAACTACCACTTACAGAAAAATATGAATAAGAAGTGTTACTTTGCATACTAGAGAGAGGATACATTTCATCTAGTTGAATGTACAGAAGATGGCAAGCTGTGCTGTGGCCATTCAGTGTTGTGCTTCGGGTTCATTTAGACAGTGAATGTGTTTAGGTGAATTTAATTTCACTATGTGATGTTGTGTATTTATACTCCAGGAGCCTGCTATATGAATGTCACCTTCATTTAGTTAATCTCAAATCACATGTGTGCTTTATTTAGGTATGTAAATATGTATTAATTATGTTAACTTTGGAATGTTTAATTAATATTTACTATATACTAGCAAAATTAATGTGTCTCCAGTGTCCATGTAGCTGGCAAAGTATGATTACATTGAAAGGACACCAACCCATGCATATCATTCTTTTGGAGCAGATTAGGGAATTAATTGTCAGGTGCACAGGGCATTCATTTCTCGACAGTTCTGCAAGTGGTTTGATGTACTCAAACACTACTAAATTTAAGTGGCATCCAGTCATGAGGGAGATTAAGAGACTCTGAGACTGAATCAGGCGCTAAGATTGATCTGATTAAATGGTACTTGTGCAGCATATTGCAATGGCGCTGGACAAGTTATATCATTCAGGGAAGAGTCACCAAAAGAATGAGCTGGCATTGCATCATCTATAGCAGGACATCCTATAAAAACAGCAACTGTGCACAGCCACACATGCTTTTCTAACTAGTGCAGCAAAAGGCAAGCAGTCCTTTTAAGGATAGTGAGCCACCTCAAAGAGCCATATAAAGAGCAGAGAATCCATCCATTGTGGGACTGATGTTACCTTTGTGTCAAAGCAAAAGACCTACAGGCTGACTTAGCACAGCGCTGGTGCTTTGGAGACCCAAAATTAACCTGCTTGGCTCTTCAGAGGAGGTGCTGGACAGTCTTGAGGCTCAGATCCATATTGTGGAGTGCTGTTTGCAGCAGCAGTACAGGGATTGAGACAGCTGGAAAACTGACACCTCTGCAGCTCCACCACCACTTCTTCATCTGCTAAGGTCCATTAATTTGGGTGTGTGGACTGCAACAGGGCTTCATGCTCAAGGAGCTGGGTAAAAGTGTGGAAGATCGAGTTGCCACTGACCCCAAGTGAGCAGTCAGAAACAGGACCAGTGGTAAAAATGTGCAGGCAAAGGAAAAAGCAGATCATAGAGGCATTCTGAAGGGCGGTGAATGGAGAATCTCAAAGCTAAGATCCAGACCATGGTTGGAAGCACCAGTTTATTAAAAGAAAACAGTAAAGAGATCGGAACATTGAAATCTCCACACAAGGAGGTTCAACTGCTTGCTTACAACTGACCAGTGTTTAACACCTCTGTTGCACTGCCTAACAGCACAGCACTTAACATTCTGGTTATGCCACCTGCCAACACAGCGCTCCTAATCCCTTCTGTTGGGCTCTTAATAATGGCTGCATGACCAAAGTGGGAGAGAAGACCACCCTGCCATTTCGAAGAGTTAGTGTGCTGTTGCAAAGAGTTGGAAGTGGCCAATGGAGACAGCAACTTTGAAGGGAGGGCTAACTAATGGCGTTGGACAAGATACATCATCCAGGGATGAGCCACCAAAAGAATGAGCTGGCATTACATCATAAATAGCAGGAGAGCCGATAAAAACGGCAGCTCTGCACAGTCACACATGCTTTTCCAACTAGTGCGGCAAAAGGCAAGCAGTCCTTTTAAGGATAGTGAGCTACCTCAAAGAGCCATTTAAAGAGCAGAGAATCCATCCGTTGGGGATCTTGGCATCAATGCTACAATATTCTTTGCAAACTAGTATATATTTGTGTATTTATTTATTAATGCATTGATTGCCTACTTAGTGTTTAAAATGTTTGCGATAATTCACAGTTTTCCCTGTAGTTAGATAACAACAACAACAACAACATTTATTTATATAGCACATTTTCTTACAAACAGTAGCTCAAAGTGCTTTACATAATAAAGAATAGAAAAATAAAAGACACAATAAGAAAACAAAATAAATCAACATTAATTAACATCGAATAAGAGTAAGGTCCAATGGCCAGGGGGGACAGAAAAAAACAAAAAAAAAAAAAACTCCAGACGGCTGGAGAAAAAAAAAAAAAATCTGTAGGGATTCCAGACCATGAGACCGCCCAGTCCCCTCCCATAAGTCCCATGTCAGTTCACATTCATACTTTAAGCAAACCGCTCCGTGGTTCGCTTGATAACACAGCAACACAACCATTTGGAAAGCGACTGGGTCTGGTTGCTTTGATCCACACTAGAAAGCAATTGGCATGTTCTTTATTTAAATAAACTGGACAACGGGTAAAGTTGCTACAGAGTTCAAAGCAAATGCTCCAAATAAACTAGGTGTAAAAACACCTCAAGTTCAGAATTTTGCTTCTCCAGGCCTAGTCTAGTGTATCATCTTTCCTCCATATCTAAAATTGTTTTCTACAATTCCACTGGTTTCCTGCAGTATCCCAAAGAAACACGTTTTTGGTTGCAATAAGCTAGCATCCCATCAATACTTATTTTCTGACATGAGCCTGACATTGCCTGGACAAGTTTCATTTTCCCCTTGATCCTCTAATGGAAGACATGAGCTCATGGATAGATGGATGCCCATCATCTCCACACTGTTTTAAGAAAGCTGTGACTACTGAGTGCAGTGACATGAAGACATTGACAGTCCTGCCCACTGTGCTAGACTAATACACAATGCAACAAATCAAAGTTAGAAGTGATAATGTAAAAAGAAGATAAAACAATGGCTGCAGTAGAAAAGCTAAATGAAATATACTTGTTTCATTATATTTTACTCTGCTGTTTTCTGCAAAAACACAGAGTATTGGTTAACTGGAGACTTGAAATGAACTCTGCATGATTGTGGTGTTGTGTGGGAGTGAAGTGCACCATAGATTAGTCCAAAGGCGGCTTAGGCCATGCGGCCATTGCTCCAAGGCTAGGCAGTAATAATCCCTGCAGCTCTCATCTCAGTGGGTTGGTTAGAAAATAGAAAGATAGATACTTTCATTCACTTGTCTAGCCAGGAACCTTTGAGTTCAGCCTGCCTATGCCTCATGGGTAACCAAGCACTCAACCAGTCCAAGAAAATTCTCTTTTTTGTTGTTTGAGGGGCATCACAGAATGTCAGCCAAATGAATCTGTTTAGCAGCTAAAATGTTTGCAGATGTTGTTCCAGAACACAACAGTAAAGCTTAAAAAACCAAAGTGTCTACTCCAAACAAGTATTCGATAATCCTTTAAGCTGTCAGATTGCTTTAAAGTTTAAAATGTAAGCAAAGATTGATTAGGTGTTTTCTGATCTTATAATCGTATCTGAGTGTAGTGTGTAATGCAGGCTGTTGACACCAGGGAGTAGTGGTAGATACTGGCTACCACCCATTTTCAAACAACCCTTGGATAAGCACATCATATAAATGGTTACCCAATTATCAGATAATTGTGTTGTGAACTGGGAAAGGCTGACTGCAAGAGTGGTCATCATTGCATGCAGAAAAAAGAAGAAGAATATAGAAAAGATGAAGCCATTGTGGTGCTGTATCAAAACCCATGCAAAACATCAGGCACCTGTGACAGCAGCTAAGATAGCTGGTTAAAACAATAAGGCCCAGCCAGGATTAGCGGTGCCTTATTATTTCACATATTATGTTTACTGTTAATACTCTGTGTTAATATTTTGCTTGCTTCTCTGTTTGGGTAGAACCCACAGGTGCTCAATCACATCATGTCTAGATTACAAATCACTCTGTTTGGTAATTGTCTTTTATATAATATGTCTATGATGGCTTTTGAAGAGAAAATAACCTGCCCAAGGGCATTTAGTAGGAAAGATGGAAAGACAGTGGATGCTGAGGCTGTTATCTAATGATACCTTCATTTGTTATGCCAACATGACAAACTGCGGGAGTTCTAATCCTTTGAAATACAAGGGAGCCCTCAAGTGGTTCTTGCTCTTTGGTAGTTGGTCTGCATATTAAGAACCTGGTAGTTTTCACATTATAAATTAAATATTTTATTATTTTCTATTAAAATTGTATGTTGAAATTAATTATACCCCTTTTATAACACCTTTACCAAAAACAAAGCAAGATCTTTATCAAAATAATTCATTTATTAAGTAAAATAAATACAAGAAGGATAAATGGAGGGAGAACACAAGATATCAGATAGATAGAAAGAAAGCCTGGCTGTCAAAATAAGCCTCATTACAGGGCTATAGTTCCCATCATCCACGTGATGTGGCTCAGATATTAGCCAACCATCCTAGCCAGTACACAAGTACACAAAAATACTCTCCCAACTCACCTCCTAGTCTCTTTTTGCCTTTCTCTCCTTCTTGTTCCAGACTCTGGCTAGAAAAGTAGAAAAGGTTGTAGATTTTAGGAGACAGTAATCCCTTCCTATTGCATTACATATAAATAGTGTCACTGTCCGAAGAGTGGAATCATTTAAATTTCTTTGCACTGCTATTAATTATAGTCCGAACTTAGATGAACATATAAATGCACTTATCAAAAAAGCTCAGCAGTGAATATTATTTCCCAGCCAACTTAAAAAGTGTAACCTGTCCCAATCAGATCGATGGATGCCAGTCTTTAAGAGCTATAATTGAAAGCATCCACATTCTCTCCATAACAGTCTGATATGGTAACGCATCTGCTCACTCGAAACATAAACTGTAATATTTCTTTTAGTACGGAAAGGATTGGGGGACTGAAACTGGACTCTGTGGAGGACCTGTATACATCACGGGTCAGGAAACGTGCTGAAAATATAATCAAAGACGACACTCACCTTGTAACAATATCTTTCAGTTATTACCTTCAAGGAAGCATTACCAGTCACTAAAACAAGAGATACTAGACACATCATAAAGAGTTTCTTTCCTACTGCAGTCACTCTGGTTAAACGCAGTCTCTGGCTCACATCTGTTTCTTCCTGATCTCAAAAATATGCAGTATTTACCGTATAAGGGTTTTCATTCTATGTTACTGGGCATGACTGCAATTCTGTATTGTCAGATTGTTTTATATACAGTATGCAATATGATATTATTCAATACTGCTGTATATAATGTTATCATGGTGTTACTCTGCTGTTAATTGTAATTTTCTTAGGTATATGTATGTAGCACCAATACAAATTCCCAGCAACTGCCCTGCCACACAATAAAGGTCAGAGTTCAAGTTCATTTTTATTGGCTGTTTGGCAGCACCTGCTCGGCTCAGAACCACAAAGCTCTGCAGAGGTTGATGAACTTGACACAGAACAGCACTGGCACACAGCTGCCTCAGGACACACAAAGGAAAGCAAAGTCCCACATCGAGCAACACTCAATACACCAGAATGACAAAATGAAAATGGTATTTAAAATGTAAAAAAAAAAATTAAAAAATGAAATATCACATCGACACAAGTGTTCAAACCCTTTCTTAGCTGAAACACCTTTAGTAACGATTATGGTCTGGAGTGCTCTTGGGTAGGACATGACAAGCTTCTCACACCTGGACGTGGGCAGTTACTTCCATTCTTCTCTGCACATCCTCTCAAGCTTATTTAGGTTGGATGGAGGCTGGCAGTGCACACCTGTTTTCAAGGTCTCTTCAAAGATGTTTGATTGGGGTCAAATCTGAGCTCTGGCTGGGCAACTCAAGAATATTCACAGTCATTCCTGTATTGTCTTTGTTTTGTGCTTAGGGTCATTGTCCTATTGGATGGTAACCCCCGTTGAATCTTGCTGTTCCTGTGCCTGAAAAAAAATGCACCACATGATGCTGCCACCACCAAGCTTCACCATTTGAATGCTATTGCACAGGTGATGAGCAGTGCCCTGCTTCCTCCAGACCTAATACTAATCTTGGTTTCATCAGACCAGATAATGATGTTTCACACAGTCTGAGAGTCCTTTATGTGCTTTTTTGAGAACTCTAAGCAGGGCTCAATGTGTCTTTTAATGAGAAGCTTCTGTCTGGCCACTTATTCATAACGCACTGATCGGTGGAGTGTTGTAGTGATGCTCGTCCTTCTGGAAGTTTCTCCCATCTCCAATCAGGTTCACCGGAGCTCAGCCAGAGTGATCATCAGGTCCCTGGTCACCTTTCTTATCATAGCCCTTCACCCATGATCACTCAGTTTGGCCTAGTGGCTATGGTCGTTTAAAGCCAGTTCCATTTAAGAATTATGGAGACCAATGTGCTTTTGGGAACCTTCAGTTCTCCAAGAATTGTTTTGTAGTCTTCCCAGGATTTGTGCCTTGAATACAATGCTATCTCTAAGCTCTGCGGGCAATTCCTTTGATCCTATGGCTTGGCTTTTGCTCTAAAACACACCTTCTATAGACAGGTGGAGGTCTTTCCTAATCATCTCCAATCAATTGAACTGACCAGAGGTGGACTCCAAACAAATGGTGTAGAAACACCGAAAATGACGATCAATAAAATGGGATGCACATGAACCAGATATCAAGTGCAATAGAAAAGAATATGAATACTTGTGTCATTGTAATATTTCAGTGTATTTGTAATACATTTGCAAAAATGTCTAAAATCTTGTTTTCACTTTGTCATTCTAGGGTATTGAGTGTTGCTTGATATGGGAAACATTAGCATACATGATTTTAACACAAGGTGCAACATAGCAAAATGTGAAAGAAAGCAAAGGGGTCTGCATACTTTCTGTATATTATGTATACTTTATACCTAGGTTACATTCAATGTGTGATATTCCTTTCATTGTCTTTTCATCTGTTATTTTTGTAGTACTACTGCCAATTGTCCGAGGGAGAGCTGTAAAAAGAATAGCATTGTATCACATACACATGACAATAAACTTCAACTCAAACTACCTTCTTACTGAACTCTCCTGACTCCAAGCTCAAATGGACACCTTTAAATTCCTGTTCAGTGGCAACCTGGGAAAGGTTTCTGGGATCACAAATTCTAGGACACCCATGCCACCATGCATCCCTGAACCTAAAATTAAGGGCCTTAGACACTTATTAGTCCCTGTCCAGCATTCACGTTGAAGTCCACAGCAGGATTCTCTCTACACTTTCTCGGACCCCTTTCCTGCTGCATAAAATTCTGGAGTAACTCTTTCATCCTGTTACCTGTCCACAATAAACAATCAACCTTCAGTGCACTCTACAGCAACCTTTAAAAGTTTCTAACTCATGACCGACTGCCCATGGGTCTCTCCGAGTGTTGAGAAAAAACTTCCAACTCCCGCTGAGCCATTTCATCCAATTTGTGGATCACCCCGTACTTCAGTGAGGCATATCACATCCAATCAGCTCATCAGCAAAGACATTTAAAAAGTGTTTGATGTGATGTGAAATGGAGGTATTCACTATATTCATTTTACAGAAGTGGGTGGCACGGTGGTGCAGTGGTAGTGCTGCTGCCTCACAGTTAGGAGACCCGGGTTCACTTCCCAGGTCCTCCCTGCGTGGAGTTTGCATGTTCTCCCCGTGTCTGTGTGGGTTTCCTCCCACAGTCCAAAGACATGCAGGTTAGGCGCATTGCCGATCCTAAATTGTCCCTAGTGCCTATTTTGTGCTTGGGGTGTGTGTGTGCCCTGCGGTGGCCTGGCACCCTGCCCAGGGGTTTGTTCCTGCCTTGCACCCTGTGTTGGCTGGGTTTGGCTCCAGCAGAACCCCGTGACCCTGTAGTTAGGATATAGCGGGTTGACTGGCTGACTGACATTTTAAAGAATGAAAAACTAATGCATCATAAATACCAAAAAGGAGGCAACAAAATCATAGTCAGAGGGTCTATGAGAAAGTTAGCAACCAAAATACAAAACAAGTTTTAAAATCAGTATCAGTAAAAATGGGCTAAAGCAAAACTAAAAGCTGTACCTAAACAAAAGTAATAAAGCACACTGCAAGAGTTTTTGCTTAGACTACCCAAAAGCTTGGAAACCGGAGATAATGCACTGCCATATTTTATGGGCACTATAGTGATAACACTGGGGTGGGCTGGCACCCTGCCCGGGGTTTGTTTCCTGCCTTGCTCCCGTGCCTGTGGTGGCTGGGATTGGCTCCAGCAGACCCCCGTGACCCTGTAGTTAGGATATAGCTGGTTTTATAATGGATGGATGGATGGATAATGATAACATATCATGTCACATAAAGTGTGTGTGTGCATCACATAACTGATAACATACATAGTAACACTTAACAACCATGAAAAACGAGCAGAAAATGTCAATGCCTACAAAGCAAAATGGTGTTGCAGCAATGTCACCCAACACAATGATAATCATTTTTATCAACCAAAATAAACACGTAAAAATGCACAAAGATGTGCAAAAATGAATCACACATGGCAGTATTAAATTAAAAAGATACACAAACAATACAGTTTTGTCCCTGTAATGGACAGACCTATAAATCATCTTATAAAGAATCAGGTGAATATAAGGTACTCGCCACCTTGGAAATTGTCACATTTAATTGTTATATAAAATTTAATTACCTTGGATTGCAATTCTGCTTTTCTGACACTGATTAAAAGAAAATAAAAATCTCTAATGTAAAAATTAAAACAAATCTGTACAAAGTGGTCTATGTTGATTGCACCCATATAGCACTAAGTAAGTGATCTGGTAAGTCTTCACCCTATTAATACGACACGCCTGTATCATCTCTGGTGCAGCCGATTGGTTTTAGAAATTTCACAATAATTTCAGTGGAGATCACCTGTCTGGGGTTTCAGTTGACTGCAGTATAAAAGCACCTGATCTTGAAGGTCTAACTTGTGGTAATATGGTGGCCTAACATACATAATGAAGACAAAAAAAAATACAACAAGCAAGCAACTCCATGAAAAGTCCAGTTAAATCAAATATCAACACATGGAAAAACTATAGTACATATGTAAATCTGCCTGCAAATTGCCTAAAAAAACGAAGTGATGGTGCAAGAAGAAGACTAGTGAAGGATGCCACCAAGAAACCCATCAGAAATTCTGAAGGAGTTACAGCTACAGTTGCTCAGCTTGATGTTACCCTGCAGATGACAACTGTGGCCCTGGTGTTTCTGCATGACAGGTGGGAGAGTGGCAAAGAGAATGCCACTGTTAAAAGAAATGCACATAACATCTCTGCTAGAGCTTGCCTGAAAGCACATGGGAGATTTTGAAGCTAGCTAGGAGGATTTTCTAATAGTTTGATGAAACTAAAATGTAATTTTTTGGCCATCAGACTATACGCCATATCCAACTCTGTATATTATGAAAAACACACCATTCTTTTATATATACACTTTTTTGTTAAATGTGGCAAGTCTTTATATGGTGCTGTGAGGTGACTTGGACACTTGGTGGCACTATGGTTCCATTTTCCTTGTGTGACTCAGAAAGTTGTTTTTCATGGTGATGCAGGTTTGGCTATAAATAGCATAAAAAAAAGATTTTTTAACTGTAAAATGAATCTTCTTGTGTATGCCTACCTTCAATACCATATTCACCTCAAAGTTTAAACAATCAAATTCAACCTTGCACCTATAAAAGCAAATGCACATAGAAAAGCAATTAAAAATAATATTAAATGCTTCTGACCCAACATATTATTTTGCTCACAAAAGATTCTCTCCTAATAATTATCTAATTTGGTTAAGTATTTATTTTTCCATTTTCCCAAAAATGCATCTGTAGCAACTTATCTGTTCATTGTTAGATGGAATTCACCTTGTCATAGGACAATACAAGCTTTTAATTTTATACATTTCTTTTGCTTAGATGCCTTAAGCATCAATTGAATTCTAATGCACTGAAATTAGATTGGTTATAGATTGTTGGAATGATAAATATAAAATATGCTTTAGAAAAAGTGACATGCAGTTCTAGTGCTAGATGAAAAAAGCAATGACTCACGTTTACACCATGCACAGGATTCACAGATTCTGCTCCAAAGAGCTGACTACTGTTGAAGCCAGTGTGCTAGATAAATGGCAGCATTGGGAAACAAGGCTTTTTAAAGATTTGAGCACAATATAAAAAAAAGAAAAAATCCTGATGAGATTTTTTTATGTGAGAATTTATGTTTTGAGGTTTTTAAAAATTCTTATTGGTGCGACTCTTGAGGATGTGTCCTGCCTTCCACCCACTGCTGTTGGTATTGGCTTCCACTTCTTCAGACTCACTAAAGAAGGTTCACTTATTAAGCCTCCTTCAGTTTATAAGCTTTACCTTCTATGTCATGCAAAAATATTATGAATACAGTGGATTCAGAAAGACCACTTTCTTTTTTGTTTTAATTTTATTGCGTAGAATTAATTTTAAATGGATAAATTTGAAATTTTTGTTCATTAATCCATACTCAATAACCCATAATGACAAAATGAAAACATGTTTTCAGAAAGGTTTACAAATTTATTCAAAATCGCTCAGTCATATAACTATTCAGACACTTAATTCAGTACTTTGTAGAAGCCCCTTTGGCAGTGATTACGGTTTTGAGTCTTCTTGAGTAAGTCTCTGCACACTTTGCACACCTGGATTTGGGCTGTTTATCCCATTCTTCCTGGCAGATCCTCTCATGGTCTGTAAGATTGGATGGCAGGTGTCAGTAACCTGCCATCATCAGGTGTCCCCATAGACGATTATGTCTAGGCTTTCACTGGGCCACTCAAGGACAGTCATAGACTTAGACACATAGACAAAGCCACTCTAGTATTGTCTTGGTTGTACGCTTCAGGTCATTGTCATGCTGAATGGTGAATCGTCACACCAGTCTGAGGTCACATGTACTCTGGAGCAGGGTTCCTTCAAGGACCTCTCTGTATTTGGCAGCATTCATCCTTCACTCAAGTCTGACCAATCTCCATGTCCATGCCTCTGTGAAGTACGCTACAGCATAATGCTGCCACCAGCATGCTTCACCTTAGGGATGGTATCAGGTAGATGATGAGCAGTGCCTGGTCTTTGCCAGACATATTCCTTGGACTTTTGTCCAAAGAGTCCAGTTTGTTTCTCATTAGGCCCAAGTTCTTTAAATGCCATTTGTCAAACTTCAAGTCATATGCTTTTTCCATTTAGATACTCTACCATGAATTCCTGAGTGATTGGGTGCTGCTGAGATAATTGTTCCCCCATCTCAGCTGGAGACTCCTGAAGCTCTGTTAGAGTGACCACTGGGCACTTGGTCACCAAACCCCGATTGCTCAATTTGACTGGATGACCGATTCTAGGAAGTGTCCTATTGTTACTCCTTTTATACAATCTGACTCTGGTTCTACAATTACAGATATAGTCAATTTTTCATTTATGTGAATTACTTTGTACTTTGTTTTTGATGTACTTGAACAAATCTGAATCCTCATATATGATAGCTCTGTATTTAGTGACTGCGGTGGGTTGGCACCCTGCCCGGGATTGGTTCCTGCCTTGTGCCCTGTGTTGGCTGGGATTGGCTTCAGCAGACCCCCATGACCCTGTGTTTGGATTCAGCGGGCTGGAAAATGGATGGATGGATGGATGGATGGATGTATTTAGTGATGTGTATAATCTATTCCTGAATTCTGCCTTGTAGTTGGTACTGTTGTATTGTATTTCTGATTTGGTGATGATAAATTGGCCATCTAGCTCTGTGAAGAGGATTACTGTTGTTCTGTTTTGTGTGTTGTATTTACAGTATTTCTTGACACCCACTGCATGCCCAGCCTATCTAGAAGGGGTCTCTGTTTGCCTGTTTCTTCCATTTTTTCCCCATAAAGGGAGTTTTCTTGTCTTCTGAGAAATTCAATGCTGGGTGCTGTCAAAAAACAGGGCCGTTAAAGCATATTGAGACACTCCTAGTGTGATTTTGGGCTGTATGCAAAATAAATTGTTGTTGTTGTCTCCAAACTTCTTCCATTGCTCCTGGCAACACTCTAAGCTTTAAGGTTTGCCCTGATCAATGCCTCACCACAATCTGGTCGCAGAGGTCTGCAGGGAGTTCTTTGGACCTTAGGTTTATTTCAGACATGCAGTGTGAATTATCAGACCTTATATATGTAGGTGCATGCCTTTCTGAACAATGTCCAATCAATTCAGTTTGCAACAATCAAGTTCTCGACACATCTGAAGCAGAAGTAAGGCAAACAGGAAGCACATAACCACAATTTGGGGTGCCAGAGCAAAGGGTTCCACTACTTACATGAATGATAGATTTCAGGTTTTGAGTTTAGTGAGAATGCAAGCAAAATGACCCCTTTTATTGGCTAACTAAAAAGATTACAATATGCAAGCTTTTGAGGCAACTCAGGCCCCTTCTTCAGGCAGGATGTAATCAACACTCTAGTACTACAGGTTTTGATTTGGAATTAATTTGCAAACCTTTCTGAAAACATGTCGCCATTTTGTCATTATGGGTTATTGAGTGTAAATTGATGGGCAAAAGCGGCAAGTACATCCATTTCAAATTAAATCTATAGCACAATAAAAATGCACAGAAAGCAAAGGGGCTGAATACTTTCTGAATATACTGAATCATTAGAAATAAATAAGAAGACTGTTTATAAAATATTTTCTGATAAACAGCAACCAGTGCAAGCCTATGTAAAGAAGATGCTGCCAAAGCAATGTCAAATGATTTTGAACAAGCAGCTTAATTCATCTTCACTGACACAACAGTCGTTTTCTGGTTTATCCAGGTTAGCCAGTTGGTGATAACTTTTCAGAATGGTTTTTGAATCACAGAGAATTCAATTTTACTCTTTTATTCTACTCAAATTGTTTTTGAAATTACTGTGACAGCATCTTGGGGACTACCATTTTGTGAATGGTTGCTATAACTCGACAATTTGTTATTAGGAGTTTTGGCCTCAGATGTTACGTTATGTGGCCACATTTAAGCGCTCACCACGAGTCTTTTAATTGGCCATATTTGTGAATACCTTCCAAAATGTTTTTGCAAGTGCTTTTTCTTTGATCACCTGCTTATGTACTTTATACCTAGTTTTTTTTGACTTTTGGTCCAATTTTGGCCTTCACACGTAGTTCTTTATCTTTTTTTGGTATCAAACCCTTGCTTTGCTTATTGACTATGTTTTACCTTTGACTGCTATTTTAATTACCTTGTGGCAGAATACTTAGTTTGCTTCTCCTCAGCCTTCATCATTTTACACCAAATCTCTCTCAACTTAGCATTTATCTTCCTCTCACTTTGTGACACTCCACACATCCATTCAATTATGCTTTGTTTTTTCCAGCCTTAAATCATATTCTGTCTTCATCAGCTACACATCACTCAGATTGCTCCTCATATATCTGGAGCAGAAGATGAAAACAAAGCATATGACGTATGTGGTCATGTGAGGTTAGACAATTGGACTGAAGAAATGGGGGGGGGGGGGGGTTCCCAACCAGGTGACCCTGTTGAATAACAATTGCTGAAATAAACAAAAATGGTGCATAATGGTGCCATGGCAAAAGTGAAATGCACATGGCAAGGAATCTTTGTCAGATCAGGTCTGGTTTAGAGCTACTTCTTTCATGAGTGGGGGTCCAAAATGAGACACCACCTTCTGTGGGCATCTCGTTTTTATGTTCCTCTGACTATACGAGAGTCAATTGCCCTCACTGAACATCTTCTCCAGGCTGCTGGAAGAGAAAGAGAAAGTCCTGTTAGTGACAGCGCCCCCTCTTGTCCCGGGGTGGGACTGCTTACCCAAAATATCCATCCATTATCCAACCCGCTATATCCTAACTACAGGGTCACAGGGGTCTGCTGGAGCCAATCCCAGCTGACACAGGGCACAAGGCAGGAAACAAACCCTGGGAAGGGCGCCAGCTCACCGCAGTACCCAAAATATATTGCTCATATTTTCTGCTATTAGTTTGCATACAAATACTGTACATATACGTAATACTTTAAACTCAATGCCTCTGTTAGAATTGCTGCTAGCAAGGCTGAGAGCCAGATTGTCCATTTTTTCTCTATCTGCAGTCCATTATGGGCACAGAGGAGATCCTTGTGAAGCAGTCTGTTGGTGGTAAAACAGGGATGGAGTAAAGGATTAAAAATAAGAGACAGCCACACTGAGTGAAGCAGCCCACCACCAGAGGTCCCGAGGGTTAAATATGAACAGTGAGACAGGTAACAGGTCACAGGTAACAGTTGTAGAGCTGCTTTTTATCTTCCATTAAGAAAAAAAAATCATAGAGATTAGATTGGATTTGAATGTTTTGTTTTTTTTTTGTTTTTTTTTGTGCTAGGTTCATCTGAGTACACAAAAAAACAATTCTAAATGTGTGCCATGGGAGTTTATGTGTATGTGTGTACATGAAAGAACACTACAACTTAATGGCAGTATGTCCAGCATTTCTTCCTGTCTTGTGTTCAGTGCAACTATTAATCCTAAATTGGTTTTATTGAAATTGAAAATATTTTGTTACTATTTACTAGACTCTGCCCTTTAATTTGACATTATCTAAAGAAAAAACATTGAGGGAGAATGATGCAGCATTCACATTTCACAATGCGGGCTTTTATATATCCCATATACACTCATATTTGTTCATTTCTGACTTTTTCCTCATCCATGTTTCTTTTTCCCTTTAATTTTAAGCTCCTCTTTTCTTTTCACATTTGATCTTAATCAGAGTATACCAACTACAAGACAGGAAACATCAGGCCCCTCATTTGTAGCCAGACTGCTACTTGGTCTTCTAACCCGTATTGTGCAAATAACTCTAAACTGCACACTGTATGTGATAGGGGTTTGGAATCTAACACATCATTGATTCAAGAAGATTTTAAATAAAACATGAAATACAACAACAACAACATTTATTTATATAGCACATATTCATACAAACAGTAGCTCAAAGTGCTTTACATAATAAGGAATACAAAAATAAAAGACACAATAAGAAAACAAAATAAATCAAAATTAATTAACATCGAATAAGAGTAAAGTCCAATGGCCAGGGGGGACAGAAAAAACCAAAAAACTCCAGACGGCTGGAGAAAAAATAAAATCTGTAGGGATTCCAGACCATGAGACCGCCCAGTCCCCTCTGGGCCTTCTACCTAACATAAATGAAACAGTCCTCTTTGGATTTAGGGTTCTCACGGAAGGGCTTGATGATGATGATCACGTAGAATTCTGCCTTTTAATCCATCCATCATTGTTGGAGCATCATGAAGCTTTGAGTAGGTGGAGGTGGCACAGGCCACCACCACAAAGAAACCGGAAAAAGAAACAGAAAAGAGAGTAGCGGTCAGTACGGATTTTAGAGCCACTATGAATAGTTATTATGAGGCAATTGAACATATAGAGTATCAGGATTAAGTTAAATTAAGTTAAATTGAAGTTATACAAAGGCCATGTTAAAGTAATGTGTTTTCAACAGTGTTTTTAACTGCTCTACTGTATCAGCCAGGCGAATTCCTATTGGCAGGCTATTCCAGATTTTAGGTGCATAGCAGCAGAAGGCCGCCTCACCACTTCTTTTAAGTTTTGTTCTTGGAATTCTAAGGAGACCCTTATTTGAGGACCTGAGGTTACGATTTGGAATATAACGTGTCAGACATTCCGATATATAAGATTGGGCGAGATTATTTAAGGCTTTATAAACCATAAGCAGAATTTTAAAGTCAATCCTGAATGACACAGGTAACCAGTGTAGTGACATCAAAACTGGAGAAATGTGTTTGGATTTTCTTTTCCTAGTTAGGATTCTAGCAGCTGCATTCTGCACTAGTTGCAAACGATTTATGTCTTTTTTGGGTAGTCCTGATAGGAGTGCATTACAGTAATCTAGTCGACTGAAAACAAACGCGTGAACTAATTTCTCAGCATCTTTCAGTGATATAAGAGGTCTAACTTTACTTATGTTTCTTAAGTGAAAAAATGCTGTCCTAGTGATCTGATTAATATGCGATTTAAAATTCAGATTACAGTCAACAATTACCCCTAAGCTTTTTACCTCCATCTTGACTTTTAATTCTAATGTATCCAGCTTATTTCTAATAGCCACATTGTATCCATTATTGCTAATCAGTAAGATTTCAGTTTTCTCTTTATTTAACTTGAGAAAGTTACTATTCATCCATTCAGAGATACAAGTCAGACATTGTGTTAGTGAATCAAGAGAATCGGGATCATCAGGTGCTATTGATAAATACAGCGGTGTGTCATCAGCATAGCTGTGGTAGCTCACGTTGTGCCCTGAGATAATCTGACCTAACGGAAGCATGTAGATTGAGAAGAGTAGCGGACCCAGGATAGAGCCTTGTGGAACACCATATAGGATATCATGTGTCTTTGAGTTGTAATTACCACAACTAACAAAGAATTTTCTCCCTGTCAGGTAGGATTCAAACCAATTTAAGACCGTGCCAGAGAGGCCCACCCATTGACTAAGGCGATTTCTAAGAATGTTGTGATCAATGGTGTCAAATGCAGCACTCAGATCTAAGAGGATGAGAACAGATAAATGGCCTCTGTCTGCATTCACTCGCAAATCATTTACTACTTTAACGAGTGCAGTTTCTGTGCTGTGATTTGTTCTAAAACCTGACTGAAATTTATCAAGAATAGCATGTTTATTGAGGTGGTCATTTAGCTGCATAATGACTGCCTTCTCTAGGACTTTACTTAAGAAAGGCACGTTAGAGATGGGTCTCAAATTTTCAAGAGCCGAGGGGTCAAGATTATGTTTCTTAAGTAAGGGTTTAACTACAGCAGTCTTAAGACAGTCTGGGAAGACCCCCGTATCTAATGACGAATTTACTATGTCAAGAATATTGTCAATTAGCACGCCCGATACTTCTTTGAAAAACACTGTTGGTATTGGGTCAAGGACGCAGGTGGAGGATTTTAATTGAGAGATTATTTTTTGTAAATCAGGTAAATCTATCCTAGTGAAAGAGTTTAATTTGTTTATAACAGGATGCTGGGGTTTAGGAGGATCCTTAGTGTTGGAGGGATATACTATGTTATTTCTAATATCATTAATTTTTTGATTGAAAAATACAGCGATAGCCTCACAGGTTTTATTGGAAGTACTTAGGAGGCATTCCTTTGAGTTAGCTGGGTTTAGTAGGCGATCAATTGTAGAAAATAAGACTCTGGGATTACTAGCATTGTTATTTATAATCTTGGAGAAATAACAGCGTCTCTCAAGAAGGACAGTGTTATTGTATTCTGTTATTTTGACTTTAATATTTCATGGTGGATAGTAAGTTTAGTCTTCCTCCATTGACGCTCAACTCTGCGGCATGTTCTCTTTAAATCAGACACTCTTTGGGTCTTCCATGGTATAATAATGCTAGAAGATTTTTTTCACTGTCTTTTCAGGTGCAACTATGTCAACAGCAGCTCTAACTTTAGTATTAAATCTTTCCACCTTACTATTTACATTATCCTCAGTATTATAGTTGGCACTATAAACGGACTGATTGCTTAGAATGTTTGAAAGTTTTAAAGCTGCTGCCGAGTCAAAGAAGCGTTTTTTAACAATATGCTTCTCATGAGTGTTTTTTATCATTATTTCTATATTAAAAAGTAGAAGAAAATGGTCTGATAGACCAATATCAATGATCTGTTTTATATCAACTTTCAGTCCTTTAGTAATCACTAAGTCTAACGTATGACCTGCTTTATGTGTAGGCTGATTTACGAGTTGCCTCAAATCAAAAGAATCCAGGAGGTTCATAAATTCTTTTACTTTTAGATCACACTGATTATCTATATGAAAATTAAAGTCGCCAACTATTAGGAGTGTGTCATAGTTAGTAATTAAAATTGACATTAAGTCAGAGAATTCCAAAAAAAAAGACACGTTGAATTTTGGAGGTCTATACACGGATAATACTAGAACTTGAGAATCTCCATGAATAACAACGGCGAGATACTCAAAGGACTTGAACTTACCAAAACTGACATCTTTACATTTTATCTGGCTCGAGTAAATGTTAGCCAGTCCGCCTCCCTTTTTCCCCTGGCGGTCTGCACGAGTAAAAATGTAATCAGGAGGCGCAGATTCGATTAAAACAGCTGCGCTGTCTGAGTTAAGCCACGTTTCACTTAGTGCAATAAAATCTATTTTTTTATCACTAATAAGATCGTTGATAAAAAACGTTTTATTAGTTAAAGCTCTAACATTTAATAGTGCCATATTTAATGTTTCGGAGGTGCAGAGATGAATACTATGTGCGTTATTGATATTTGGAATAGGAACTAAATTATTTTTATTAGCGCCGCTCTGTGTGTATTTTTTGTTTAATCTGTGATCTGTTTTTATAGTTTTAATACATTGTTCCTCTAAAATAGTAATTTTAATTAGATTATTGGAGTTTCTACCGTATTTCCTAGATTTTCTACGTGCATTGATATTGCTTATTACAGTATTAATGTTGTGCACTTTAACGGAAGATTCTATTAAACACATATCATGTCCTAGTACAACAGTATCATTTCGGAAGGGGTTAAGAGCAGAGATAGATAGTCAAGATAAACGAATTACCTTCGATATGTTTTCGGAGAGGACCCGGGCGCCGAAACTGTTCGGATGCAGGCCATCACGCTTGAAGATACAACATATTAGCAATTCTATAAGAAGCAGGATTCCATTAAAGAAAGTAGGATCCCAAGTAAATACAGTTATTACTGCTCGTCAGTTTCTTCACTTTTTATAAGGTGAAGCTGGAGCTTGAAGAAAATGAAACTGCCAAGACGCACTGCATCTAGAGCCATATTCAAAGTAGATAGATGGCACTCAATTGACTAAGCAAAGTCAAAGTCAAGTCAAGGCCCAGGGACTAGGAGAAGTAGATGCAAAAAAATATATTGCAAGTGGACCTGCTGGGAACTGACTCATTAATGGTTTAAAGTAAGAAAAAAAAACCCAAAAAACAACTAACCCGGCATATTAAAGTTCTGTAATTTAGGGGTACAGTACTGGGGTCTACTAACACATTTACTGTATATCTCCAAGGTAAGACAAAAACATAAATACAAAACAGAATCTATATCCATAATTAATTATGACCAATTTAAAAATGCTAGTAATGAGAAGTAAACTGTTATGCACCTATAACCTTATACTTTAAGCATGACCAATCTAGATTAGTTCTACAGACTCTCTGTCCTGTAATTCTTTTGTTAGTTTCTAAAGCCATTTGATCACAGTTTGTACTGTTTATTATTTATTTTACATATTTTTCCATTTGTATTTTTTAAACATTAATTTTCAGTTGAGCCAGGGGTGCATGATGGGTGAAATATCATCATGTCATGGAGAGAAGCTATGCCACATGGCAGGCATGGCCTTTGAGTCAGAATGTGATAACGATCTGGCCATTCTTTCGTACTATTAAAACAGATCTAAGGGCCAAAAACTTTACTTGGTTTAAAACAGTACAACATAATAACAAACCCGCTCTGCATGGCCTAACTACAAAGTGTTCAATTCTGCTGAAGTACTGGCAATGAGAGTCTTGTGATTTGATGCACCAAATTATGGCGAGAATTCTCTACACGAGAAAGGAGAGTTCCTAAATTCAAAAACAGATGACACGAACTGTGCTCCATTAGAAAAAGATATGATGGCATATTGAAGGAAACCCTTGATGACAATCCATACAAATGCTGGGTCCTGCGTAGTTACAGGATTAATTGAGATAAACTCTTCTACTTTAGCCTCAAAGTGTTCACAAAACTGAGAATTCCACAGAAGGCTTGGATTAGACTTCCATCATGGAGCTCATGGGAACAATAAAGGCAAGTGTAACTGCAAAATTTTAGATCTATGGTACAACAGGGAAGAAGAAAGATGTGGGCATTGGTTAAGCAGGGTGCAAATGATCAGAAGATAAAAAAAATATAATCCAGTCATGATTGCGACTTGAACCAGAGGGAAAAGAATTAATAATTTTTAGCCATTGGATTGGTTAATCTAAATGAGTCAATTAAACTGAGATCAGCATTGAATTTTGCACAGTGACCAGGTGGACAGCGGGGCACAATACCCCAGGAGTGAAGGTGATCTATCCAATGGGGGTCTAATATAGCATTAGCATGAGCAGCAGTAATCAAGTCATAGACCTGAAACTGTAGGATTTTATTGGTCAAGTCAAGAAAGAATGAAAATTGAAATGGTGCAGGGCCATGAATTACAGTCAAAGTATTTTTTTTCTCCAGCTTCAGATAGGAGATAATATAACCTGGCTTCACCATTCCTGACTGAACTTCAAACTTTAATCTGTAAGGATCATCTTACAAGAATGACAATACTTGAAGATGACGAATCATAGCATATCATCTGGAGGCAGGACACTGAATGTCATTGGGTAGCAAGAAGGCTTCTTGCAGAAACATAATTTCTTTCTAAACAGAAAGTCAGTGATACTTGATCATTTCTACAATGTGATCATTAGCTGAACATTGCAGACAAAGTAAAATCTAGCAAAAGGAAGAAGCAAGTAACAGAAAGAACATCTTCTCCAACCTCTGATCAGAATCTGTGATGGCTTACCACATACATTCTATTCACAAACCTCGCAAGGCTCCCACCCTGAAAACCCACGAAAAAGATAACAAAAACAATGTTTATTTCATTAGCATATTTTCATACATATATATATATATATATATATATATATATATATATTCTTCCTTACATAGAAGCCATTTCTCATTGTTCCCAGGCTTGTTGACAGCTGCAGCACTTGCTTTCATTCCAGCATCATAGGTGGCTTCACGGTGACTTGGTCAGGTGGTTGTGTCGGATTATAGTGAACATTAGGATTGAAGCTACATAGTCAAGGAAGACAGATTACCTCTGAGATATTGTTGGAGAGGACTAAGCACCAAAATTGATTGGATGCAGGCTATTGCGTCTGTCGAAAAGTGGTCTCAGTTGACAATGATGCCAATGCTATAAAGTTACTCCATTCTGCGAGTGAAGCACTGATTCCTTCCACCATCGCCTTGCAAAGTTATGATAGGGTAGTAGGGCTTGGAAATGTAATCCAGATACCCAGACTGCCTGTGGTGAGGCCTAACTTGTGGAGCCAGACTTGGTGAAGGGACTGTCTGGTTTGTGTTTTTTGCAAGGCTTGCGCCCAGTTTTTGGCTTTGCTATAGCAGAAAATAACAACAGAAATAACTGAAGGTTCTGACCCTCACTGTTTCACGTCCTCACACAAAGTCTGGCTGCAAACCCAGACTCCTCTGAATAAGTAAATGGTTGTATCTAATTTAGCAAAAAAAGGGGGAGCAGAGGCAGACGAAGAGCTCTTTGTCTTATCTTAAATGTTAGGCACATGTACATTCTGAATAAAAAGTTGTTTATTTAAATGATAACCTAAGGTGGTGTGATTTTCTGATTTTGCTATACTTTCATGAACTCTAGCCTTTGTATCCTTCTTTTAGAACTAGAGGCTGGGAAGCTGCTTTTCCTTTGACTGTAGAAGTGTTGTCATCATGTCAGTGCTTGCAACTGATTCTCTTGAAGTCCTACACCCTTCATTTCTCAACCACTAAGAAGAACTACTAGTAGAGCTCCTATGATCTGGCCCTGGCTCTACACAGAATTTGAAGTATGAGTGAGCAGCACCACAGAAGCTCTTCTAGATAAATCCTGCAGGAGCTTCAAACACAATGAATATCTGCTGAGCTGTCAGAAAGCCTGCTGTGGAGAAGTGCAGAGGAGAGGTAAATTTAAATTCTGGTTTCATCAACAACAGAATCCTGAACTAGCTACAGTGCAACCTGCCCATCTAAGTTCTGATCTAAATGGTCCTAGGACTGTGCACTGGGAGACCAACTAATAGAATGGAGTTAATAAGTAACATTCACCTCTAATAAAATTCATCGTGGCTGTAATACATTTTCGTAATAAAGCACTTCCACAAAAGGAAAAGGTTTGGGGACCGTCCCCGTATAATGTCCGTTGAACAAAAGAAAACGCAAAAAGACTCTGAATTTGATCAAATACCATGTATAGCAATTGACAATTGTAACAGACAAAAGTGGCGTTTATATACAAGAACAAAATGGAGGACGGAAATGAGTTGGTAGGAGATGATGTTGAAACTGTTGGATGGATACGACATCTTCAAAGTAGGACTGGCAGTGATATTATCAGATGGAGCCAAAAGTATTGTCATCACAAGGAGCCAGAAGTATCATCATCAGGAGGTGCCGGAAGTGATGTCTCAGTGGCCATCTTAGAACGCGGAAATAAGCTGTGTTTTATTTTTCTTCTTTTTGTCTGACAAGAAAGAGAGAGAGAGAGAGAGAGAGAGAGGCATTAGTACCACACATCAGCCCCTTGTCTTGCGATGTTTCACTCACCTTTGGGCTTGTTGGCGGCCTGCTAAGCACACGTGTGTGACACTGCTCATCTCTGGCTTTAACATCAAGATATGGTTATTGAGCTTTGTACACAGACTACTTCATCTAGATGACAACCTGAAAGTTCAGATAAACATGTGATTAAACATGTTGACATGGCAGTAACTACTATGAAATGAAGACATAGACTGGAACCCTGGACTCAGACTTCTCTGTGGCTTGAGTAAGAAGATTCAAAACCAGGCTTTGACTTTTGTCAGTAGATCAGACACACATTCCTCCAGCAAAATTATCAACTTCTTTAGCTCAACTCAGAGGCTCAGTTAAAATTTGTGCTGGGAATAAAACTAGAGTACACTATCCTGGCATGACTAATGACAACACATTTCATGAAAAATAAAAGAGAGTGTCGGGGTAGTATATTTTATCTTGGAGACGGCTGAAGTATAAGCACAAAACTCTTAAAGAGTAATTGTGGGATTTGCAACAATAGATAAAATACAGGTATATGAACTACCTTATAGAGCAAAATCAGAAGTCCAAGTCGATGAAGTGAAGATTTATTATCAGAAGATCTAACCAAATGAGTCATTTTGTTAACTTTTTGATTTTGCAAATCTTTCCCTTATTTGTTATGTTAAAAATTAATGAGAGATTACGTCAACCCCTGGCTAATAATTGAGATAGCCTCATTATATCACCAACTGACACACAGGCAAAAGCACTCCAGCAGAAGGCAAGTATCTTAAAATGCAAAGAACAACTGACATGATAATGTCATCAGCAAAGGTGAAAAAATATAAAAGGTGAAACATAAATAATAAATAAAAATAGATTAAAAGAAAACCAAATGTAAAAAAAAATCAGTTCTCAGATCATCCTTTCCAGGGCTTGTGCATGGGGTGAGGCAACAAGATGATCACCTCGGGTGGCACTTTGGTAGGGGTGGCATTTTAATGCACATATTTTTTAATATTATGAAATAGTAATATAAAGTTAAGGATGAACCTTAAGAATGATGTAAGCATCCAGTGCCTTATTTATATGCTACTTTTAAAAACTGTGAGAATTATTTTCACACTGCAAGCATCCAAGAATCAAAACGGTATATTGGCATTTTTCAAAGCACACGTCATTCCTTGGAATTAACGTTCATTTGGCTGATTAGGGGTGGGGGGCAATCCTAGTGGAGCAATGCTACAGAAAAGCTCTGCTGATAAAAGCAGACTACAGTTAAACTCTCGACAGCAAACTCTTTACTGTGCAGAACATTTGGAAACTGGTCAGCTCACAATGACCAGTGCTGAAAGGTGTTTTTGTTATGGAATCATCACTGATGGATAATAAGGAAAATAAGCTTTTGAGGTGCGATATTGCAGAAAACATGCGGAAATTGGGCTGTACTGCCAGACTTTTGTTTTTTGCATTTAACATTTCTTTAAAAAAAAAAAAATCAATTCCGTGTCACATGACTGTTTGTTTGATCCGCCAGCCTACCAGGCAGCTGACAGTTATGGTGACAGCACAAATATATAATTTACTATGCATCTCAGTAAACAATAGCCATATAGATTACATTTAGACCCTGGAACTAAACTGACTAGCCTAACGTAAACACAAAATTCACTGAAATCAACGTACAGTGATTACCTTTAAACATTCACATGTGATTCCTGTTCACTGCATCATCTCTAATATATGCAAATAATATTATTTTTCCAAGCAGTCAATGCACAACATCAGTTTTTGCAGCAAAACTCCAGCCTGCTAGGAGCAAATGTGAAGAGTATTGATGGCAGCGAACAAGACAGAGCAATATTTGTGGAGTTTAACACAAGTTTAAATGGAGGCCAGTTTCTGAGATGCCTATACTTTGAATTAAATCTGTCTTTAGCAATGTATTAAAAGTTTGCACTTGCAGTCCTGTTACCATGTTTATTGTTTAATTGTACTTTGTCACATCTGTGTCTCCTATGTTATGGCAGTTTAAAGAATATTACAATTATTAATATTATTGTTGCTAGATTATCTGTATATACAGCCACCCTAACTCGACACAGACCGGAAGGACAAAAGTTTCACCACACAGCACATGATTTATTTGCAGTTCGGGAAGTGTTTCTTCTTCGCTCCCCTAAAGTACAGCACAGTCCGTTCTCTTTGCCAGTTCTTCCGATCCTCAGGAGCTTTGTCCACTTCTTCCCAACTCAGGTTCCCCGAACGGAGAGAGGCGGCTCCTTTTATTCAGGTGCTGTGAGCGTTGCAGGTGACTCATCAGTATTACCTTGAATCTGTCCCAGGTGTGGTAGAAGTCCACTATAAGGCTCTGCAGCTCCCCCTGGCAGTCTCCATGGAGCCCAACAAGGCTGTACCAAATTCCAGCTTTCAGTGTGCCTTGCGGGAGTCCGTGGTGCCACAGCCGCCCAGGAGGGCTGCCCTCTAGCGTCCCAGGGGAGGTATTGCCTCACCAATGCCCTCTCCCTGGGTCCTTCCACTCCACTGAAATCCCAGTCAGGTAATGGCCATGGACGCCTGTCACTATATATATATAGTTTTATTTTGTACATTTTGTTGATTCCTGGAATCTGGTGTTAGTTACAATGTCAGTCTTTTAAGTTTGCACTACACGTATTTAGTTAAAAAGGGTAGGTATCTTTTAGCTTGTGGGGAAATTTGGAACAGCTCAGATATTTAGAGGAGTGCGCAGGAGGAGCACTACAGCTGACTTCTGTTTTGCATTTTCATGTTATATGTGTGTATTGTTTTTTTAGAACCTATTTTGGGTTTTATTGCTTTAATGCTAATCTTTTCCACTGTATCACATTTTTTTCTGAAATGTTTTAAAACTTTTGTCAATTGTTCAGTGAATGCACTGTATTAGGCAGCCTGTATAGCAATACATATTGAATGTGCATTAAGTGTACCATTTCATGCCTAGTAAAGATATATAGGTTTGAGTATGAGAGGAAACAAATGTATTTTGCCTGTTGACTTGCATTATTTGGTGAGCCGGATAAGATAAGTTAGTAAGAGCTCCTGATAATATGAGAGGAAAAGGGAATGGAAATGCTGGTCTTCGACTGTGTGATAGGACATGAGACAGAATATCAGTGGGTAGTAGCTCCAGTAATTATAGTGAATATTCCTGAAGCTATGACTCCATTGAAACGAATGAAGTACGCTGGCAGTGGGGGGCAGTGGGGCACAATAGATATCTTATTAGCACTCATTCAGGTACTAAATATCAGTCACTTGGGATCCCTAGAGGAAGCTCTAAGAATAAAGAGCTTTTGAAAGAAACGATTGACTCCAGCAGCATTTTTTGGGTTTTTCACAGAAGTGATCTCAACCTTGGTTAATAAACCCCATCTGGAGCTTAAAGCTGGGAGTGGAGTCAGGGCAAGAGATCTACTGGTGGGCGGAAGAGAGTCCAGTATATGCGGAGGGAGTCATCATTTAGGATGTTCAGGCAAATGGACTTACCCATCCACAAACAGAGAGCCATGAAGATCCTGTACTAGCAAGTATATATACTGTAGTTTTCTTCTCTATTACTTTCTTCTTGATTTCCCCTAAATTACATCTTCCTGCTTCTTTCATAAAAAAATTCTCTTTGCCATAATTTGTCTTACTAGGTTTCATTTCAGTTTGTATAACCAGAGTTCCTCATCTTCCACATCTTGTCAGAAAGCACATGAGTCTTGAGAGTCCTTTAAAACAGCAGATTAAGCCTACAAACCTTTATTTTCAGCATTTGTAACCCCAAATCCCTGTAGATCACCTTTTAATCAAGCAGATGTTCGTTAAACATCTCCTCAAAAGCTTTTGTGACATCTATAATAAGGAATCTGATCATTGCATTTGCACTCAGAGTATGATGGAATTGCATTCATAACTGGATTTTAATTTTCCTTTTTACTTTCATAGCTATCATTTTGAATATAATTTACAAAAGAAATATCCCTTCATGTGTCACAAAACAAAATAATGTCAACAGAGGATTTTAAAGCTATATTACATCAGTCTTATAAAAATTCACTTGGCAATATCACAGCTACAGAACGATAAAAAGAGAAACGATTTTCACCAGTGCTGAATAATGTGATTCTCTGAATGCTAAAGGTTCAATGTTCGCCTTACTAAAAGAAACACATTGGTTGTTATCATGAGACTATTCCCATGTTACATTTTGCTGATAAAATAATTCTGTTTAATGCTTAGCACTTTGCATTAGGATATGTTGCCTTTAGTAGACAGATAATGAATAAGTCTTATACAAATGCAACTCTGAATTCGACACAATGATGGCATCGATTTTATCCACATAAAGTAAACAACAGATTTTTCTGCATTTAAAAAATAAGATCCACACTCAATGAAATTGTTATTTCCTCTTAACAAGAGGAAAGAAGCAAGACCCGCTATGCCTGTGGCATTTTAAAATGGCTCAGATCAACAGGGAGGGCAGAATCTTCCAGTAGTATGCTTTTCTTTTTCTGTATTCATGATAGTATATACAAAAATGTATCAAATAGATTTATTTATACATTAAAATTCACATTTATCAAATCTTTGAGTATATTTTTAAAAGCTTTTATAACCCAGGTGGCAGGGCAGCACAATAGTTTGTGCGACTTTCTCACAGCTCCAGGAAACTGAGTTAGGATCCTGGCCAAGTGTCTTTGTTGCGGTGCTAGGCACATATTGGAGTAAAGCATAAAATCACACAGATAGGGGGAAACATGCAAAGATCTGCATATTAGCGTAACTGGTGACTCTAAATTGACCCAGCATGAGTGTGTTGTAATGGTGCGAGCGTACAATTGAATTGAGTGTGTTAGGAAAATGGATCAGCAGATAAGAAATCTAATTAGTCATCCATTTTCTGGACCTGCTTTTACAGCACGTATCATAGAGAGCTATTTACTGACCTGGTAGTATTGATGCTGTCCTTAATTTCGAACAAAATGCAGAAACTTTGGAAATTGACTGAGGGATGGATGAGAGTGATTCTTTCCCATCTGTCAGCAAAGGCACATATGCTAACGTTCAATTAAAGTGCCTTTTTATTGGTCAGCTGGAGCACTGATTAAGCAGCAGACCAATCATTAAACACAGATGTGCCAACAGCTAAATTGTGTCAAATTATTGGTCAACAGCAGCAGCATTAGTTTTCTGTTAGCTCAGAGGTGATTCAATCTTTCCACAAAGGTTGGATCAAAAAGGTTAAAGAACCAGACTGAGGTAGAAGTCCTTTAAAACAACAAAAGAAAGAGCAGCCTGCATACAGAGGAGGTGAAAACACTAGAGGACAAAAAGATCAGCTAATTAATCACCAGGAATAGACGGGCTCAAAGTCAGGGAAAATGTTGTTGGATAATAAAATTCAGAAAACTTCAAAGCAAATTACCAGAGAAACTGACATTTTCTACTTAAAAGGTATTTCCTTTATCAAAACAAAGGCAAAGGCAATCTGTAATCATGGAGCCTTGGGCGTCTTAGTGGGGGGAAAAAGGATAATGATTACCCAGGACCCACTGGGAGGGGTGGGCCTTGAAGCCTGAAATGAAAAGTTTGTTTTTTGAGAAGAAGAGGCCCACAGAGACTGCTTATATATAGGGCCCCGAGTTCTGTGCTACACCCCTTCATGGAGCTATGATGGTCACCAAAATGATGTGATCACACTCACTCATACATAAGGGACATGTAGCTTATCCCAATGTTTGGTTTCTTTGCATCGAAAAAGGCAAGGTGATGATGTCATCCGGTGATTAAGATTTTCTTTCTTTCTTTTTTTTGATTTGCATGAATTAATAAAAGTTTATTTTGCTTGGTTAGCAAAGTTTTCTAACACAAATGTCATGCAGCTTAACTTGGTTCAGCTGACCAACAGGCAAGCCATATTGTCTTACTGAGCTAACCAAAACACATTTCTATGGAGGCTTAGACACTGCTTGAAGTGTAAATGCTTTAAACCTTTCAAGATGAGAAATTGAATCATTTTAATCCTTAATTGCCAGAATGTTTCTCCAGAAACTGCTGAAAATGAATGAGTTCCAAATGTGAAAAAAACATGGAGCTCATTCATAAATGTTTACAGCAGTCCACATTTATCATCACAGAATGTAACCAGACAGCGAAAAATCACATCAACATTGTAAAACATAAATAAAATAAATGCAAGCAATTAACATAGAGCCTAAAAATGTTAGTCCTTGGAAAAAGACAAATACTGTGTTCTTGCTCTATCCACATTTTTTTTTCAAGACACACGATGATGAACCATGTTGTCAGTGTGTGTGTCATTATGTGTTCTGAAGAGGGCCTGGCTGATGAGAAGATGCTGCCACCAGCAGGATGAGACATTACTGAGAAGAAAGCAACTTGGTATGGAAAAGCAGAGAACACTAGATTCAGGGGGTAGATCATGCCACCCTAAATGTATAAGAATCAGGGGCACCAATGCAATGAAGAGACACTGGTAGCCTGAAACAAAACATGCTAAGGGAAGGCAATCAAGCAGAATCCAGAGATGAGAGAAAAGCCATGGAGATCTGGAAGGAAACTGCAAGATTTTCCAGCCACTAGGACACAGAAGTGAGTCTCCATGAAAAGAAAAAGACCAAGGTGCTAATTAGAGTACTAAAAGTCACACATTGATCTGACATGAGGCCACAGAAGCTCCAGAATGCCGGAGGACATTTTTTGATAAATGGATTCATAGCAACCTTTCTACTACTTTAAAAGGACAGACAACTGACTGCTCGAAGATAACGTGACACCAGAGGCCCCAAGGAGGATTTCAAGCCATTGACTCCAAAGTTGATTTTGGGACGTCACTAAAAGGGAATTAAAAACAGGGTTTAAAGCTTCTTTGGTGTACTCTGGAGTGAGGGGTCAATGTGAGAGGAGAAGAGCAGAATGAGCGAGAGGGAGAGCCTGAAAGGAGGTGTTGTAACCATTCAGCTATCTTCATAAAGAGGTTTTAGGAAGGTACAGAGACTGTTTTTGCTGGGGAATTGCAGGTTTGTTGTATGAAAGAAACAGGGGTTGGTACATGTAGAATTCATATATGCCAGCATTAGTTTTCATGAAAAAGTGAAGTAATTACTGTATCACTTTTCCAGGGTTCAAATACCGGATATTCTTTTTTTTCCTATTGAACAAATCTTTTCTTAATGCTATACTAAATAAAGTACTCTTAAGTACAATGGCTGTCAAAATGTCATACGAAGACCCATGCAACTGAAAATTACATGTTGTTCTTATAGTTGTAAATGCAATGAAGGAAGGCTGATAATGTCATGGGCACACAACCATTAATAAGGAAACATATACCAAACCAAACTGAATCTGATTGTATTTGTCACATACAATTATAAACAGTACAATATGTATTGAAATGTTTAGTTGCTGAACTTCCATAGTAAACAAGTCCCCTTGTGGTACACCAACTGCTTTAGAGTGGAGGATGCAATTTTCTATCTGCTCCATAAGGCTTATTCTTACCTGGACACAGCTCTGAGGATTATGTTTTTTGATTTTTCCAGTGACCTCATTTCCATTCAGCCATCCCTGTTAAGGAGTAAACTCAGAAATATGGAGGTGGATGATCCTGTGGTGTCCTGGATAATGGACTATCTGTCAGGCAGACGGCAGTTTGTGAGAACTCAAGGACTGTGTTTCTGATTCAGATATGAGCAACACTGGAGCACCACAAGGGAAGTCATGTCTCATTTTCTCTTCACTCTGAACACCTCAGACTACAAATATACCACCAGGTCATGTCACTTGAGGAAATTCTCAGATGAGTCTGCACTTACTGTATGATGTTTATTGATAAGGGGGATGAGACAGAATAGAAGAGTCAGACGGAAAGGTTTGTTTCTTGGTGCAGAAATAATTGTAACTTAACATTAGCAAAACCAAAGAACTAGTTATTGTCTTTCATCGTACCAAAGAGCTTCTATGTCTAGTCAGTACTGAAGGAGTGGATGTAGAGGTGATGCACATTTACAGGTACTCGCAGGTCCACATCAATAACAGGCTGGACCGGTTTCATAACACAGGGGAATTATATGAGAAAGGGCACAGAAGGCTCTTTTTCCTAAGGAGACTGCATTCATTAAATGTGTGAAGTGACATCCTTCACATCTTCTATAATTCTGTGATGGCCAGTGCAATTTTCTACACTGTGGTATGCTGGGCTGGTAACATCACCTCAAGAGAGGCCCACTGAATCAACAAGCTAATTAAAAGGGCTAGCTCATTTACGGGACAAACTCTGGAACCCCTGGAGGTAGTAGCAAAGGACAGAATAAGGACAACATTGAGTGCCATTATGAACAATGCTGCACTTCATCTCTCTGACACACTAACACTGAGGACTCTCAGCCAATGAATTATTCAGGAGAAGTGTGTCAAGAAACGCTATGCAGGCTCCTTTATACCTGTATAATGCCTCACTGCAACTGGGACTGCCAAGTCAGAAGCTTTTCTTTATTTTTAAATGTTTTTTCTTTTTTAGTCATTCTGGTATGTATTCACACCATAGTGTGTATCTATCTATCTATCCTTTCTGTTTGCAGAATTTCTGTTGGTCGATTACTCTGGTCTGGCGTGGGTGTGGTTGTGGGTTGCAGGTCGGCTTCATACATTGGTGGTTTCAATGTGAGTATTTCTGGTTTCTTTCTATCTCTTTTTTATTCTTATCAGTTTAATGTACACATATCTTATTATTGATTCAGCAATTAGTTGAAACTCTATTGTTTTTTATCTGTGGTTTGTTGCAAAAGTTGGGTGCAGCTGCGGCTACGGAAACCACTGCCATGGCTGTGTCCCAAGCAAGGTGATCATAGAGAGCTCTTCAATAGAGCATCAGACGATGAAGAGAACAATTTCTGGTTATTGATTCAGAAATGGATGAAGATTTGAGTTATGCTTCTGATGAGATGACTGGAGATCAGGGTGAAGTAACAGTAGGAGAAAGTATTACAATAGGACTGAGACATGAAGCAGGGGCCTGAGATTGAAGAGAAACAAAGTGCTGACACAGATGAGGGTGCACCAGCTAATGCTGGGCAAGTGTATGAAGTTAATGGTAAAAACAAAGTTAAAGTAGGACTTGAAGAAGAGGAGGTATCTGCAGTTAAAATGGCACCAGGGGACTAATGTTATAAAAATGACTCTGCTTCACATCATCAAAAGACACCCAGTGAAAGTGCTGTCCCTCTGGAGACGAGCCCAGGAGCTGAGCCTTCTCGGGGGAGGCTGAGGTGAGTGCACTGATTGTGCAGCCGCTAAATGAAAAAATTACACAAGAGACGGGTGGCAATGAAGAGATGCTTACTGAGGAAAGACACAGTAAACAGGGCTTGGTAAAGCCGGTAACCAGACAGAAAAAAGAACAATCAATCAGTGGTTGTCTTGCAAAAATGAGCACTAAAACAGAAAGTTTAGGGGTTACCGCTACTGGCCTGCAACAGACAGACAGCATTAAAAGTACAGTGAGAGAGGAAGGAGGGGAATCTGACCCATCATTCAGGGTGGATCTGTCATCTCACATGAGCTTACGACGGGGGGTGCAGCACAGAGAGCATTTTACAGTTTCTGCAGTTTTTTGAACGGAAAGCATATAGTTGAACACTTTCCTGATTTACACTTATTTCTGATTTCAATGTAGCAAGTGTAGTACCGGGCTGCTGAACTAGGAATGGCCTCAGAAGAGAAAGTGTGATTAAAGAATATAATCAGCTCCTTACTACCCCTATAATGATGGCACGTTTAGTGCGATTCCATGTTTTTTTTTTATCTTTTTATCTTTATTGACTGCTTTATTTTCTTGTCCAATGCCTTTCAATTCCCTGTGAACTTTAAACATGAATGGCTGCAGAGATTCTATGAAAAGAACGGCGTTGTTTGAGTACCGTATATACTCACATTTATCGTATAATTTCTGGTATTTTATAATGTTGGTCCAAGAGCATGAGTTATCACCTGAGAGAGTAACCATGGAGCTCACTGCCTTTTTTTTCTATGTATTATGCCTACGTGACCACTTGGTAATACCCAAACTATTCCAAAGCGACGTTTGCACTGTTTTGTGTTTTTTGTATCTCACACCATCATACACTTTTATCATAAGAGCATCCCTTATCTACGATGGAGTGTTCGATCAGAAGAAAATATGAAGCTGGTGTTAAATTAAAAGTTGTTGAAGTGGCGAAAGAAATTGGTAACTACACTGCTGCAACAAAATTCAATTTGTCTGAGAAACTGGTGCGAGATTGGAGGAAGTAAGAAGATATAAAAAAAAAGAAAAATTTAAGTGTCGTATTTTTGAATGGGCATGTAAGTCAGGGTCTGATTTTATAAATGATTTTTCAGGTTTCAAGATCCAACTTATCCACGACTGGGGGGACTGGGCGGTCTCATGGCCTGGAATCCCTGCAGATTTTATTTTTTTTCTCCGGCCGTCTGGAGTTTTTTTTTGTTTTTTCTGTCCCCCCTGGCCATTGGACCTTACTCTTATTCTATGTTAATTAATGTTGACTTATTTTATTTTCTTACTGTGTCTCTTATTTTTCTATTCTTCATTATGTAAAGCACTTTGAGCTACATTTTTTTGTATGAAAATGTGCTATATAAATAAATGTTGTTGTTATATATGGTACTTATTTAAAAAAAATCAATTTTGCTTTCCTTCAAGAAATGCACACTGATGCTACTAATCAGTCAGAATGGCACAAAGAGTGGCCAGAGGTGGAGTATCTCAGTCATGGCTCCAGTCTCAGTGCAGAGGTCACTATCCTGTTTACTAAAAGTTTTGTGCCGGATACTGTTGTTTGTACTGAATTAATCCAGGGGAGGCTACTAAAGGTAGAAGCACATATGAAGAAGTGACTGTTTGTCAATGTGTACGCCCCTAATGCAAGGATAGAGAGAATTAATTGCTTTTATGTTTTAAATGATGTGCTGGCGACAAGGATAGGAATGAGATGGAACCGCACTCAGGTTCTGTCAAAGCACTCATGTCTGGGTTCACCAAGAATAATTTTATTGACATTTAGAGAGCAATTCATCTGGGGGTCAGGCAGTATACATAGGTGAAGGGCATGGCTGGGCTTCTCTCTATGGCCAGACTTGATAGATTCTACATACAGAAACATCATAGGAATCTTATTGCTAACTGCCCCATTCTTCCAATCAGCTTTTCTAAGCACTTGCTTGTTTCTCTTCAAATTTCTTCTCTGTCTTCACATTCTGTCAAGTCCTACTAGCACTTTAATACCAATCTATTGAAAAATTCCCCCTTCATCAGATGTTTTGGATACTTCTGGGATCAATGGAGATACACAAAACATAATTTCTCTTCACTTAGGCAATGGTGGGATTGCTCTAAAACTGAGATTTGTCTGCTGTGCCAACAATACACTGAAAAGACCACCAGGAAGAGTGAACACAGCCATTGGACAGGAGCATTGAAGAACTTCATACAGTTTTATGCATTAATGTTGATAGCAGCACTTTTGAATCACATAAAACTAAAAAAACAATTATTGATCGACCTAATGGACAAGAGAGTCAGCAGACTCTCACTCAGATGGATGAACCTACACAATTTTTTTTTAGACTGGAAAAAACAATAGGTCAAAGTAAAACCATTTACTGTTTAAAAAATGAGAAAGGTCAAGACCTGCTGGAGCCTGAAGCCATTTGTGCATTGGAACATCAGTTCTACAAGCGACTGTTTTCTGAGGAAATTGAGGAAGAAGTTTTAGAGTCATGTTTTCTCCACAGGGAGAAAGAAGCCACAGGTTCCGGCCGGTGAGAAAGATATTTTAGAAACCAAAATTTCTTTGGACAAATTGACCACGGTATTGAATGAGCTGAATATAGGGAAGTCTCCAGCAATTGATGGGATACCTTGGCACTGATCTGTTAGAGGTTTTCCGTGAAACTCTTCAAGTGTGTGAAATGCCCTTCTCCTGTCGCAGGGCCATAATCACATTAATACCCAAGAAAGGAGACATTACAGTCCAGTGAGCCTACTATGTGCGGACTATAAGATCTTTTCTAAAGCCCTGGCCAGCTGTTTAGGAAGAGTAATGCCATGTGGTGTAAAACTGGTGCAGACATACTGTGTCCCTAACAGATCCATTTTTGACAATATCTTTTTAGTTCAAGATGTAATTGATGCTGCTAAACATTCTGGGTTTAATGTGGGTCTATTATTACTAAATCAGGAAAAGGCCTTTGACAGGGTGGACCACGACTACATTTTACCAGTGCTGAAGGCCTTTGGCTTTGGACCTTCTTTCATTTGGCACATTGAACTTTTGTACCATAATATTTTTAGTGTTGTAAAAATAAATGGAACTTTAATAGCCCTCTTCAGGTTAACCAGAGGTATATGTTAGGGCTGCTCTCTGTCTGGTATGCTTTTCTCACTCTCCATTGAGCCACAACTGCAACAACTAGGACTTCATCTTCAATGTCCCTCAGTGTCCGAATTTACATCTTAAAGTTACATCATATGCAGATGACCTGACTGTGTTTATTTGTCCCCCTGGAGACATCAATGTGTTAAAACTTTGCCTGGATGAGTTTGAGAAAATGTCATATGCAAAAATAAACTGTAACAAAAGTAATGGATGGATCTGCCTGGAAGTCTTAAGCAGAACAGGAGAGTGTTCAAATATCTGTGGGTTTTTTAGGACAGGGAGCGATGGCTAAAGAAAACTGAGCTGACTGGTTGAAAAGGTTCAGGCTAGATTAAACAGATGGACATACCTCCAAAAGCAGATTTCATGTCAAGTCAGGGTCTTAATTATAAATAACTTGGTAGCCTCTATGTTCTGGCATAAGTTAAAATGTGTTGACCGCCCACTATCAGTTATCAAAACCATCCGCGGAATTATTTTGGATTTTTTTTTGGGGCTACATTGGGTAAGGTGAAGTGCAGAGTTGCCAGGTCTGCAGTTTTCTTGCCCAATTGGGCTGCTTTCAAAAGCTCGTGGCGGGAAGTTTTTAGCAGTTGCGGGTTGCAGTTTTTTGGGCTGGTTTCTGATTTTTGTTGCTTTAATTTCGGCTGCAATAAATATTTATTACATTTTTGGCTTTCAACTGAAAATCAGCACTACAAACGCATGCTTTGTTCAAGTAAAAAACCTAGTATATGTACAGAGGTGCTACAACGCTTACTTATTTTCCAATTTTGGAACTTGGAACTTGTTATTTACTTGGTAGACATCTTTAGTGGCTGCTGTAGAGTGTAGATGCATGTGTTTTTTTGTTTTATTTTAATCAACTGAAATCACCTAGTGTGTTCTTCTTTGTTTTCACCCTTAGTTATCATGGGTAAGTGGTCAAAGTACAAAAAGCGATACAACAAAAATTGGGAGAAAGAAGCCACATTAATGGATTGGATACACAGTGTACCTGGTGATGATACTAAGGCTTTCTGTCGGTATTGCAAATGTGACATTTGTGCCCATCATGGCGATTTAGTGAATCATGCTGAAACAACAAAGCACAAACTAAATGCCGTTCCTTTTTCAAATGCATAGATTTTACTTGATGTTGGTTGCCATGTGAAAACTGTAGACAGCACTGTCAAAATAGCAGAGCTGAAGCTGGCGGCTCATGTGGCTTGCCATTCCAGTATAGCAATGGTAGATTACATAGGAGATCTTGTTAAAGACATCTCAGATAAAGACATAGCACTCCACCAACGAAATGTTCCGCACTCATCAAAAATGTTTTCGGACCATCAGTGCATGAAGAATTAATCTCAGACTTACTGCAGCTAGACAGTAAGGAGACTGCCTACTCCTTAATAATTGACGAAAGTACAGACATTAGCTTAGAAAAACAGCTCTGTGTGATGGTGTGATACTACAGTTGTTCGCTAAGTTCTATTATCATGACATTTCTGGGAATAATATTGCTTGAATCAGGTACAGCAGATGCAATATTCAGTGCAATTTCCAAATTGCTTGAGTCAAACAAGCTGCCTATGAAAAAATACTTGGAATTAGCAACTGATGGCTGTAATGCTACAGTATGTGTGGAAAAAACAACTCAGTCATAACACGATTTCGTGAAGTTTGCCCTGAAATAGTACAGATCAAGTGTATATGTCATTCAATTCAACTAAGTTCATCACATGCACTGAAGATGATGCCAAGAAACGTTGATTTCATGATATCAGGGACCTATAATTGGTTTGCCCACAGTACAATTCGCCAGATAAAATACAAGTAATTGTTGTAATGCAGTAATGTTGGCGAAGAACTACTGAAGATTTTGAAGTTATCAGATACTTGTTGGCTATCTATCATCCCCTTGTGTTCAGCGAGTTCTTGATCAGTACAACGAACTGAAGCTGCATTTTGAGATCGTCAAAGATGAACTGCGTGACTACACTGCTGAGCTACTGTATCAGATGTTCTGTTCTCTAGAGAACAAACTTTACTTGCTGTTTTTACGCCCCATATTACAGGAACTGAACAGAGTGAACAAATTATTTGAGTCAGATAAAGCAAGTCCTGTAAAGTTGCTCACTGAACTGTTAACTTTGTATCAAAACATCCATCCATCCATCCATTATCCAACCCGCTGAATCCGAACAGGGTCACGGGGGTCTGCTGGAGCCAATCCCAGCCAACACAGGGCACAAGGCAGGAACCAATCCCGGGCAGGGTGCCAACCCACCGCAGGACATGTATCAAAACATGCTTCAATGAATTATGAGACCAACCACATTTACATCTTGGGGATCAACAATGACTTTTGATCTGGAAAATTTAAAGTTGTCATTTTTGCCTTTGTAAACAGGCAATTTGGGTGATCTAGAGCTGCAGTGGATGCGAATCAGAACAGTGTCATTGCCACATTTCAGCGATAACAACGTTGAGGAATTTTGGATAACTGTTGCAAATCACAAGGATGATTCAGGGGATTTTGACTTTTTACAGCTTGGACATTTTGCCTTAAGTTTGCTGTCAATGCCTTTCAGTAATTCAGCAGTGAAAAGAACTTTCTCCCAAATGAATCTGATTAAAATGAAACTGAGAAACAGGATGCAGCAAGGCATGCTGGAAGCTTTGTTACGCATTAGAAGCTACATGAGGCGCAGAGGGATCTGTTGTAATGGATTTATTCCAACAACAGCTATGCTGGCTAAATTCAACACAAGCATTTATTCCATCGATGAGCAAGACAACGACGTTCTACCAGAGAAAATATTTTGTTGCTAAAGATTAATAAAGTTAGTTTTTGACTTTTTATAGACGAGTAATGCCATTTTTGATCTATTTTACTGTTGGAGGTTTGAAGGCAGCCTTTGGGCTGTTTTTGGGCTACTTTTTCTAGACAAATGGGTGGGATTTGAAACAAGTGTCTGGCAACCCTGGTGAAATGTCATATATCTGCCAGTAGAAGAAGGTGGTTAGGGTCTTGTTGATTTTTTTTTAGCAGAATTGAGGCCTTTAGATTGCAGGCACTACACAGGCCCTTATACGGCCTGGAATATCTGCCATGGAGACAGCTGGCCTTGGCCTTATTTCTTGGAGTAAGGGGCTTACATTTTGTTCAACATTTTTTTTTCTTACAGTCTGCCAACTTCATTAGGTCTGACTTACATAAGTTTTATCAATCCGCTCTTCAGGTCTGGCACAAAAAGCTGAGAAGAATCAGACTAAATCTAGACAATATTTTTTGGTTCATGGAGGAACCTTTAGTCTGGAATGCTGTTTTAGACTGTCCATTATTGCTGTCAGAATATTTTGTATCCATTCATTTGAAGAAAGGGATTTTGAAAATAAGACATTTAATTGATATGAACGTGAGGTGCTGGCACACCCCTGGTCACCTCGCGCTGGTCCTTAAGATCAGATTGATGTGTCTGGTTGAGGGGTTTCTCAATAAGATGAAAATGGCACTGCAGCAGTGAGGTGCGAGTTCTCTGTGTGCTGAATACTTTACAGGTGAGAAGGCACTAGAGGCAGAGATGTCATCACCCACTATTATTGTGAGGCCAAATATTCCTGACAACACAGATAGACTTGGACACCTTCTAACATTTGGCACTCTGGTCGAGAAAGATTTTGAAATATTTGATAAAAATGATTTTTATATACTGTGTGTCAAAGTAACATTTTATGATTTATTACAAGAGTTGCCAGATACACTGTAGAGAAAAGAACTGTAGGTCTCTGAGAGCATCACATCATCATGGAAGGCCTTTTATAAACTCCAGTTGCAGAACAAACTCAGTACACTCAGGCTTGGCCACCAATTCTTTTCTTAACACAATCAAAGCTTCCAAAAATGACCAGTACCCTTTTTGTTACACAAGAGAAAACGTTTTTCATCTCTTTATTCACTGTGAAAGGTTGAAACCTTTAATTTCCTTAGAATTTCTTTTTAAGTGTTTTGGGATAGAATTTTCAAAAGTTTGCTTTATTTTTGGAATTAAATATAAGGAATATGTGCATAACTGGAAATTTCCTGTTAGGACAGGCCAAGTTGGCAATCATAAAAACAAGGAGAAACAAAGAAAAAGATCTCATGGTGACCAGTGCACTGCTGATATTCAAAGTTTGCATTAAAAGTAGACTGAAACTTGAACTTATGTTCAACAAGCTAACTAACAACTGAGAAATGTTCAGTGAAATATGGGAGACAAGACAGGTACTGTGTGCTGTGGAGGGGGGCGAACTGGGAATTAAGTGAAAGCATTGGTGTGCATCAGCTACATATTCTTATCAATGTGTAGAGTAGTGGTGGAATTCTGTTATAATGAACTGTTAATTTATTGGAATTTTTTTCTTATTAATGTGCAGAGTAGAAGTGTAACGGAGGAGTAGTGACAGACTGATGAATGCCTCATCTGTTTATTTTGGAATTTACTTTTTGTCATTAACTGTTTATATCGATATGTTGATATTTTCTCTTGTATTGTGTAAAAGACTCAGAGCGAGACAACAAAAAGGTTTGGGGTTTTCCGG
>JANRMT010028174.1:49390080-49437241 GCA_026402145.1 Polypterus bichir lapradei | reverse complement strand
GGTGCTTTAAGGTCCCTCCGCGGCTTCCTATTCGCGCATGCGTGACAATTGTTAACAATAAAGTTTTATTTTAAAAATAAAAAATTAAAATATCTATTAAGAGCTTCTATAAAGGCCCAAATGTCTCCCTGGGGACAAATAAATCACTGAACCACTAAATCAACAAGTTAATTAAAAGGGCAGGCTCCGTTATGGGGCAAATTCTGGACCACCAGAAGGCAGCAGCAAAGGAGAGAATAGACATAACTGAGTACCATTATGAACAATGCTGCACTTACATTTCAGCATTGTGGACTTTTGACTAACAAATTATTCAGTAGAAGTGTGTCAAGAAACAGGACAAGACCTCCTTCATACCAACAGCAATACTCTTGTGCAATAATGCCTCACTGTGACTGGGACTGCCAAATCAGAAGTTTTCTTTATTTTTAAATGTTTCATCTTTTTGGTCATTCTGGTATTTATTCACACCATAGTATCTTTCTATCTATCTATCTATCTATAGGGGGGGGGGTCCAGATCTAATTATGCAATTTTCATTATGCTATAACTTATTAAGTTTATTACATAGAAAATCACCTGAAAAATCCCAGACCATTGAGAAGTGTGCAAACTGATGATATGAAGAATTGTCTTCGCGCCGAACTGGAATCGTCCCCACATAAATCAAAGTCATCCAGACGATCTGGAGCTGCATAATTAGATCTGGACCACCCTGTATCTATCTATATATCTAAGTAATTATTCAGCTCTATAAATATCAATATATACAATGACGCTTTTTGTAGCTCAGGGTTACAGGATGCTTATCCTGACTACACTGGCCCCAAAGTAGCCAGCCCAGAATAGGGGACTTCTTTAATGGGGGGCACATTCATTCACACAGAAGCTCAATTTACCTAACATTGGCCTCAAAAGTCGTTGCTTGTAATATCCACCAACAGTCAAGTCACATAAAAATCTTTCCAGACAGTGGCCAGTTTGGGCTTCTCAGTTTCTGTGTCAAATGGCAGCAGTACCCTACACAGAGCTCTGGTTTGTTGGCTTCACCTCCATGGCCTTACACTTAAACTGGAAGTTCATTTTAAAGTCTAGACCTTTGTCTCTGAAGGGCCCCATGGCTCCTGCTCCCCTTGAACCTGTACTCTTTCAAAATAACAGGAAAATTGTCATTGATAAGTCATCTTTAAAAACTCCAGCAGTTCTTTTACTGTATATTAAAGCAAAAGTATTGCTTTGAGAACCAAAGAACTGAATCCTTGCTTTTAGCTCATGGCTGAGTGCGCCACTCGCGGTTCAGTCATTAAATTAGTATCAGAAGTGGCCTCTGCTGCTGACTGCAAGCAGCACATCGGATATGCTAAGGCTTGTTTGACATGGGGGTGTAATTTGTCCAAGCACAGAGGCGCTAGACTGCACAAACATCTTTAATGCTTGCTCTAGCATGTTTATTTCTTTGGCTTACTGTGTCCACTGTGATCTCGATAACCTAAAGGCTGTAGGATTGCTTGTAACTTATGGCTGAATGCTCAACTCACATTACTTTTATTATACAATACTGCTGATGCGTATGATCCAAGTACTTGGCTGCAGCAGAGCCATTGCTGGGTGTGAAAAGTCTCCACTCCACTGTTATCTTGAATGTAAAACTAATATTTTTTCTGTAAATGTTATTTTTTTTTAGTCTCCTTTCA
The DNA here is from genome assembly GCA_026402145.1 of Polypterus bichir lapradei. NCBI lineage: Eukaryota > Metazoa > Chordata > Cladistia > Polypteriformes > Polypteridae > Polypterus > Polypterus bichir. Next base: position 49,435,547 of record JANRMT010028174.1, on the reverse strand, counting down.
TTTTGAGCTGTATAATAAATTATTTTAAAGAGTGTTCAAGAACTAGATGAGAAAAGAAATGCAAAAGGGTAATGAAATGGATAGTATTAATTTGTAGAATAAATGTAAACAATGCGGCATGGTCATAAACAGCACTAATATTATTTTGGTAACTGGTGTACTTTTGGAAATCTGTATATACAGTACATATTGCAAAGCTGACTCACTCACTCACTCACTGGATCATCAACAAAAATACTATTTCCTGTTTAGTTTAAAAAGCTAGAATTTGGCAAGATTTTATATCTTGGATGTATATTAATATTTAGGGATAAACCCCACTCCTACAATAGAAAAATACCCCAAAATCTCAAAAATGCTTTCACTGTTTGGTGACATTATAAAAAAAAGAAAATTAGCCGACCCACGTGGTTTCATTTGTAGACATTTACTGATAATAATGCTATAGAGAGTAGCCTATTCTTTGACACTACGTAATTTTTTTTTTTCTGACTGCTCAGAAGTGATCACTCACAGAGAAATGGAGTTAATGCTTTATAAATATGAGGGCTGAAGAGGAAATTCTGTGGAGCTCAAGGAAAATCTTTTTCTTACTCCTCTCAATGTGGCGTGAAATAAATACAAATTCCATGGGGGATGTTTGTTCCCTGGACTGTCCATCTCACTTATATACAGTACATATACTTCGAATGATGGGGTGGGTGACAAGGGGCCTTGTGGTGGAGAACTGGGGTGTAGACAGAACATAGAGTAGATGGACATTGTACACAGTTCACCATATTATTTTGTTCACCTGTTCTTTTCTGTACAGTGCAGCCTGTAAACGTCAATGCAGTATGTTAAAAATGTTAAAGTAAACCATTAATCAGAGTATACTCCTTTTGATCTAAACCAGGGGTCTTCAACCTTTTTTCCCCCTGAGAGCTACTTTTACAAATTGAAAATGGCCAGGAGCTACTCATGTGTTCTAATGTTTATTCCCATAGCTTATTTCAACCCAAACAAACTGAATAAGCTTCTTTTGCCTGAACATTTACAAAATGTTAGTGTCCACAACTCCACAACATTTTGCATTAAAACATCACAAAAAATATTTAGTTCACCTGCAAGTACATTTTGTATGTCTGTATGCATTTTCTAGTGTATCTCACACTATTAAATTAAAACATGGATGCTGTCAAAACAAAACAATGGAATTACAAATACACAGATATTACTCATTCATTTGTCATTTTGTTACATGTCACTAATTCACTTCACAAGAGTATTCACATGTCCAGTTGCATGTGTGATGTGTTTTTTAGTTAGTCAGATGACTGGCACTGCATGGAGTCAACAAGAGAGACAGGTGTATGGTGGAGTGTAGCCACTTGGGTTCACTCTTATGGAGTCATTTAAATGTTCATCTGTCAGTCTTGTTCTGAACTTTGTGTTTAATGACATTCGTGTCAGAAAAGGCAGACTCACAGAGGTATGTAGACCCAAACAAAGCAGACATTTTCAGAGCTGCAGCTTGGTTAAGATTCTTATAGTTATCTTGCTCTACTAAGCTCCAGAAATGCTGAGAATGCTGTTGAGACTTTAACTGCACATTATTTTGAAAGTTTACTAATATATAATATATAAAATCTAATGTCTGTCTGTCTGTATGTCTGTCCGCTTTTCACGAGAGAACTACTTAACGGATTTAGATCAGGTTTTTTTCTATAATTTGCTTGAACATTCCGGTTGATTTTGCGACTGTTCTTATTTTGCTGTGTATCATAGTTCGCTTGCGGTACCGATTTATTTGCGCAAATCTTAGATTCTTGCAATGGGTCGGGGGAAGGGGCCTTCCTCACTCACTCGTCCACTTCGGGGAGTGTACCTTAACTCCGCTTAGCTCTTGAACAAGGGAACGATTGAATTCAACTTTGTTTGAGATTTAAAATAAAGTGTTACTTAGGTCTTGATGAGTTTGAGTCCAGATATTCTCTTAAGTGTATGCCACATTGAAAGGATTGTGGATCGTGATTTTGTGTTAAAAGGATTGTGATATGATTTTTTGGAAAGATCGCCCACCCATAATTTGACTAATCATGTTTTCAGATTTATGTAGGATTCATTAACCCTTTGGCAAGCTACTTGGAAAGGGGTTGCGAGTTACAGATAGCTCGCGTGCAACATGTTGGAGACCCCTGATCTAAACCCTTCAGAACTTTGTAATGGTACAAGATATCAGAGTGTTACCTTCTAATTTGATTAAAGCTTCTCTTTTATTATACTGTGCTACAGAGTGAAATACGTTTATTCACAAAATTATTCCTACTAAGTACCCATTTCATTTCACAATAATAAAGGTTCCCATAAAATTGAGTTTAGTTGTGGCCATCAACAAAAGTCAAAGTCACTCAGTAGGAAAAGCACAAACTCCTCTGTGGCAGAAAGGTTTTACTCATGGCCAATTGTTAGCAAAATTTCAGAATTAGTGATCTAATAATAGTAAAACAAAAATACCAAGTATCGTACAGTGCCCTTCATAATGTTTGGGACAAAGACATATTTTTCCTTGATATCTCCTTCTGCTCCACATTTCAAAATTACAAATCAAACAATTTAGATGTGATTAAAATGCACATTGCAGACGTTAATTAAGCGGTTTTTGTAATATTTTTGTCACCCCATGTAGAAATGATAACATTTTCCCCCATTTCAGGGCACCATCATTTCTGGGACAAAGCAAAGGCAGGTATAATAAAACATCATATTTAGTACATTTTTGCATATCCTTAGAATGGAATGACTGCTTCAAGTCTGTGATTCATCACCGGTGCTGAGGATTTTCTCTGGTGATGCTCTGCCAAGCCTCTAATGCAGCCATCGTCAGCTCCTGTTTGTTTCGGGGGCTTGCACCTTTAAATTTTCTCTTAAGCATATGTTAGGCCATATGGAACTGGACTTAAATCAGATGTCTCACTTGGCCATTCAAGAAGTTTCCATTTTTTAGCTTTGCAAATCTCCTGTGTTGCCTTAGCAGTATGTTTATCTTGTTGTAGGATGAAGTTCTGTCCAATCAGTTTTGAGGTCTTTACTGGAAATTGAGCAGATAGCATGTTTCTAAACATCTCAGAATTCATTCTGCGACTTCTGTCAGCAGTTACATCATCAATTGAAGATAAATGTGCCGGTACTCGTGGAAGTCATGCATTCCCAATCCATAACATCTCCAGAACCATGGTTAACAGCTGAGGTGGTCTACTTTGGATCTTGGGCAGTTCCTGTTTGTTGTCAGACATTGTTCTTGCCATCACCCTGATACAGATTCATCTTCGTCTCGTCTGTCCACACAACTTTTTTTCAGAATTCAATGATACTATGATAGCTTCTGATAAATGTAAGTATACCAAATACAAAATCATCCAGGTATTGTTAAGCAAAATGTAACCAAACAAACATTCACTCTTGTCCAAAAAGGTTTTCTAATTTAAATACTTACACATTAAGGATTAAGATTGACAATAGAGCAACCAGATCTAAATATACATAAAAATAAAAACATAAAGTATATATACTACATTTAACCTAGGCATATGTACATGGTAACCCTTTGAGCAGTAAATGATGTTATTAAAGTTAATGAAAAGATACAAAAGCAAATAAAACAGTCCATAGTGATTTCCGTTGATTAGGATGTAAATGAAGTTCTTGATTCCTAAATGTGATTAGTTGATCAGCTGACACGGAGAAGAGGAAAACAAAAAACTCCTACAATGGGCCATAGGAGAAAAATAAACCCCTGGAGGGCCACGATTGGAAGACAGAATCAAATAAATCAAAACGCCTGGGCCAGCTGGTGGCCTACCCTCCAATGAACACATTTGAGACAGCACAGTTGATAAAAGAGGTTTCTAAGTCTTCTTCGTTTCCGGTGACTGCAGAATCGAGCACTTTGAGCAGGTTTGGGTAACCCATAGTGCCACCACACAGGATGGGAGACAAATAACATAAAAAAGCAATGGATTAATACTGGCTACTTATTAACACATCAAAGAACTAAACTTATAATCAGATCAATGTATTATGATATAATTACTGGAAAGCCAGATTAGAAAAAGGGGTTTTAGTAGTATTTTGTAATGTACCACAAATTTAGCCCGGTGTATTTCTATTGGTGAATTATTCAAAATTTTAAGGTGCATAAGAACAGAAAGCTGCCTCACCAGTTCTTTTATGCTTACTTCTTGGAATAACGAGCAAACCTGCCTTTGCAGTTCTAAGAACAAGATTTGGTACATAAGGAAAGAGGCATTCTTAGAAATAGGTAGGGACAAGATTATTTAAAGCTTTATATACAACAAGTATTTTAAAATTGATTTCTAAAGGACACTGGCAGCCAATGTATATTAGTATTGGGGTTATATGTTCATATTTGTTCTCGTTTTGCTGCTGTGTTCTGGACAAGCTGTAACCGATTTATGTCCTTCTTGGGTAGCCCTGATAGGAGAGCATTGCAGTAATCTAGTCGGCTGAATACAAACACATGTATTCATTTTTCGGCATCTTTAAATGTTATAAGAGATCACACCCTTGCAATCTTCCTTAGATAGAAGAAAGCAATCTTGGTAATATTATTAATATGTGATCTGAAATTAAGATCAGAGTCAATAACAACACCTAAATTCTTAACCTCTAGTTTGATTCGCAGGGCCAGATGATTAATTTTGTTTCTAAGATTCTCACTTTGTTTTTTGCTGTAAATAACTAACAATTCTGTATTTCTTTGTTTAATTTAAGGAAATTCATATTTATGCATTCTGTTATACCAGTTTGTAATTACTGGTATTCAAGGTGGAAAGTCCTGAGCCCATTTATAGAACTTAGTTCCAATCAACCTCAGATAGTTTTGACTTTTGCATGGATGGATCACAATTTACAAAACCATCTTGGTGTTTTTCCTTTGTCGCTCAATATAATGAAATTTCTTCCAAAATAAACCCTGTCATCAAGGTCAGGTTAACTCAGTCATGACCAAGCTAGTTAGTTAGTTGCTTTATTGCTACATGTGAGAAAGTAAATGTCTTTTTTCATTTGCCCTTAGTAAATAAAGCAAACATATAATAAATATATCCACCCATACATTATCCAACCCGCTATATCCTAATACAAGGTTCATGGGGGTCTGCTGCAGCCAAACCCAGCCAACACAGGACACAAGGCATGAACAAAACCAGGGAGGGTGCCAGCCCACCACAGGGACAATTTTAAGATCACCAATGCACCTAACCTGCATGTCTTTGGACTGTGGGAGGAAACTGGAGAACCCAGAGGAAACCCATGCAGACACTGGGAGAACATGCAAACTCCATGCAGGGAGGACCCAGGAAGCGAACCCAGGTCTCCTTACTGCAAGGCAGCAGCGCCACCATGCCGCCCTAATAAATATATTTTCCAGACCATTAAAAAAAACACAAAGACTCAGTACAATCTATACTAATAAAAGGCAAAGCCCTCACTGACTCACTCACTGACTCATCACTAATTCTCCAACTTCCCGTGTAGGTAGAAGGCTGAAATTTGGCAGGCTCATTCCTTACAGCTTACTTCCAAAAGTTGGGCAGGTTTCATTTCGAAATTCTATGTGTAATGGTCATAACTGGAACCTATTTTTTCGTCCATAGACTATAATAGACTTCTGCTTGATGCCCGTGGGAGGCGGAGTTACGCGTTCCACGTAATTTAGTGCCTGCCCTTATAAGGCCGTCCGTCAGTGGCAATCCAATAGAAACACTGCCGCTAAATATTCACGGGTGAAGGACTGTGCTTATGCAGAGGAAGATGAGATAGTCAGGGTGGTGTTTAGCACAAACTCAGCGAAACTGCAAGAGAAACTTTTAAGTGCCGGGTCTTAGCTAACATTAAATACAGCCGTGGACATTGCACGAGATGGCACCAGTACAGCTGGGAACCTTCGATGCATGTACACCGAGCGGCTCATGTGAAATGACGCAGTGCACAGACAAAAAGCAACAGTTCCAAAGAGTGCTGAACAAAAAACGAATTACACAATTGAGAAGGCAGCAAAAAAAATATGAAGCGTGTGATACATACAAGCATATTCATAAGTGCAGTTACTGCGGAAACAAAGCACACGGTGGAAAAAGTCAATGTCCCGCTAAAGGAAGATAGTATAAAAAAAAACCCGTGCATGCAGTGTGTCACGTCTCAGATAAAGAGGAAAACGAGCTGTTTATTGATGCAGTAAGAAACGAATCGATGACTGAAACCTGTTATCTTTACAACGATTGACAAACACAGAATGTAACTTGAACACAACACATCCTACAAATACGAACCTGATTGAAAGAAATAATGATAATCAAATCCTTGATGACAGCAACACTCATAACACTCACAAAACAATTACTGTATATTGACAATCATGTTACGTTATTTTTAAAATGTTCCCTTTTCTTTTTCATAACTTCTTTAACACACTACTTCTCCGCTGCGAAGCGCGGGTATATATATATATATGTATATATATACCCCGATCTACATACTCTCAAATAGACAAACCACAAGCCGTGGCGCAATGGTAGAGGCTTTGCCTCTAATGCCGACGTCCGAGGTTCGATTCCTGAGAGGGGGTGCACTGAGTATCTATGCGCACTTCCTGATTCATTTTTCCCTCGCATCCCCTTGTAAAAGGTATGTTATTCAGCTGTCTTTCTTTAGTGACTTCAATGGTACTGTCAGGCAAGATGCTCACATGAGACAGCCTGGTTACGTAACAATTCAGTTCAGTTTTTTTTGTGTATTGCGCTCTTCACTGACTGCAGGTGCACAGTGCTGCGTCAGGTTCACAGGTACAGATACAAATACAGACTTTACAGATTACTTATTACATAATGAGTACACATAGAGATGCAGATTTGTTTAAATAGGCAAAAAAGGAGTTTAAAACCGATCAACATAAATGAAAGCTAAGAATATCTGCCAACTGATTAATTGTTGAATTATGATGAAAACATAAATTCCAGTCAGCAGCATCCATTATGTAAAACAATCGCGAAGAAGAAATCTCCATTAACCTATAGCCAGTTGTAGTTTTCATTAATATATAAAGTTTATATCATTGCTTAAGCATTTTTAGTGGGCAGTGACATATAAATATGCAAAAATCAGACGTCATTGTGTTACACTATTTAACTTGGCAGCTCGTAGTGTATTTTATCACATCATTGGATAAATTCTAAGAAAGAAAATAAACTTTCAATGAACTATAGTGATAGTTAAGGGCATTTATTTTGTTTTTGCTTCACTTTGATTTTTGTTTTGTGTATTGGGCCTTGGCGTTTTGGTTTTGCTGTGCATCTTACAGCACACTCCAGTCTCACTCTTTATTGCGTCATTGGTTTCTCAATTTCCTGATGTTATCTGTGGCTACTCAAATGATTAAACATCTCTTCTTGATCCTTGTTTTCTTTGATATTCATAACAAGACCTAAAGTTGTAATACATATATTGTGTTTTTTGGTTATTTTTTGATCTTATTTACCTTTTTGTTGTGCTGTCATGTCACTTGGCTGTGAAATGCATGTGATCATTATTGGGTTGTCACATAATCACTTTCCTGTTTATTGGCTTCAACAGCGCCTTGAGGGCATCCCAGTTGGTTAAGATTCTCATGATTTGGGGGTATCATCGGGATACCTAACAAGAGCCTTCAAAAGCTCCAACAAATTCAAAATAGTGCTGCAAGAAACCTGATGAGGGTGCGGAATTATGAATATATCTCACCAATCCTTCGGTCACTTCATTGGCTCCCTATCCATCTCCGTATCGAATACAAACTCTGTTTGTATACTCACTAGTGTATCCATGGACATGCTCCACAATATCTCAAAGAGCTCCTTATATTACAATCCACTACAAGAAACCTCCGTTTTACAAATACCTACCGCCTTCGCCCCCCGTGACCAAACTTCATACGATAGGAGACCGAGCCTTTGCAGTTGCTGCTCCACGGCTCTGGAATGCCCTACCAGAGAGCCTAAGAACACAGCAGATTGTGGGCTGTTTTAAAAAACAGCTAAAGACTTTTCTATTTAAGAAAGTTTATTAACAAGAATGCTATAATTATTGTTGTTTTATCTTTGTTTTTATCTTGTCTAGCCTTTGTTTAATCTTTTTATGTTGCACTTTGAGATTTACTGCTAATGTAAAGTGCCCCATAAATAAAATGCATTATTATTATTATTATTATTAATATTCATTATAACCTTGGGGTTAAATCAATTACCTCTGTGTAAAATATGGCTGCATCACCAATATTTAATACCAGTAATGGCTAACTGCACGATAACGTGCAGTGAATACACTTGACTTGAGCATAGTTTTCATACTCATTATCTGTACATTTAGCATTTATTCGCTCAGAGGTTGATGCGCTTGCTTCTTCCTGAGCAGCTCTTCTTTTCTCCACCCTAGCTGCCTGCTTCTTCTCTTCTTTCGTCATCTTTTCGCATTAAAACTGATGAAGTCATTGTTTGTGTTTCAATTACTTAGTATGTTTTCTTTAATTTTTCACTTAAGCTGGCACTTAAGTCTTCAATCTGCCTCAAAAATGATTTAAGATACAATGAGCTAGGGGAAGTGATGGCGAAGGTGGTAGGGACGAGAACGGCGCCCATACTCATATGCCACATGGCTGCACTGTTGGAGGCTGCCGAGAGTTGATTCTACAATAAAATCAAATAAAAATATAAAGAGGAATAACCTTGGAGGTCAATTATCACCCCGAAAGCGGATAGTAGACATCATGTATTATATGTGTACCAAATTTCAGGTCAGTAGTTCAAACGATTTGCAAGCTACAGGTGATATAAAATCCTGGACAGACAAATGAACAGCCACGGTAGAGTATTATATATAAAGATGTCACGGTGAATAACTCTAAACACAAACATCCTTGTGTGAAATTGCAGCAAAATCAGTTAGGCAGTATCTGGCAGCAAGGATGGTATTTCTGTACTTTTAGTTTATTTGTTTAGTTTTCTGTTTTTTTTCATCAGCATCACATTAATTTCTCCCAGGATTCCTAGCTCTCAATAACTTTATGGGACATTGTCCATATCAGTGTGGACAGCTGAATTTTTTAGAGAGAGATACATATTTGTAGATTAGGATTATATAGAAATGAATTTTGTTTTCTATCTCTTCCTGTAAAACTGTAAAATAAATGCAGGTATATTATATTGTAACTTACACATCATCAGTCCTAGCGGAAGTGGAAACTTTGATAATCTTTAAAAGGGATCTGGGTTTAATATTATAATAACTAAGCTATTAGCCATCCGAGCAGGCTTGATGGACTGAATGGCCCCTCTCATTTGATAAACAATGTTAGAACAAAGAGATTTTTTGACAGGAATGGGCAATTCAACCTATCAAAGATGGTCAATCCTATTCATCCAATTTCCCCAAGATTTTGAAGGGTCCCAAAGTACTACTATCTACCCCACTACTTGGTAACTTATTCCATGTTCCTATGGTTGTCTGTGTGAAGAACCACTTCCTAACATTTCTCTTCCATCTAAGTTCCAAGTTCTAACGGAAAAACACATTTTAAAGCAACAACTTGGTTCCACTCTACTAATTCCCTGTATAATTTTAAACACTCAATCATGTCATTTTTCAATTCCCATTTTGCCTAAACTGAAAAGGTTTAATTCATTCAGTCAATTCATTCATTCGATAGCTGCTCTTCTCTGGAGTTTCTCTACTACTGCATTGTCTTTTTTGTAATACTGATGCCAAAACTGCACACAATACTCCAGATGTGGCCTCACAAGTGCATTGTATACCTAAAGAAAAATCTCCTTTGAATTGTGCTCCATATTGGGCTACTTAACATCCTATTGTTCTACTTTGTCGCTTCTCTACTCTGCCTGGATGAAGGAAGCGAAGAGTCCACTATGACTCCTAGGTCCTTCTCAGCATTTTCTAATTTCAAGTCATCCATGTCAAATGTAACATTTTTACTTCCTGTGTGTAATATTTTACATTTACTTTATTACATTTACTTTATACATTAAATATCACCTGCCAGAAATTTCTGAAAGTCTGAATTCTGTCCAGTTAGGTATAATCTACAAACAATCAGCTGATTGAGTATTCTCTTATCCAGTATCATTTATGTATATTAAAAAGAACAATGGCCCAGTACTGATTCCTGAGGGACACCACTTTTAACATCACCTAATTCTGAAAAAGCTCATTGTGTCATAACCCCTCGATTCTTGTGTTTAAGCTAAATTTGTACCCATCTATACACTGTATCTTGAAGCCCCACTTCTTTTAGTTCAATGTCACGGCTGAACCCTAGCATTGTAGCACTGGGCAAAATATGGTTCCAGTCCATCACAGCGCCTACTCATGCACATACCTGTATGGGCCCAATCTGGAATCGCCAATCAACCTAACATACGTGTTTTTGTGAATGTGGGATGTTAAACAGAATACCCAGAAGGGTGTCTACTCAAGTATGATGAGATCACCTTACCTCACCTCACTTAGATAACAACAGGGTACAGGTCTTGAACCCATGATGGTGAACATGCAAAATGGCAGTATAAAGCCATAACCCTCGCTGAGTGCTGATGCTGCACAAGCTGAAGCTTGTATACTGTATGTTCCAGAGTCTGTACGCTCGCTGTATTTTGTGCACTAAAAAGTCATCAATCACTTACTGTCACATGTAGGTTCACATTCTCCATCTTTTTTTGAGGCTATTGCCTTCAGGTTGTTATGCAGCAAAAGATCTTTTTGCAACTTTGAATATGATGTGCTGGGACAATGCATGTGTGTTCATGTGGAAATACAGAATATTGAGCTCATACTGGATGTGCAAAGTTTTTTTGTTTATTTTCACAACAAGGTTGGCAGTAGTGTTGCCATCTTTTGGTTTTGTTTGTGTTGGTTTATTTACAGTTTTCAAGTAGTCCAGTTAATTTTAATCTTTCATCAACATTGTTTCCGGTTTCTGACTCCTCTATTGGAACAATTATTGGTGTCGCCCTATTGAAGGGGTTTCGAGAGCTGGTATGCTGTCTAGTATTTAAACTCTGAGATGACGTGGGACGGTGTCGATTGACCACACTCTGGTGTGGAGGATGAATATTTGGCAAGAGGTTTACAGCACAGGGGACAGAGTAGCCGTTTGGCTTAGTGGTTGGCTACCAGTAGGAGTAACTTTGCGTCTCATTTTTGGCTCCTGTTTTTCTTTTCATTTTTTTTGAGGAGCATTAATTTCATTTATGGGCTGTACCAGAGCCTGAAATTTTTTTCTTTTTTCTTTTTGTAAATTGCGATCCAGGAAGTTAGTAACCTTGAGGGTTACATGAGGGTGATTTTTACACTGAGATTTTGTTTGCATATTGGATTTATTTTTATTATAGACACAGGTTTAGTGTCTGAATCTCCTTTATATAATATTTCTTTTTTCCACTGTATATATGTTTGAACTCTGAACTACCAAGGATTGTTGTAAATAAAATATCCTTTTCCTTCACCAACACCTTGACATCTTGGTCTGTCTTCTTTGGTCATCTACAGTCCTGGTCGATCCTGACTATTAGCAGTACGCCTGCTCCTGCAGGTGGGATGTGACAGGCAACATGAACATCTGTGCAACTATGCTGCCCCTTATATGACAATTATTAATTAGAAATACACAACTGCTTTAAGGATAAGTAGCTCCATCTTTTCTAAGCAGTATAAATAAACTAAGTTTTAATCAAAAAGAAAGGCAACACTATATAGAAAGTGTATAATAACAACTCTTATTAAAATAAAAAAAAAATCCAAGTTACATAAAATTATAACATTTTTAACAAGGCACTTTTGTATAGCCAATCAGTAACACGTAGCAGGCTATATATTTAAAAAAAAATTACTGCTACTATGCCTTTTATATTCTTTCACTCCTGACCATCTACTACTGGGGATTGCATATCTGAATTTTTAACAGGATTCGGGTTATTTGGTGCAGCAACAATATTTAATTAAAGACTGAAGTCTAGGGGAGCATATGTTAATTAAAAATATTTAGAAAGTGGAAGAGGTAACTAGAACATGATCCTCTGATTAAGGACAACACATTTCAGATAATTGTCTGTGAGGGGAGGATCTGTGTTCTTTAAGTATTATTGATGTTTTGTAATTATCTCTTTACTGAGCTTTGATTTAGTACTTGACTAAAACCTTGCCAAGTGGTTTTCTGTGCGCATATCTTATGAGCACTGATCAAAGTGTAAATGTATGCAAATTCAATGCTTCACCTTAATTGCCTAGATTGCAGTTGTCAGCAGCTTTTCATCTTTTTGATTAGTAATATCTCAATAACTTAAATAATTATGACTTCATGCACAATTAAAAAGTGTTATGCAAACTAGCATTGCATTCTGCGCTCTTCCTATTAGAGATTTGTTTTCTTTTGGGTGCTCCAGGTTAGTATGAAATGCACCTTTATCAAAAAGTCATATTTCTACATTAGTTGTGGAGTACTTTATCCGTCCATGTATTATGTGAACCGGTATATGATATTTCAGTGTCATGGACAACAGGAGACTATTTGGACAGCACTCAGAAAGATAACGTTATTTTTTTAAAATAGCATCTTTCTATAGCAAGCATCCTTCTAAGCCATATTACACATGCAGATCAATGGTACAATTTGCTTGTATGCTTGTACTTTTTATAATTTATAGGCAGGTTAAGTGACTTATACAGTTAGCCAGAGATTATTACAGACACGGCGACCTTGCTATTTAAATTGCAGTTCCAATCAGTGGACCACACTGATTGCCTAAGAAGAAGGCAGGACCTAGTTGTAGTTCATGCATACACTAACACAAACAGCACACATTCACTTACAGTATATAGGACCAATTTAGGGTTACCAGTCAGTCTAATTTGAATGTCTTGTGGCTGTTCAAGCATTGTCACACATGTAGAGTATCCATCTTCACACCTCTCTCCAGCAGTATAATCAGATAATGGGCACCTTACCTTGAAACCTCTGGATTCATCTGTGATGATCTCAGCAAACCATTTCCCTTTCACCATGCTAACTGTGTAGCCATCTTATAGTTCATGACCAACAATAAACCAGGGCGGTATGAGAGAGACACAAACAAAAAAGAATTTAAAAAGTACACTCATGAAAATAAATCAACACCCAGCTCACCATCATTACACCCACTTGCACCGATAGGGGATAATAGTGAATAGTGCGAGGTTAAGTAGCCTTCCATTTACGGCCATCCAGTTTTATTTAATATTTTTTTGCCTTGTTTAATTAGTGATATTTTATTAAGTTTCATTTTGGTATGACATGGTGCCATTACAGAACTGAGAGGCAGTTAACATTAACACCCACACTATGTAAATGGAAACTTCCTAAGGGTAAAGGGCATTTTCATTTGCCCACACTCTCAGTTCTCTAATGGCCACTGCAAACTGAGGGGTTTTCTACTGGGTTCATATAGTATTTCATTAGTTAATTTCATATTCATTATTTCAATACTAAATATAAATTTATTTTGTATTACAGGACATGTAGACAATTAGCATTTGTACATGCTTTGTGTTACAGGTAACCATTATATTTAATGCTTTAAATGTTATTTTAAAAGTTCGGTAATGGCCGCTGTTAGGGCATGCAGGTGATGAGACCCTGTGCATGTTTTGTATTACAGCGAAATAAACACACATGTTGGACAAAACTCTTTGTGCCCTCTGTCTTCACCTAAATCTCAACACAGAGGGCAACTCAAGACAGAATTTACACATGCACTCCCTTCTCTCCCAAAAGTAGTTCACAGGGACTTTGAGGCACCATTCACCGACAACAGACACAAAACACAAAGATGACTTTTAGCATCAGTTTTCCCGGTGAATGCGACTGCTTGATTTTGCCTTCTGGTCCCCGCTGATGCCTATCCTGCCCCTTCCAAAGACCTTGAACGTCTTCACAAAAGTCATGCTATGTACTTCAATCAGGAAGGAACTCTATATATCAATAAACTCACAAACTTCAAACCCTCTCTGGTAAATATACCGAATACACCATTAAGCTGAATTAGGCATTTGCCTAGGGCACAGATCATAGCGGGTTCAAAAAACCCAGCTGCACGGGATAGCTACCGAACAGTCGGCTGGCACACGAATAAGCTTGGCGTAGGGCATAAAATAACCTAGCACCGGCACTGAGTGTACCTGGGCCGTCTAACAGTTACTCTAATGGCTTTACTAACCTCTGTACTACACAGCATGGTGCATAATTTAAACACTGATAAAACAGAGATGTTAATTATTGGAGGGAATGATGCTGATCACAATATTTTGGCATCATTTAACTCAGTTGGAATCACCATTAATTTTACTGAATCAGCCCGCAATTTTGGAGTTATCTTTGACTCTAGCATGTCATTTAAAGCACACATTACAAAGTTGTCCAAATCATGATTCTTCCATCTTAAAAATGTTGGGAATTTAAGGTGCTTTCTAAATAAACAGGATTCTGAGAAATTAATTCATGCATTTATTTCTAGTAGGATTGACTACTGCAATGAGGAATTCACTGGATGTTTAAATTGTTTTTTCTGCAGCCTCCAGTTAATCCAAAATACTGCTGCAAGAATTATTACAAGAACAAGAAAATACGAACACATAACTCCAGTTCCTAAATCCTTACACTGGTCCCAGTTAAGTTTAGGGCAGATTTCAAAATCCTCCTTTTAACATAGCTTACTTGTCTGAACTTTTAATGACTTACAAAACAGAGCGCACATTAAGATCTCAAGATGCTGGTCTGCTTATGATTCCAAAAATTAATAAAGTGGGAGGTTGAGCTTTTAGTTACAGGGCCCCTAAACTGTGGAATGTTCTGCCTGCTACTATAAGAGGTGTCCCTTCGGTCTCAGCTTTTAAATCCCGGCTGAAGGCTCACTACTTCAGTTTAGCATACCCTGACTAGAGCTGCTGATTAAATGTACAGACTACATCTCTGTTGTTAGTCATTACCACTAAAACATAAGTAACATGATAGTTATAATGGGAGACTAACCCTCACCTATTCTGTTTCTCTTCTTGGTACTCAAATGTGGCACTCGGTGCCACGGCCCACCTGCCAAGTTGTTTTGCCTGCCAAAGGTAAAGTCATCCTTGATGGAGGATCGCAGGAATCGTGGGTAGAGGGGTCCTTTCATCAGATTGGCGGGCCTAGCACTGGCCAAATGGGGGAGGCAGCTTGATGGCTGAGGTCTCCAGGACTCTAAACAAATCCAAATCATATTATGTGATATTATCCACTGTTAAATTCTGCTCTGTACTTGTAATATTTTTATTTTTATACTGTATTGAGGATTATTTGTGTTGTGTTCTGTGCATTGTATTGTATTGACCCCCTTCTTTTTGACACCCACTGCACACCCAACCTTCCTGGAAAGGGGTCTCTCTTTGAACTTCCTTTCCCAAGGTTTCTTCCATTTTTTTCCCTACAAGGGTTTTTTTGGGAATTTTTCCTTGTCTTCTTAGAGAGTCAAGGCTGGGGGGCTGTCAAGAGGCAGGGCCTGTTAAAGTCCATTGCGGCACTTCTTGTGTGATTTTGGGCTATATAAAAATAAATTGTATTGTATTGTATAATGCCAGAAGCACAGAAGTACATTTGGGCCCTGTAGCTCTCCACGAGTCGCCACTATAACATGCCTCAGACATGCACACCTGTGCAGCTGCACAGCCATTTCTACCAGATACACTACCTTATAAACGTTGCTTAAATATTTAAACAAAGTGAAAAGCTAATCCATAAATAATTGCAAATAGTCTCCGTGACATCACTTGTCATATCATCCTTTCTCAAAAGCATAGCATTAAAAATTAATATTCAACAATTGTGGTGGAAAACCCATGTGGCCAACGGGAAAACATGTATGTTTAATAGATAAAATCCACAGGGTCACCAGAAGAACATGTAAAATCCTCACAGGCAGAAACCAGGCCAGGATTCAATCCTTAGACTATTGAATGTTACGGCAAAAAGTGCACATACTGTTCCACCATGCTGCTACTGATGAATAATATAAAATGTTATTTCATTTATTTTCTAAATTTGTAATTATTCCCAAAAGCATAGAATGTGTTTAAATACTATACAGTATGTGTAGAACCGTTCAAAAAGTAACTGATTTTATAAGGAGGTGTGAATGCAAAAGCTAGTATTCAAATTTAATTTCCTTATTAGTCTTTTATTACATAAATTGCTCTAAAGGTCTAAGCATCTTTACAGCAGAAGAAAAATCTTTTTAATGCACTGACAGGAAGAGTAATTCCACAGTAGAATGTTGTGCTCTTTTAGAGATGCAGCAAAGGCATATTCCCACTAGAGGTGCAAACACAAGGGGTGGTTTGCCTTGAAAGTTTAAAAATAGAAGTCATTTTTCCTGAAAGCTGCACTTCTGAGATGAACAGTTAAGTTCAGATCTCTGAAGAGTTTATTCCTGGAGCACCAGACCCTGGGGAGTGCATTAAAACTCTTCCTTAGCAGTCTGTCCATATCTAATTTAATTGTTAGGGGGAATGAAAGGATCTCCAGAATGAATGCTGATAATACACTGTAGGAATATTCTGATTTACAAAGTTAAATGAATTGAATGGAATCACAGATCTCTTAACAGTGTTCTGTTTATTTTAATGTAGTAGTGTATTATTGGGATAAATACTGGTTTTAGCCACTGGAATTTTAAACAATACAACACCTCAATTCACTTGTTTTTGTTTCCTAAAGCAGGTCATATGCTCAAACCTCAGAAAATGTAGTTCACCCTTTCATTACCTTATGTATTGATGTTTAAAAAAAAGAAAAGAAAATGGGGAACCAAGCCACAGTTGTCTCAAGAGAACGATATTAAAATTCACAAGGTGCCATATTGCTCTGATTGCACTGATGACATTTATTTGCATCAGTATGTCTCACATGGACATGCACCCTTAATATAAAACCATAGGGTGCGTGCAGGATTCCTTTTGACCCCGTAATAGTTGAGCACGCCAGGGACAAGTGAAAGACAGAAATCAGTTACAGACTGAGAAAATGAAAAGCCTGTGCCAGTGTTAGTATTACTCAAAGTAAAGTTAAATGGCTTGTGAAGAAAAGAGTCAGATCTAAGTACTGTATATTAGACAATCTATAATTCAGGCTTTTATTTCAGTTGAAAAGTTATTATATGCAGGCTGAAACCCAACATGGCAACTGATTGTTTTGAATTCAGTGCCTTTCTGTGCAGTGTATTTTACATAGGCAGATAAACAAAAACTGCCAGCTTGCAATTAAATAACGTACAAGTACCTATGGTACTTAAACAAAGGGGTAAATTTACATTTTTAACCTTAAGGCTGTGTAGTCTTTTAGTTTCTTAATGCTGCCGATATTTGAAAATCACCACTTTATGAAGATCAACCCACACACTTCATGTGAGTGGCAACAAATCGGTGTCTTCTCGTGATTACAATCAGCTCATTACAAAGTATTCTTGAAAATAATAAAAAAAATACAAGGGAAAGGGAACAAATTCCTACCAAGCATATAAGAAAATGAGTGCACTGGCAGTGGAAGTTAGTTATTTAGTTTATGTTAAGTTGGTAGAAGTAGTTAGTTATGCCAAATGTTTGCCTACTGTATATATTAGAGCATAGCATATGGGAGGTTCTGTCATAACCCCCACAAGCTAATTGAAGGGGGATATTCTAATTATTTCTTGTCTCTCTGACTGCAGATTAGCCCCAGATCTCCCTTGCAGTAGGTAAGGCATGGAGAGGCACAAAGTTTCAGTTGTATGTAATGTAACGTGCTCTAGTCAATGTGCAGCACCATACATATAGAACGTACTGAATGTATTAAGTAATAATAATAATAATAGATAGTAATACTAATAGAGAAATAACTCATCCTCAAGTTTAACAAGAAAAAATTAAGTTCAAAGAAGAATTTTTTCATTTATTGCCTTTTAATTCAACATGTACATCAACTTTTTTCTCTATTCTTGTGTACAGTAAACCTGTTTGCTTTGAATTTTGACTAAACCTTTTTTAAAATGAAGTTTATTTGACTGAGAATTTTCTTTAGGTACACATTTGACTCTGCCTTATTAACTCAGCAGCTACACACAACATAAAAGCCATAATATCAATCTACATCTACAGTTATTATACAGTAAGCTGTGCCAGCAAAAGCAGTTCTGTAATTAGACTGTGTGTTAGTGAAAATTGGTTACAAAGAAATCAGCTTGACTAGTCACAGATTAAAGTTGTAAGCTCATAAAAAACATGTGTCTTTAAAAAGAATGAAGTAGGCCAAAAATTGAAATTCAGTTCAATTCAACTCAGTTCATTTTTGTGTAGCACTCCTTATTTTGGTATGCCTGAGTTGCCTCTAAAGCTTGCATATTATAATCTTTTTAGTTAGTCAATAAAAGGGGTCATTTTACTTGACTTCTCCCTATTTTCGTAATGGCTAACACGGTACAACACCCTAGTACTATTAGTATGTCGTGCTAAGGACTTATATGCAATATTGACAGTGTCTATGTTTTTAAAGGATTCCAAAATGCTGAATGGCTTTGAATGTTCTTAGCCTAAATGTATGAGTGTTTTCAAATTGAGAAAACAAGAACAGTGTTGTGACATCAAATCTCAGGCTGTACAAAGAAGGTAACCTTGGAGTGAATGCAATACGTATTTGGTAAATCCAATAAGTAGGAATAATGATACAGTAAGAAATAAAATATTCATATCAGTGTGTGCATGTCAGGACTTGTGAATCTGTAATCTGATCTGAGCAGGATGTGCACTGACACTTTAATCAGCTGATTGGCAAGAGAAGCTGACATTTTATGGTAAGACAGTAGCTATGGACAACAGCAAATCATTTAGTAGCTGTCCCCTAAAAACTTGTTTATTTAATTGTAGTTAATGTGTGTTTGTCGTTGTACCCTTTCAGGCCAATTGACAAGTTAATGCATACTTGAATACTTTTTTATTATTATTGTTTGTCTTCTTCTTACTAAAATGAGGAAAAAAATAGATTTCTATGTGAAATTTAGGTGAATTTAATTAAAGTCTTTCAGAATGTGGAGAATGACTATTGAGTATCAGCTTTAAAGCAATGTACTGTTCCAGATAATTAGTTTGAATTGTTAATAATGAGAATATTAAATACTAAAAACTAAATTAGCTGCTGGTTCTCAAAGGACATTTTAAAAAATTAATTGCAGTTTACATGTCTAGTGTGGTCATTTGAAGAACCTTTTCCGATTGCTGGCTAAGCATGACTTATTAACACTAATATAGCCAAAGTAATTAAGGTCAAGGGTGGGAGCTGCAATTGTGCTGTGTTACACATTTGTGTGGTCAACCATGTGTTTCAGATCTATTAAGGCCGCAGAGTTAAATTGGATGCCGCCAAAAAAAATCTGGAAACTGTATTACTGGATATGATTTTCATGCTTTACATTTATCTTAACATTAGAGTTAAAACATGTGGTGTGAACATTTTTCAAATGATCCTTCTGTCAGTGATTTTTTTCCTGTTATTTGGAATTTTCTTTAATCTGTTGCATTCATAGTCTGAATCTCATTTTTTCTAACCTTTGTGGTGGTATGACCTCAGCCTGTCTAGGCAACAATGGTTGAAAGGTAGAATCTAACTTGCCCAGTAGTCCACCGCAGGCAGTAGAGGGAATAGAAACCATTCTGGACTGTTTCAGAGAATTATTATTGTTTGCAAGGCATGGTCTTTAACTCTTATTCTGACAGAATAAGTGTGTACAATACTGTAGGTCTTATAACCAGAATAGAGGAAGGTGGAACATTGATATGGGAGGAACACTATGATCCCTAGGTGATACTAGCAAACAAGAAGCACAAATCACATGAATGCCATTGCTGCACCATACCATTCTAAAGCCTATATTTTTGTTTTATTTGTCTGTAGAGAAGGCTTGTAAAATAATAATAATCTCATAGAGAACAGAAATATAAATTTCTCATAAAATGGGTTGAACAACAGCAAATTATATCATAACATTCAGGAAAAATCTCAAATTACTCAAGGTACATAATACAATAACAGCGACATTTATTTATATAGCATATTTTCATATAACAGATGTAGCTAAAAGTGCTTTACAAGATGAAGAAAGAAAAAAAGAAAAATATAAATATAAGATTAGGTAATACTAAGTAACAAAGAATAAAGTAAGGTCCAATGACCAGGAGGATAAAAAAAAGAAAAAAACAAAATCTGCAGGGGTTCTAAGGCCACGAGACCGCCCAGCCCCAACATAATCCACCCAGATATCCATTTGTACGTTTACAAGTAATTTTAACTAAAATATTGTTAAATAAACCCTTTCTAGGAAATCCACTTGTAAAATACAGTAGAGCAGAAGACCTCTCGCCTCATTCACTGGTCAGGTGTCCTGCCTATTACAAGCTCATTCATTTTCAATCATGTGCTTCACGTGATATTAACATTATAGAGTGTGGTCTAAGAGAGTTGTACAGTTAGAGATAAAAACTTAATGAAAAGTGCTACATGTTCATATTTGAAAGCTTTTTTTCTGCTTAGCCCATTAGTTTTTGAAGAACAGATTTTCTTCCTTCTAAGGTGGTTTATCATATAGACTTAATGTCTTTTATTTGTTTCAAAGTCATTTTTTGGTTGTTGAATTTTTTTTTCTAAGTTCTACCACTATGTCATTAGTGTTCTCCATGGCATCATTGTCTCATCAGTTTGTTGTTATGAGGTTACTACACATTGACACAACAAAAAATTTGGCACCATGTATTTCTTGGTTGTCCAAAATTGCAGGTTCTAAAAAAGACTGATGATATTATTTTGAAACTTAGTATTGATGTTTTAAGATGATTTCTTAAAACTTTCGACTATGACTTTGTTTTATGCTTTGTTTTAATTGGATTGTAAAATCTTTTACTACTGAACATACGCCCTTTTAATGACTACGCTTGATCTCATGATTCCTTGTTAAAGTAATCTGCCTCCTGTCTGTCTTGGTGGAATAAAAAGTGAATGAAAATATTATCAAGTGGCAAGTATTACTTTTATTTTTACATATCCATTAGACTTAAAAGTCAAGACAGGGATAAAGAATTTAGGGTTAATTATTGACTCTTTATTGACGCTGATTGAATTTTAAATCACATATCAATCAGATCACTAAGACAGCATTTTTTCATTTAAGAAATATAGCAAAAGTTGTATCCCTTATAACTTTGCAAGATGCTGAAAAATTAGTTTTTAGTCGACTAGATTATTGTAAAGCACTCCTCTCAAGACGACCCAAAAAATACATCAATCAGTTGCAATGAGTGCAGAATGCAGCTGCCAGAATCTTAACTAGAAAAGAAAATCCGAGCACATCTCTCCAGTTTTGATGTCACTACATTGTTTAGCTGTGTAATTAAGAATTGACTTTAAAATACTGCTTATGGTTTACAAAGCATTAAATAATCTCGCTCCATCCTACTGTATGTCTCAGAATGCCTGTCACCTTACACTCCAAAACGTAATCTTAGATCTTCAAATGAGTGCCTGTTTATAATTCCAAGAGCTAAACTTAGAAGTGGTAAAATCTGGACTAGCTTACCAATAGGAATTTGTCAGGCTAATACAGTGGAGCACTTTAAAAAACTGCTGAAAACACATTACTTTAACATGGTTTTCTCATAGCTTCATTTCAGTGTAACCCTGATTTTCTGAATATGCATTTAATTATCTTTTTTTTTCATGGTTCCAAAATCTGTACTAACCTCTACTTTCTCTGCTGTTCTCTTTCTGGTTTAATGTGATGGCGATCTGCACCACCACCACCTGATCAAAGCACTGTACAGTCCTTTCATTGATAGTTTGAAGGCAGGAGGTCCACATGATCATCATTGTCTAATTTCCATGTGAAACCTGAAAACCATGAGGACTGATTGAGGTCATTTATGTTAGGTGGAATGCCTAGAGGGAACTGGGTGGTCTTTTGGCCTCTGAACCCCTGCAGATTTTGTTTTTTTTTTTCTCTGGCCCCATTTTGAGTTTTTTTTTTGTTTGTTTTTTCCATCCTTCCTGGCCATTGGACCTTACTTTATTCTTTGTTAATTAGTATTGCCTAATTTTATTTTTGTAATGTTTTCTTTTTTATTTCTTCATCTTGTAAAGCACTTTGAGCTACATCATTTATATGAAAACATGAAAAATAAATAAAGGTCAATTCACCAGTGCATTTGTGGATTACCACTATGAACATAAATTTAATAACCAATAAGCAATCCTGTTTGAATGCATTACACTGTCATGTATAAAAGGACTTTACAGAAACTTTTTTATTAATATTTTAGACATAATTAATGTATTTTGGATGCTGTTAGCATACGACTGGATACCTGAAATGTGAATTATGTGACATGAGTAATTTTAGATTTTTTATGGATTTTTTTTAATGTTTGCTGTTGTTCAGTGTGGGCCTCTTTAAAGCCCACTGTATCAGGAATTTTGTTATCTCTGTGAAACCTGAGAGTAAATTTTTTCACTAGGATCACTAAGCACAATGTGGGCTATGTAACTGATAAAAAACAAATTATGTTTGGGTGTAGTAAACCAGTGCTCTTTAATATCTTTCTTGAGGATATCATGACCGATTCCCTCAGTATCACTCAGGGTGCTATGAGTATAAGAGGGCGAACTGCCACAAAGGCCTGATTTGCAGATGACATCATTTGGCTGGTGGAAAGTGAAATTGAACTTGCACACCTGGTGAAATGGCAGGAGAAAGCAGCATTGAAATATGGCGAAAAGATTGTGTTGAGAATGAAAAGCGAAAAAATCACAACGAAAATCATAGGTCATGGGCATGAGTTGAAGGTCAGTTAGCAAGTTCAAGTACCTGGGTGGTATAATTAGTGAAGAGGGTTAAAAAAACTAATTTCATTTCAAGGACTTCCCAGACAACAGCAGCTATGGCCAAACAAGCCAATCGGTAGAGACAAATGGGTCAGGCTTAAGGCCAAGTTGAGATTACTGTGTGCCGTGATCCTTTTAATTTTGAGAATCCTGGACCTTGATAGCAGAACTCCAGTGAGCAATACCAGTGGTAGAGATGATGTGCTACAGAGTTGTTGTGGGGATTTGTTACTTTAACCATGTTACAAAAGATGATCCAACAACTATCCGGCAACTATGAAGACGTCCTTATGATAAATGTGGATAGACAACATCTTAGAGTGGACCAAGATGATATTTGGTGAAACCAAAATGTGACCAGCAAGTTTTGCCCAGCGCTGCTACAACCATACCTGGCCATGAGACCAAAGAATTCCTTTAATCTAATTGAGAGTTGCAGGATGGCAGAACCTATCGTCGTAACACTGGATGCATGTCAGGAAACAGCCCTGAAAATTATTCCAGTCCATCCAGGAGCTCACACACACATACACCACACACAATGGTCAATTCAAAGTTGTTCATTAACCTAAAGAACAAAATTTTGAGGATACAGGAGAAAAACTGGAATACCCCGAGAAAACCCGTAAAGTCACTGGAAGAACAGTGAAGCAGGAAAATTAATAATGATAACAATTCAGTGACTAACTGATCATTTAATCAAAGTAAATTAAGGTGTGTTAGCAGAAATTATGATGCTTAGAAAGCTCTCATGAAATGCAAAATCAGAACCCCTGAAGTCATACTCCAGTCAGTGTCCCTGGTGGTTATACCCCTGGAGATCTCTCTCTCTCTCTCTGGCTCAACTTATCACACTCCACCAATGTTCTGAGAATAATTAGATAAAATTGTATTACTGTAGGCTTGGAGACCTATTGATTTATGCAACACAATCTGCAGCTAGCTTCAACATTAATTATTTCAGAGGCAAAGGACTTTTTTTTACTATGCTCTTGAGAGGTTTTGCTGAGTTTCATTTTGTTGGGACAATGTAATTAAGTGTCACTAAAATGGACAAAGACCATTCAGCTGTAGATGCCGTTAACAATTAATAGATGAAAAATACATTGATGTCTCTTCTGCTAACCCTACCAGCGCTCTCTTGACTGTCCTTAATGGATGGACTGTTCCAAGTTTGTTTTAAAAACATTTTCTCTAAAAGCTTGCAGAAAACCTTCTGATGGGACTTCTCATCGGACGTGCGCAAATATTTTTGATAGATTTTTCCATAGCAGTTGTAGCAAGGTGATAAACATGAAATGACTCATGGCTTCGCATTGTGCTTTGATGATTCTAGTTTCTCTATTTTGCAGCTCCGACAGATACCAAAATTTGTTAATATTCATTAAGTATTGGGATTTTAAAAATACAGTAATCCCTCGCTACTTCACGGTTCACTTCACGACTTTGCGGGTTTTTAAATATAGTAGTAGTATTTCCTAGTCTAAGAACAACAAAACAAGATCGGTAGCTACGTGCATTGTAGCACAGGCTGTGATTGTCACATGGGAGGGAGACGACAAATCACAGCTTTCCGCTTTCTAATCGGGCCTGTGATTGGTGCTTTGACTGATGCCTAGATCCCACAGTATCTCCCCCCTTATCATTCGCTTCAAGCTTTCTCGCTGAGCGGTTTACTTTACAGTGTGCTGTGTGTGATTTTTTTGTGGATTGTGTTGAACTTCGCTTCAATTTTCACTCCCTGCAATGGCTCCCAAACGTGTTCCTTCTTCCAAGGCTGGTGCTGAGCCTAAGCGACAACGAAAAATGATGACGATCGCTGAGAAGGTGAAACTTCTCGATATGTTGAAGGAAGGGAGAACGTACGCAGCTGTGGCCCGCCAATATGGTGTGAACGAATCCACCGTTCGCTACATCAAGAAGGACGAGGCGAACATTAGGAAGACGGCTACCATCACCTTTCAAAAGTCGGCGAAGAGAGTGGTCACGGCTCGTAATAAAACAATCGTCTGTATGGAATCTGCTTTGGCCGTATGGATAGCCGACTGCGGAAAGAAGAACATAACATTGGATTCGAACATTATCCAAACAAAGGCTAAGAGCCTGTACGAGACCTTTGCCGCTAAGGAACCAGAAGACAACAGTGGCGACCGCGAAGAAGATGAAGAAGAGGTAGAAGATCCGCAACCAGGGACCTCCAGTGATTCACCACGTAAGAAACTGCAATTTTCTGCTAGCAAAGGGTGGTTTGCAAAGTTTCAGAAACGCTACGGCTTAAAAAGCGTTTCCCTGCAAGGCGAGGCTGCTTCAGCTGACACGATCGCTGCTGAAACTTATGTGAATGAAACGTTCAAGAAGATTATCTCCGAAGGTGGATATCGGCCCGAACAAGTTTTTAATATGGATGAGACGGGCTTGTTTTGGAAAAGAATGCCATCGTGAACTTTCCTCTTCAAAGAGGAAGCAAAAGCCTCTGGCTTTAAAGCATACAAGGATCATGTGACCTTCGTGATGTGTGGCAATGCTGCGGGATTTTTGTTAAAGCCAGGGTTTATTTACAAGTCGAAAAACCCAAGGGCTTTAAAAAACAAAAACAAGAATCTGCTTCCCGTACATTGGATGTACAATGCAAAAGCCTGGATGACGAAGATGCTGACCTCCGACTGGTTCCACCAGTGTTTTATCCCGCAAGTGAAGGCGTATCTAGCAGAGAAGGGCATGCCATTCAAAGTCCTTCTCATTATGGATAATGCTGGTGGTCACGCTACTGATCTGTCGTATTCGGGGGTACAGGTTGAGTTCCTGCCGCCCAATACAACGTCACTAATTCAGCCTATGGATCAGGGGGTTATCAGGGCATTCAAGACCCTATACACGAGGAATGCCTTAGCGAACCTGGTTTCTTCTGTGGATGCCGCCCAAGAAAACAACCATTTCAACTTGAAGGTATACTGGCGGCAGTACACAATTGCTACGTGCCTCCAAAATATCCAGAAGGCATTACAAGAGATGAAGCCTGCCACCGTTAGCGCCAGCTGGAAGAAGTTGTGGCCCGAGGTTGTTTACGACGACAAAGGATTTACACTTGCCGAAATCCAACACTCGGCAGTACAGAAAGCTGTGCAGTTGGCTGCGATCATTGGAGGTGAGGGCTTTGCAGACATGACTGCGGATGACGTCAACGAGCTACTAGAATGCCACTCCCAGCCGCTAACCGATGAAGACCTTAAAGTCGGCGAGTGAAGAAGAAGAAGAGCAGCAAGAAACAGAAGAAGTTGTCTCCCCTACTGGCTTGACTTTGGAACGGCTCGCCGAGATCTGCAGACTGGCTAAGGATCTGCAAGAGCGGTCTCAGGAATGGGACAACGATATGGTTCGATCGGTCCAATTTTGCAATAAGATCGACGACGTCATGACCGCCTACAAGCTGCTCTTCAACCAGAAAAAGAAGCAGCGGCAGCAACTGCCGATCACTATGTTTTTTCAGCCTCGCAAAAAAGAGCCAGTTCCTACAACTACGGATACACCTTCGGAAACCGTGGAGGAGGTGCCCCAGGAAATGGCACCGCCATCTGAAGAGACGTAAAATACAGTCATCGGCTGCGCAGTAAAAGTCATCATCATCCTTCATCGTCATCATTTTTACTGCGCAGCATATTCATTAGCATCATCACGCGGTAAGTGTAAACTTATCTACCGATTTCATATTGCTATTATATTATTGCTATTGCTATCATATTATCTACTGATTTCATATTGCTTAGCAGTTGTCCCTGTTATTAATAGAGTAAAGGGTGGGTTGTAAACAATACAGGGAGGGTTTAAAAACGTCCAGATACACGTTAAATAATTAAATAAATATGGTGTCCCTACTTCGCGGAAATTCAGTTATCGCGGTCGGCCTTGGAACCTATCTCCCGCGATAAGTGAGGGATTACTGTAATATATTCATGTCTTATCAAACACTGTAAATGTAATGTAATGGACTGTCTTAATGGCCCATGTAAATAACATCTTACAATCACTTAATTTGACCATCACCTTTTCCCTTTTTATTGATTGGCCAAAATGGCAACTTTACTCAGCTTTTTCAGGCTGAGCCCGATGCGACAATGAAGGTCATGAGATCACTCATCAGGGAACACCACAAACAACAACTGACTTTACCCTCTTTGGTTTTAACCCCAAGCATGACTTGGGCTTGGAATTCTATGTAATGATCCACTTTTACAGCGTTAAGTTCAAATAATTTTCAGAACAGTATTCTGCTGCCATCTAGTGGTTAAAATAAGATGATACCGCAAAAACATTATTAATATTTAAATGTATTTGCCACTTGTGCTGCACCCTATATGTTTCACACTAGAGACTTCTGTGACAGGCCGCTTGCTGTCTGGGACTGTCTTTACTATCAAGCCTTTACTTCAACCCAGTTTACAACAAATTGAGGCCTTCACAAGGGCATCCCCCTTATGCCATTAAGGGACCGCAGTTAGATTATATGCAGATTATATATCTTCACTGAAAAATGAAAAGAGAAAGATTTCTTGTCAGAGAGAGAGCACTCTTTGCAAAAGTGTCCATGTTTTCATCAAGCAAGAAATGAGATAGAGTTCTCTGTAGAAACTGTTTTGTTTTCTAGGCAGTCACTCTCCCACCAACTTCCTGCCCCAGATGAACACAAAACTTACTTGTTTTCATCCATGACATTTTACAGTTTTCTCAAAACACAATAAAAGTATGTATGGAAAATGTTGCTGAATCATTATCATAAGCTCAGGGTTATTTTCTCATGGGATTTAAAAGCTATCTAACTGTGCAGAATACACTGCACTCCTATTTAGCCTGACCAAGTGCAGACTAAGGCCTATTGCCTGATATCTATCAGCTAAACAGGTTGAAGTATTCCACATACACCCATTTAATCCAGTTCAGGGTTGTACATATTTTAAATCTTCTAGATGTATTGTGTAGTATTATATTTTGTACCTAAGTAAGATCCATGTGTTTATTTTACCCTTTTGTGACTTGATCATGTAGTTCAAGGTCATGGGTTAATTGCAGTTTTATACCTACAGGACTGAGCATAAGATGCTTTAGCATTTATGTCTCATATTCAATAATATGAATTAGATGACTTTCTTAAACTCTACATTCTAGCTGTCCAGTATTTCATTCAACTTAATGCCTGTTTGGCACTAGGTGACAATCATATACATTCTTACATCTTATTCAATGATCTGCTTATTTTATTTGTTGGTCTGAATTACTGCCATACCTTGACAGATATCCTTTTATTTAGACTTTTACACTGTTGCAGATGAGAAATGGCTTCACTATGACATTTCAGAATGATGTATCCTTTATTTTTCCTGCCTTTACACATACATACAAGTGTAATATTGTAAGATAAAATATAACATTCTAAGATGGTAGCTAGAAGTGGGTAAAATAGCACTGACCCATTGGCAATGATGCCTAGCACTGAAATGTTTGCTGTATAAGTGGGACATTTTGCATGATTTAAGCTAAAACTCTAGCTACCCAATAAGACCACCCAATGAAAGTTGCAGTTTCCCTTGCTAGTGAGGTGTTGTTGATCTTTCCAACTGTAAGCTCTATTATTCATTTAAAATTCAATTTCCTTTATTCCTTTAGCATTTCATTCATCATTCAGATTTAGGAGAAACACAATGCATATTTCCTAAATTTAAGCCTATACTTTGTGAAGAGTGTTGCACAAGAATAAACAAACAAATTCCCTTCATCATGAAACAACTGGGATGGTTTCTGACCATTCATAATGGGTCTAATACCCTATAGCAGGGGTCTCCAATTCTTTTTTTAATTAGTGACCAGATTTTGCTACTGATTAACTATTTTCCTTTATTATAATTGACTTTTCTTGAGACTCTGACCACTAAAACGATTCTTTTTTCCTTAAACGGCACCTAAACATAAATTTTATGTGAAGTGAGTCAACAGATGACCAAATAAGTTGGGGCCTCAAACTCCAGCCAACTTCACTTCATTTAGTTTCTTAATTTGAAGCCAACTCCTGTTGCTAATTAACCCTGTTATTTAATTCCATGGTGCTCATTTTGCCATGGCAGAAATTTCCAAAACTGTTGATTTTCTTTTTTAAGTACACTGTCAAAATGTTTTGTGGACCTGAGCAGATCAACATTACTGAGGCCTTCACCTTTCTTTATTTTCAGTTATTGTGTGATGGACACAGGTTGTTGTTTATGTATTGGTATATTTTGTGTCTTAATATTGTTTGTTTGCTAATTAAGGAAAAAATAAATAATTAAGGGACCTAAGTCTTAAGTTGTGCATCAATTGAAATTAAGGCAAAGAGTTGATTAGCAGCAAAATCTGGTCACTAATTAAGAAAAGGGTTAGAGTCTAAGTCTGCAGCCACAGTAGCGCTCCAGGGGCCTCATGCATAGTGCCGTGCGTAGAATTCACACTAAAACATGGTGTAAGGATAAAAGCAGAAATGTGTGTACACGCAAAAAAATCCAGATGCATAAATCTGTGTGTTTGCCAACTTCCATGTTTTTCTGCTCCATAAATCCAAGTCAGCCTGAAAAGTAACGCACGTGCACGCGCCTGCTGCTACTCCCCAAACTCCTTCCAGAGTTACGCCTCTTTGAATATGCAAATCAATATAAATTGCCGTTAAGCTCAGCATTCTGTGAAAAGGCAATGGCAAAAGCATGGGGGGAAATAGAAGAATTTCAGCGAATACCAAGTGGAGGCAAGGAAAAACATACTATTTGTTGGTTTAAACAGTGGTATAAACAACAAAAGGAAGTTGATTGAGTGACATAGAGTGTCGGAGAAACTCGAAAGCTCAAGTTCACAAAGTCACACAGTGCCCAAAATAAAAAAGAAGTTGTCAGATATCAAAGTCACCGTGAAAAGGTGAGTTGTAGCCCACTGTCTGAGTGTCATATGAAAGCTTATTAGGGTACAGAGGAAAAAAAAAGGCACACAGTGGGGAAAAAAGCATGAAATGTCAACTTTAATCTCGAAATTTCCACTATAATCACATAGTTTATTTTGTCATTAAAGTAGAACATCATAAACTTCATCTTAAAATCACTTAATTTACTAGTTTCTCAAATCCCTTCGTAACTACAGTATCACGTTAAATGCTTTGTTTTGTATTTGATCTTCTATGTGCTCTATGTGTGTGAATCACTACGTGCTTCTTAAACAGGCTTTCTCTTCCTCAGACAGGACACAGAATCCATTACATATGTGATATTACAGTTCTCTGAATAATTAAAATACTGAGATGTATATTTGATATGATTTTCATGATGATAGGAGTTAAAGCATGTCATTAAACATGGAAACACGGTGGCGCACTGTGCGCGACTTCAATGAAATAATTTATTACAGCAGTACTGTCTCTTTCAAACGTACTAACCCCCAATTCCTGTCCTTTTCAATCGCCACACAATCAGCTCTGTAATAGGCGTTAAGCCATCTGTAAGCTTAGAACGCTGATTCTTCAAAACTTTTAAGGAACATTGAAATATCTTCGTTGTACATGTTTAATTATTCTGTCCATCTATCCTTCCAGTGATGTGCCAGCCCCAGCAAGAATACAACGTGAGGCAGGAACAATCCATGAACGGAGCGCCAGCTCCTCGCTAGAGCTGCGGCACCATGTCCTCACATGTTTAATTAGTAACAATATAGATTATTTAAATGAAGATAAAGTTTTATCTGTATAATATAATAAACATATTTTGCTGCATTTCATCTTAAAAATGATATCGTCATCATATGTAAATACGTGCTTTATAAAGTGGCTCAGGTTGTGATGAAACTGTTTATGAACCGCGAGGAAAGGCTCTGAAGCGTTTGTCATATCAGAGCAGTTCAATAGACAGCATGGCTGAGGCAGCATGTGCTTGATGCTGTATACAGATAATTCTCTTTCCAATCAGCTGCTGTAGAGCTGTGATTCCCCACTCAGATACAATGCTTTGACGCTGGGTGCCACCAGTCTGCAAAACCGAGCGGAGAATTTGTGTACGCCAAGAATTTAGCTACTGTGAAAATGTGCGTGGCTTTACGCCAAGTTTTATACATCGCAATTTGAGCTTGGAAACGGGCTTACGCATCATTTTTGTGTGTATGCACCGTTTATACATGAGGCCGCTGGACTGGAGTTGGAGACCCCAGCCCTAAAGTAGCTTTGTGCTATGCTGAGTATTGCTATTCATTACCATAATGCATCCTTTTAAAATGTGCCCCTTCCTCCTCTCACCCTCTCTCTCTGTCTAATCATATTGTAAGGGAAGACTTATACTATCACTTATATTGTGCTCTCATATCTACTGTAAATCTAGCACCAGCCATTATCTTTTGTCTCATTTGGGTTGCTGAGGCCCTGACTGAGTAAGAGTATTTGTATTGTTTTTTGAAACGAAACTTTAAAAGGTTTTGGACACTAGCTGGTAACCCTGTTTAATGAGTTGATGAAAAAAGGTAAAGAAACTGGCACTCAAGGGTGCAAAACACTGGACATCAGCCAAGAAGACAAAAGAAAGGTTAAGGATCAATCTGCAAACCTTAAGTGGTGGTCCTCAAATGAACACTGGTTTCGATGATTTGAAATGTTTTCCTGGAAGAGGCTGGACTTAATGGTGAAAGCGTATGGCAGAGTAGTCATCTTCTGGCTGGTAAGCGTCAGAACTGTGCACAGAATGGAAGAGGTTGTTATAGAGAGTGACCCTCTCTGCTTGGTGTGGTATTGTCTATCTTTTTATTGCTTCCAAGATGTTCCCCAACTGTATGGGCATGACAGTATTTGTTATAAATTTTATAAGTACCTTTTACACACCTGTTAGAAGCTTATGAGGCACCATGCCCTGCAGTGGCACTTTTTTTCCTATAGATGATTGGAATAATAAACCAGGAACAAACTGTTAGCCTCAATAAAGAACCACATGTGCCTCTGTTTACTTTCTAATATAAGGAGTGACCCAGTTAGTTCTTCTGTTCAGAAGAAAAAGGAAGCATCACCAGGTTCACACTTCACTTATTCTCTGCAGTGAAGTATAGGTTATTTAAGATTTTTGCTAAAGATAAAATAAATGTTAACAGATCCACTGTGAAGCCTCAAGTCTGAATTTCTTCATGACACGATCTCCACCACTTTGGGCACAGCTTGGCAGACCCAGACCATTAGTTCCCAGTTATAAGGACCTTGTACTAACCTGATTTGTAAAAGATGGTGTATAAAATAAAGATTAGTCCATTGATCATATCCAAGTTATTTATTTTCCAGAAAGTCCTTTTTTGTTCTTACCCGTCATGGCACTTAAACTCTATAAAGATTTCTACTCATCTTTTGCAACAGTTCAGCCTATATGGAGCTCTTTGCTTCATTAGTTTTTATCAAGTCCCACTGACAAAAAGGTATAAATAAATAATGAAATGATTAAAGTCCCTCTGCTGCCTTATTTATTGTGCAGGTACATTACTATTATTGATCCAAAGGATCCATTTGCAGGAAGGATATACTGAAGAATTTAATTAAAAAACATTTATTTTATTGCTAAAAACACATAAAGCTCTCAATGAAAGTTATGAGTGCTAGATTAAAATCGGAGAACTTTTCCTTTCTTATAATGAAGAAGAAGAAGTAGACTTTATAGCAACAAATATGAAAAATCCCAAGGCCCTCATAAGTGAACAAATAGACATGACTTCATTATTGCATAATGTTGCACATTACTACCCTGCATCATCACAGGCAGTTACTTTGTCTTTAATTTGGCTATTCATTATTTAACCTTTGGACAGTTTTACTTATTCATGGTTGTGGGCTATATGAAACAACACTCAGTAATGGAGAGTCAGCAAAGTAAAAAAGACAACATATATTCACCTCTGGGTGGCACTGTGGCTAGCATACCTGCCTCGCAACTCTAGGAACCTTGGGGCTCTGCTTTTTTCCCAATATCTCAAAAACATGCACTTCAGCTGATTTGGGAACTCTAATTTGGTATGGTTTAAGTATATGTGTGCGGCGTACCCTGTGATGAATTGGCATTGTTAGATAATTATTGAATTCCAGTCCATTCCATTTACCACAAATTGAACTGTTAGATAGTTATTACTTCTGTTAAAAAATCCATATATTTCTTGCAATTCATGAAGGGAAAATTTCTCTCAGAATTTCATTTGGATGAATTGAACAACTTTTAGAGGCATCAGGAATGTTAACTCCCTTACTGGCATGGAACAACTCTTAATTTGGAAATTTGACTTGTTCCGCTAATTTTCAACTGATTCATGGACTAACCTTGTCTCACAAACTTCCATAATAAAGCCCTTGTCCTGTAGTACAATGTAATTGCTTGCAATAGAATAGATTCAGCACTAGGATCCTCTCTGACTGCATCTCAATGGTAACACAGAGTTTATGAGTACCTAGTTTTATGTCTAATGCTAGCCACAAACTTATATTAAACATAAGAAATTTGCAGTGTGTTTAGCTAAAGATGCTCATTACATTAGGCCTGGATTAATGATCGTTGTTTGGCTTTAATGTCTGGTGTAAATGATGTCATACACGTGTGCCTTTGGACCACAGTCCTGGCTCTAAAGAGGTAGGCACTTCCATCACTTGGACCATAGGGGCCTCTGATGCTAATGGTATTATTTCTTTCACCCGTATAATCGAGAAGCCACTGAAGGGCGACACCTAGGCCTGCCCACATCACTCAGAGAAGGCTCTGCTCCTTCTGACACAGACATAATGACAAACTGAGCCACTCCTAAAAGCTGGCATCACATATTGACCTGGCAATCAAGAAGGACAGAGCTACTATGCTTTTGTTAATTTATACCCGTTTGAAGGAGGACTGATCTTGCTTTGTTTTCTTGCTTATTGGCCCCAAAGGGTGCTAATTTTGTTCTAATTACAAGGAGTGATTTGGCCGGTACCATATACTTTAGTCTGCATACCCTGGTCTGCTTCCCTGGCCATGTTACAACGTGAATAACCTATTTGACATTTAATATAAAGCTCTTGATAATCTTGCCCCTCCTTATATTTTGTATGCTTGTCCCACTACATTCTCATTCATAGCCTTAGATCATCTAATAACTCTCTGCTGATTAATTCAAAAGCCAAGCATAAAAGAAGTGGTGAGGCTGCCTCTCACTGTTATGAACCAAAAAACTTTACCAGGCTAATACTGTGGAATATTTTAGAAAAATCCTAAAATCCCACTTTCTTAAGATTACTTTATCATCATTTTTTTTGTACTGTGTGTGTGTAACAGATTGTAACAGATTACAATATTCATTGCAATATCATATATTTTATAGATCTGCAATCATTACTAATCTCTACTATTCTCTGTTTTCTGGTTCAAATTACTCTTTGGTCACCTGTGATACTGGAATGAAGGTGGACACTCCAGTCTTCTGGGATGGTGCTTCTTAACAGTAGCACATTTAGCACACTTTAGCACATTTATGATTGGCAGAATACCCAGAGAGGGCTTGACAGTCTTTTTGTCTTGGAATTCCTGCAGTTTTCTTTTCTCCGCTATCTCACCAGGTGGAATTTTTATTTTTCTGTCCTCCATGGCTATCTGACCATAGCATTGAGTTTATCGTTATAATCAGAACCTTAAAAAATGAGATCAGCAATGTAATCCATATTCAAGTTTATATATTTTTTAATTTTTTTTTTCTTCATTTCATTTTATTTAATTATTTATCTTTTGCAATTTTTTTTCTTCATAACTTCTTGTGAAGCACTTTAAACTGGATATTTTGTATGTGCTATAGAAATGCATTTTGTTGTTCTTGCCACTGGTTTCTTTCTTTCACTACAATAACCTTAAGAGTAACTTTCCTAAGGTAGTTTTAACCTGAGGTTCCAGAGCATCCCATTAAAATTGTAATACTTGCTTGCACCTGAGGCTATCAAGATCCACTCAGAAAAGGTATGGGTGGTATGGGTACATGGACTAACACATTGACAACCTTGAATCCCAAGACACTGACACAAATAGATGAACACACACTAGCTTGGTCTGCAATAGAAATGAAAGCCTGCAGTACCTCTTTATAATCCTTGCTTTGTACCCCAGTAAATACAAGTCATCGCCAATATACTAACAACCTAATTGTCCTTTATTCACTCAGAATATGGAATGAATGTAGGAAGCACTTCAGGTTGGAGAAAATTTTATCTGTGGCACCTCTACATGATAACCACCTAACCACCTTTTTCTACCCTCTCAAACTTACACAGTTTTTAATGTTTAGAAACATATGGCATTAAATTATTTAGAGATTTGTATATAAATAATTTCTTTGGATTCTATGAACAATTACACTCCAAATTTACACAATTTACAAAATTCAAAAATCACAATTTTTCCACTATCTCCAAATAAGAACATTTGCTAAACAAAATCTGCCCAGTTTTCCTCACCTCCCACCTTTTTTATTCCAGAAGAGATATTGATCAGTCTTGGGGATTTGGACAGCATTTCTGTAAAATATAAAAACATTTTAAAGTCCCTTCCTTTTAAAGATCCCAAAGTACAGCAGGAGAAGGATCTCTGACTCAACATTTCAGAAAACGAATGGAAGGCAGCCATGCATAGAATTCACTCGAGCTCCATATGTGCAAAGTATTGATATTCAACTTAATTTTTTTTTCAAGCACATCTATCTCATTTAAAATTGTCCAAAATGTTTCCAGGGCAAGATCCAACCTGCCAAAGTTGCAATCGAGCTCTAGCCTCATTGGGCCGCATGTTTTGGGCCTGCACCAAATTAACATCATTTTGGACCAAAATCTTTAAATGCCCCTCAGACAGCCTGAGAGTCACAATCCCTCCTAATCCGCTAACAGCCGTATGTGGTGGACTCCCAGATGGGCTTCAAGTGGAGAAGGACAAACAAACTGCAATTGCCTTTACTTTACTATTAGCACGTAGTCTTAAGTTGCTCAACTGTAAGAATCCTAACCCACCTCTGTTAAGTCAGTGGGTAACTGATATTATACACTATTTGAAATTGGAAAAAAATCTAATTCTCTCTTAGAGGATCTATTCAAAACTTTTTAAAAACTTGACAGGATCTAATCAATAATATTTTAGATTAGGCATTTATATTGGGGGAAAAGACTCCTTTCTCTTTTTACTACTCTCAATAGTTTTGCTCTGGCTGTTGGCCTTCCTGTCTTTCTCATGGGTGGGAGTTGAATTGAATTTAGTTTGTTAAGTTTGACTTGATTGTATGAAATGTTACAAGCTTTAAATCTACTCTCTGTATATAAAATCTTAAGCCTAAAAGTGCAACAATTTTATGTGACCTTTTTATGTCATGCTTTTTTGTCACATGTAAATCTTCATCTTCATAACGTGAGGCTGGAGGGAGGGGCTTTGTTGGCAAGCGAAGTGAGCAGGGGGTGAACCCCCTAGTAAATTCAATAAAAGTTTAAAGTTTAAAAAAAAAAACAGAAAACCTTGAACTCCAAGATGACAGGTGCTTATAACAAGAATTTATCTACTAACCATGAGCACCTATCCCTTCAGTCATTTAATTTAATTTGGGATGTCTAAATAAGGACACTTTCAGTAATAGTCGATATCAGGGCTTCAAAACTATAACAGTTCTAGCTTTTTTCAGAATTGGTATGGACTGATGTGTGATTGCAAGCAGATGAAATATTCCAGAAAGCAAATTATTGCATGTGAAAACTGTGAATAAGAACTAAACTACATACCGTATAAAAATAACCCATGGTGGTAATGATACAAGCATCCCATTTCCACATGTTGAAAAGAAAAACAGAAGTCATTTCTAAAAATACTTGGTCTCCAAGACAGTAAAATTTCAGCATGTGACTGTAGGAATCATGCTTATTACTATTTAAAAAAGCCAAAATACACACACAGGCTTTTAGCATCTTTTATCCTGTTAAGGAGTTTGTTCCTAAAAAGCTTCATGGATGCTTTGTGAGCACAATGATGTGACTGATCAGATGTGAGTTTTATTCATTCAATTTGTACTGTCACAATGTTGTGAGGCTGCAGTGG
Organism: Polypterus bichir lapradei; assembly: GCA_026402145.1. Taxonomy (NCBI): domain Eukaryota; kingdom Metazoa; phylum Chordata; class Cladistia; order Polypteriformes; family Polypteridae; genus Polypterus; species Polypterus bichir. The sequence continues at coordinate 49,398,440 of JANRMT010028174.1, read as the reverse complement.
GCACAGGTTCACCAAAACTAGACAACTGAAGACTGGAAAAAACATAACCTGGTGTGATGAATCTTGATTTCTGCTGAAGCACACAGATGGTAGGGTCAGAATTTATGTCAACAGTCCAGACCAGCGATATGGAGAATGCTTTCTTGATACACTTTGGGCCCACTAATACCGATTAATCTTTGCTTGAATGACATGGCCTATTTGACTATTGTTGCTGAACATGTGCATCCCTTTCAAGTCCACTTCTTCTAATGGCTACTTCCAGCATGATAATGCACCATGTCACAAAACAAAAGTCATCTCAAGCTGGTTTCATGAACATGACAATTAGTTCAGTGTACTTCAGTAGCCTTCCCAGTCAATGGATCTGAATCCAATAGACTAATGAATGTACAACTAACACATCTGTAGATATTGCCTGATATAATCATGTCAACGTGGACAAGAATCTCAATGAATGTTTCCTTGTGGAATTCATGCCATAAAGAACTGAGACTGTCTTGAGAACAAAAGGAGGCCCTATCCAATATTAGTGTAGTGTTCCTAAAAATGTGTTCAATGAGTGCATATCTCTGTTAATCTCACCAATTAATACACAAATTACTTATTTTTTAAATAATGCTGTTTTATGCATTACAGTTTTGCAATAATAATATGATTTTTTTTTTGTTTCTTGTAATCAAATGATGCACAACGACTTGTGAATTGCAGAGTCAGCATACACAATAAGTTCTTCTTTTTCTCGATTTGCCACATGGCAGTAATTATTTTTGAACCGAGAGAGAGAAATCCAACCAATTCATTTCTATAGGCACCACCGTACACAGGTTAAATGCCTAGAAAATCAATTCCTAAAAAAAAAAAAAAAAAAAAATAACAAGATATCCACAGGCTGCTAAGTGTACCTATTGGTCAAAAATGCTATTTACGATCTATTGTGTGATACTGAAGAGACCCTCCACCTACTGAGAAGGGAATAAATGGCCTTGTGTTTAAACCTTTCAGTGCCTGCCTTTTGTCACCTTTTCCAGTCTTTCACTAACACTACTTTTAAACAGTCATGGGAAAAGGAGCAAATAGTCAGGTTTTGTTTAAGAGGCTCTGAGCAGCACAATGTGCTCTTTGTATTCAAAGAAATGTAGCGACAAAGAGGAAATCATTTCAGTTGTGATATTACTATAACTGCATATTTATCACAATCTTGTAAAATATATGGCTATGGCAATTATGAGACTTAAATGACAAAAACATTCAGAGTTGCTCCATAGAATTATTTCTCACTCAGGGGTCACAGATAATAGCTGGTAGGCTCTGTTTAAAAACTCTATCGGCAAAAAGAGCATAATGTCACACTTTGCTTCCCTGGTGGCTTCTGCTTCTAAGCTCATTCCTTTGCTTTCAGATGACATTATCGCTTTGTTGTATTTCTGCCAGACACAATAAGCTAAGGTGAACCAGACGAAAAGGCAAAACCTTTCCACAGCTGAAAGTTTATATTATACCTTATACAGTATAAGAAAAGAAAGTAACAGGATAAAAGGTTGGGGTCCTAGATATGAAAGTCTTGCTTATTCTTCCACAGAATGCGGAGTTGTGCAAGAACTAGCAGAAAGAATCGCACACCCCAATGAGACGTTAGTAAGGAGCTGTCTCCCTATGCTTGTAGACAGTTTTGGGTTATAAATCATATCTTTTTATCATATGCACTGGAGGGCAGGGTCATGTCAGGGTTAATGCTCTTCTTTTAGGGCATCAACTATGTGGCTGGAGAGACAGAAGTCAAATACATTACACTTATGGATTTATTTATTACCCTCTGATGTGATTTCCTGAAATCAGTGTGTGTGAGTTCAACAGACACACTGACATGTACATTTCAACTTATCTCTTTGACATATTCACTTTATTTAATTAAGCTTTACAAGGGACATTCGCCTATCCTGTCGGAATGGTCTGCAAGGCAGAAAACAACCTGGGCATGGCACCAGCCTACTGCAGGGCCTCTTTATATAGAGTCATGGCAGCACCCCTTTATATCACCCACAATCGCAAACACAAATGATCATAACCAAGATTTTTGTTTGCCTTCCATTTTTTTTAATGAAAGTACATTTGCTTATCATCTTTATGCAAAGATGAATGACATAAAAGTACATGAATGCAAAACAAAATAATAAAACACGTTAGTCCCCTTGACTTGACTTAATGCTAACTAACTGTGGGGCTTCCCCCAAGTATCACAACAAAATTCTGTTTGCTCTTTTTCTATGGCAGTGATCTCTGGTCTAAACTGACTGATATCAGGAACTGATTTTTGCAACATTTTGAGAAAACAAGAACACAAATGTTAAAAAATGAGAGGAGGCTATTGAGTTTACAAGCTTTCCTGAGTGTTAGATAAGTAGATAATTGCCCTAATATCTCATCTAAATATTTAAGTTGTCAGGATCTTCTATAACATTCTGTGTTAGGAAGGGCTTCCTGATTTTCCAATGGAATTCACTTCTCATAAATTTACCTGGTAACTATAAATGTGTGATTAACTATTTTCACACACATGCACCCTTGTGGGCAGATTAAAGGTTCTGAATGTCGTAATTCCTTGCCACTCCACAAGGTGGCACTGTATTCTAAGCCCTCTTCCTCCCTCTGCAGACCTGACAACTGACAACCTCACCACCTCTGATGTCACTTCTGGTGCCCATCTACCTGGACCTGCCTCTTCCTGCCTGGCCTATATTTAACTGGAAGTGTCACCATCTTGGATAGCTTAATCTGAGACTCATGTCCTTAGAGATGTTCTTTTTGCTGAAAAGTTTTATTATTTTTTGTTTTTACAATATACAGGGTTGCAGTGTCACCCCAAATCTTTATTTTTGTCTTGTCCTCTTTGATGCTATTTACTATTCAGATCATTCTGCAGGACCAACTTTGTTAATGAGTTTGAGTATAATATCCCTTCATTTTTTAGAAAATTTAAAATCCCCATGATGACAACATAATTAAATAATATGCTGGTGTTTCCAATTTCAGAATTCGGTTACCTTTTGTAGGTTCCACACTTCATCTTTACCATCTTAGTCCACAGTGATTCTGACATAATACACTGTACCATAGTTGAGTTATTCCTCACTCTTGATGGTCAGGGAATAAAACCCCAGCTCCTAAGATACTTTCTTAAAACAAGTGAATAACTTACTGAGTCTGACGGTGATCCAAAAAGTTCCACTGATGTTTATCGCAAAGCAAAGACTGCATTTATGACAGACACACATTCAGTTTGCTGGATTCAAGGTGATATTGTCTTCTTAAAAAGTTCCATGAAAGGGATCATATTCTACCCCATTTAAATGTGTTGCAATTTTTGCAAAAAGCTAACTTGAATAAAATCTTGCTAAAAATAATGCATTTAAACATCAGAAAAAGATTTTCCACTAATAACTTTGGGAACACACCCTCTCTTATTTCAATGTTACATGTATCTTCCTACTATTTAAAAAAATGACCAGCTTACAGTACATGCAAATCATATCTAGAGAAACAAATCCATAGTCACAATTAAACCTATAAAAGATACAAACTTACTCAATGCCAATTCCCTCGACAAAAAGAAAATATGACCACAGGATTTTTTTGAGTTTCCAAAGTATGTTTATGGCCACAGTAATTAACCTAATTGTACTAACATAAAGTTAGTTTTGTTTTCTTTTTTAAGTCTCTGAAATGTTCCCTTTCTTTAGTGGTCAGAGGATGTATTCACCACGCCTCTGCTAGATCACTGATTTGTTCCCAGAGTAATGAACTGAAAGCTACACCACCTACCATTATGATTGGATGGAGTTCAGGTTAGGGTTACCAGAAACCTGCAAACCCAAAGGTGGACAAAGGAGAATGCGTCCTGTTCTATTCATGAAACACAGTGTGAACTGACTGTTACAATATAAATTTAAAAACAACTAATCTGACAGGTTACAAAAGATACCCTTGTTTGCAACGGACATGTAAAAGCCACAAACCAAACAATTTGCTTCGTTTTCAATGCGTCCTTCACCGAAGCACGGACATTTTATTTTCATGTGGTCCAAGAATTTTCATTTCCTCTTGTTAGTGTTACTGCTGGACGACATTTTTTGATAAAAGACTATTGCATATTCATATAACAAGTACGGACAACACAAAATGGTGAAGTCTTTGGTGTGTGGAAGGAAATCTGGAGGAAGCAAAGAAAGATTTTCACAGACATAGTGACTAATGTGCCATAATTCTAAACCTTGGTTAAATTTAGATTCAGGGCATGATTTGGGACAAGAGAAGAGCATCTTTGGTACCATGAAATCAGAGAACTGAGGAAATAATGAAGAATGTCTCTTTGGTGTTTGGAAACTGGACAGCTGGGCAAGACACTCTAGATTCCAGTGTGAGTTCTTCTGCACTAGTGTTTTATTTCACAGCTGAATACATTTTTGAAAGGTTTTGCAATTTTTCTTTATCTATCATTGTGTTTATTTTTGTTGACTATCTTACATTTTTTATTTTGCCAAATTTCCCCTTGGGACACATAAAGATCAATATCTATCTATCTATCATTTTTCTTGGATCTAGTATGATTGCTACATAATAACACAAAGAAATGGTCACATGACTTAATGAGGTAGTCATATGCGCCCCATGCACGGTGGCAGCTGTGTGATCATGTGCTCTTGGTGTCAATTTTCTCTTGTCATAAAAATTTCTCTTGCTAATGTAACCTGTGTGTGTGCTAGATCATCAATTATGTTGTCTGTTAGGCTTTTTTTCTCTGAATTCACTGTCGTAATCTTCTTTATTTATTTATTTGGTTTGTACAATGCTATATACTGTATATCCTGCCGTTCTTTCTTATACAGTGGAACCTCGGTTCACGAACGTCTCGGTTCACGTATAACTCGGTTCACGACCAAAAAGTTCGCCAAACTTTTACCTCGGTTCACGACCACACACTCGGTATACGAACAAGCCAGTTTCCCTTTCGGTTTGTGCGTGCCGATGATTTCCGCACGTGTTGCATTGTTCTCGGTCAGACGTGCCTGCCTGCTGCTGGGGGGGGGGGGCCCGTGTGCACGTGTGTGCCTGCCTGCTGCTGAGAGAGAGGGGGTGGGTGCGTGCACGTGCGTGCGTGCCTGGCTGGTTCATACGCGCCGATTACTGTGTTTAAGCAGAGCCGCTCCTTGTTCATTGTTCTCAGTGCTTTACTTGCGCTCTCTTTGTGCTCTACAGTATTTCGTGTGCTTTTGCAGTTAACTATGGCTTCTAAGCAAGTGAAGAGTGGTGAGAAGAAAGTTTTAAAGAAAATTGAAATCAAAGTAAAGAAAGAAATTATTGAAAAGTTTGAGCGTGGCGTTCGTGTTACTGATCTTGCCGCTGAGTACAAGAAGTCAAAATCTACGATTTCGACTATTCTAAAGCAGAAAGAATCTATTAAAGCAGCTGATGTTGCAAAAGGAGTTAACCAGGCAGAGGCTTCAAGTGCTGGAAGAGGTGGAAAAACTGTTTACCAGTTTACTCATTTACCAATTTGAGAACCCTCGTGCTTTCAAGCAGCACAATGTAAGCAAAGCCAGACTGCCAGTAATGTGGAGGTCAAACACGAAGGGTTGGGTCACAAGGACTTTGGTTTTGGAATGGCTGCATGAGGCTTTCGCTCCCACCAGCTAAACAGCTAAAAACACCAGAAACCCAAGAAATCACAAGAGGGAAAACACCTGAAGGAAAACATCCCTCCATTGTGGAGCCAGACTCTTCCTCCTCTCTACCCAGTTCCTCCTCACTTCATGCCAGAACTCGACTCATGCAAGGTTAGTTTTCTTGGTGGTTTTTGTATTACGGATTTTTCAAAAGTTAATTTTTTAGTTCGTAGCATGAATTGTTGCAATGTTACTTTTCTCTTTTTTCAAATGTTCGCTTTTTTCCCTGTGCTTAAAACTCATTAAAGTGTTTACATGGAGTTGTTCATAGCGTGATTTGTTGCAATGTTACTTTTCTCTTTTTTCAAATGTTTCTTTTTTTCCGCTGTGCTTAAAATTCATTTTAAAAAAAGTGTTTACAGCGATTGGGCTGTAAGGCTATTAGCATGAACTCCTGCAATGTTTTTTGGTTGCTTGTGGTTGGTTTTTAAATTAAAGTTCGGATTTGTTCAAATGTTCCCCTCTGTTCAGAGAGAGAGAGCGCGTGCTGCTGACTAAGGAGGGGGTGTGTGCTAGGGAGACAGAGAGAGAGCGTGCGAGCGCAGAGAGAGAGAGTGCGTGCTGCTGACGGGGGGAGGGGGGTGCGGTGTGTGCTACAGAGAGAGAAGGAGAGAGAGCGCGAGCGAGCCTGCTCGTGTAGCTGAGCAGGGAGCCTGGGTGTTTTGTGTCAGTGTTATTCAATGTTTTTACATTAGTTTACTATTACACTGTGCATTCTATGGTGTAATTAACTATATTTGTGCTTAATCTTTACATATACAGTATTTACATATTTCCATAGAGTTCGTACGGTCTGGAACGGATTAATTGTATTTACATACAATCCTATGGGGGAAATTGCTTCAGTTCACGACCAACTCGGTTTACGACCAGAGTTTTGGAACGAATTATGGTCGTGAACCGAGGTTCCACTGTATTCTGTAAGTGCCTTGAGCATGGGAAAGGTGCTATATAAATAAAATGTATTATTATTTTTTATTATTATTAGATCAAAAGTTGAGATTTTTGTCTATTTTGATCTATTCATTTTAGATACATCAGGTTATATTATTTTGACACTCCTTTCTGCAGTATGAAAGTCTCTTTACCTGTTCTTTTCCAATTTTAATGTTACTGTTTTATTTTTTATCCCTAATTTTGCTTGTTTTTTTCATTTTTTTTGTTTTGTATTCATCAGTTGATATACAGTAGATAGACTGAGCAAAATATACTGGATGAAACATTTGCCGTTGCAAGATCATCTTATGGGTAGTGATTTTAAACTCCCTTTATTAAGGTTAGTATTAGAGACTCTCTGATATTTTAAAAAATATTTGTCTGTCTACCTGATGCTACTAAATCCCTCAACAAGGCTGGCACATTTAAATAATGCCACTGGACAAAAAGCACATTTATGCTACTTCCCTATATCTCACCCCATATATGGCCTTAATACAAATGAGTTGCTACATGTAATCAACATAAAATAGATATACCACTAAATGGTTTATATGATAATGCTCTAATAAATGCAGTATTATTATTTTTGGAAAAAATGTGATAAAAAAGAAAAAATCATTACACAAAACAGGAATTAAAAACCGTACAAATGTGTAAATATAAATTATTTAACTGTTCTGTTAGACCCAAATAAATGTTTTTATTGAGTTTTACAATTGTAAAATTGAATGTGAAACCAAACTCGCAGTTTCGCTCATCCTGCACAATTCTCTCATTGCCTTGCAAGTTTCAAATTCTGTACAGCAAGCTAAGTCTCTCACCATATTTAACTAAACACACTTTCAGCACTTTCCACTTGCGACTTTTACCTGTGGGGCAATCTGAAGGGAAAAGTGTATGGCAATAATCCAAAGACATTAGAGGAACTGAAGGACAACATTCGGAGTGAAACTGGAAAAATTGAAGCGGCTGAGCTGCGTCGCGTCTATGACAATATGGTGTGGCGTGCAGAAAAGTGTATTGAAGCGCAAGGAAATCATTTCCAGCACCTCCTCTAACTAGTAAGTACATATTTTTGTATTACATATCTTTCGTTTCATGTACGGGCTAAGAAACCCACATCAACGTTGGAGTCGGAGATGATTCGGTTTTCGTGCATCACCCTGTATATATACTCAGCAAAAAAAGAAACGTCCCTTTTTTCAGGACAACAATAATGTTTTAAAAATCCAAATAACTTTACAGATCTTCATTGTAAAGGGTTTAAACAGTGTTCTCCATGCATGTTCAATTAACCATAATCAATTAATTAACATGCACCTGTGGAATGGTCGTTAAGACCTTAACAGCTTACAGAAAGTAGGCATTTAAGGTCACAGTTCTAAAAACGCAGGACACTAAAGAGACTTGTCTACCGACTGTGAAAAACACCCAAAGAAAGATGCTCAGGGTCCCTGCTCATCTGCGTGAACGTGCATTAGGCATGCTGCAGGGAGGCATGAGGACTGCTGATGTGGCTAGGGCAATAAATTGCCATGTCCACACTGTGAGACGCCTAAGACAGCGCTACAGGGAGACAGGAAGGACAGCTGATCATCCTCGCAGTGGAAGACCACGTGTAACAACACCTGCACAGGATCGGTACATCCGAATATCACACCTGCGTGACAGGTACAGGATGGCCACAACAACTGCCCG
>JANRMT010028174.1:49375329-49390070 GCA_026402145.1 Polypterus bichir lapradei | reverse complement strand
GAAGAGTGGGGTAACATCTCACAGCAAGAACTGACAAATCTGGTCCAGTCCATGAGAAGGAGATGCACTGCAGTACTTCAAGCAGCTGGTGGCCACACCAGATACTGACTGGTACTTTTGATTTTGAGCCTCTCTTCATTCAGGGACACATTGTGAAACATTTTTAGTTTATGTCTTATGGTGTTGACTCTTTTAGTGTTCATACAAATATTTACACATTAAGTCTACTGAAAGTAAAAACAGTTGAAAGTCAGGGGACGTTTCTTTTTTTGCTGAGTATATATACAGTATATAGGCACAGATAGTCCTTCTCATCAGGATGGTCCCACAGCTGTGAATCAGCGAGTCACCTGGAGGAAAGGGAACAGAAACAAAAAGAGGGCCATGTCATTGGCTAAATTAAAGTACTCCTTAGATCAACCCTTGGCTGATGGATGTGTTGCGTGACAAATTTGTATTACAGTTGAGAATATTTAGACTTTAAACATTTAAACTAAAGCACACATTTTTAATATTTCAAACATATGACACAACTACTTTTGTTTATTAGTAGTAGTATAAAATATGAGTCACTCTGACTCATATTTTAATGATAAAAGGCATACAGAAACCCAGATGCACTACTCTATAATTGAAATAGTGGCAGGCAGTGTAGCACAGTGGTTAAGGATTTGGACTTCAGATCCTACCACTGACAATACAGTAAGTGGAAAAAACAAAAAAGAGTAAAAAATGTAACCAATTTTATCTCAAATGTTGTAAGTCATTTTGGAGAAAAGCATTGGCCAAATAAATAAATGTAAGTAAATGTACATGTTAAGCTACACCCAGACACAGAGATGATAACAACCTGTTATTAGGTACAGAGGCGTATTGGGAATGGTTACATCAGGTGGGCTTAATGAACACAGTAGTGACACAACTAGGCCATTGTGATTTTTCATTAGTGATGAAGGTATATTTTTTTATAATCTCTTATTTTATGTTCCTTTTTCCAACCTCTCTATGTGTAGTATTTTGTACATTCATTTACTCATATTTGGCATGTATTTTGCATTTATTTTATTTACTTATTTATTTATTTACATTTATCAAGCTGAGGTCTACCTTAAGCAGTATGGTTGTTTATCCATAATGTGGCTGATTATTAATACTATCATTAATTGATTAACCTCTGTTGTGTTACTGTCAGAGGTCTTTCCTGACTTGTACATATGCTCTGTTTTATGGTTGATTTTTGTTAATTACGGCGAAGATGGATGAATTTAAATACTTGGGATAAACAATACAGAGTAACAGGGATTGTGGAAGAGAGGTGAAAAAGAGAGTGCAGGCAGGGTGGAATGGGTGGAGAAGAGTGTCAGGAGTAATTTGTGACAGACGGATATCAGCAAGAGTGAAAGGGAAGGTCTACAGGATGAAAGTGAGACCAGCTATGTTATACGGGTTGGAGACGGTGGCACTGACCAGAAAGCAGGAGACAGAGCTGGAGGTGGCCGAGTTAAAGATGTTAAGATTTGCACTGGGTGTGACGAGAATGGACAGGATTAGAAATGAGTACATTAGAGGGTCATCTCAAGTTGGACGGTTGGGAGACAAACTCAGAGAGGCGAGATTGCGTTGGTTTGGACATGTGCAGAGGAGAGATGCTGGGTATATTGGGAGAAGGATGCTAAAGATAGAACTGCCAGGGAAGAGAAAAAGAGGAAGGCCTAAGAGAAGGTTTATGGATGTGGTGAGAGAGGACATGCAGGTGATGGGTGTGACAGAACAAGATGCAGAGGACAAAAAGATATGGAAGAAGGTGATCTGCTGTGGCAACCCCTAACAGGAGCAGCCGAGCAAAGAAGAAGAAGATGGTATATTCATGTTTTTACATAATTCCTATTATGTTTATCTATGACTTAGTGTTAGTTTATCTTTAAATCTGTTTCCATTTCTTGTGCTTTGTTGGTAAAAACCTGAGGGAGGGGGAAGGGGTGGGGGCACCTTGACATCACTACTGCTGGGCCCTCCCTGTAAGCTTTTTAAGTCGCCCAGAGAGAAGAATCGAGCAGTGGTGCAAAGAGTTTGTGTTAGGAATTGTAAATATTGCTATTTCTTTGTATTTTCTCGCTTGCTGCTAATTACTGTATTATTTTGTTTCTTGGACTTTGCCTTTAGATAACGTATTGAGACATGTCAGCGTTGGACTGCTTTTTTGCACACTTGATCAATTTCATTATATTCTTCATTTCTTTAATACAGGGTGAGGCAGAAAGGACGGACGTTTTTTACAAAATCACAAAATTGTTAATTTTTTCTTACAAAGAAATTTATTGAAAAATTTGAGTACATATTGAAATAGAATTTGACAATTTGTAGGGATGGAAATGCAAGTCTAAATGCAAAATACGCCTTACTGAACGATTACTGAGGCCAAGTTCAGAAGAATGCTTCCGAGCAGATCGACTTGGACTGCGCAGCAGGGCTAGTCGTACGTTTTCCACATTTTCAGGGGTACGTGCCGTTTGTGTAGCCCCCGGCAGTCTTTTGTTCATTAGTGTACCTCATTTACGAATTGCTTTAAACCAACGTAGGATAGTGTTACGAGCGGGTACAGCTTTATTTCTGTGGATATTGAAATGGCAACAAAACTCATGCTGAACTGCGGTAATAGATTGGTTGTTCTTGACAAAACAGTCGTACGCAAAAACGTGGTGTTCTATCATCCATGGCTCCATGGCTTCAACTAAAAAGAAAATAAAAAAAATGCTAAGACTTCGCAAACCTAACGACACCTACCGCACATCTGTCACTCCACCTAGTGGTGAGTTCTAGCCATTTCAAAGATGTCCGTCCTTTCTGCCTCACCCTGTACATATTAAATTGCTTGCACAAACCATGATTTGATAGTTCTCCCCCTTTGTGTGGCATCTTTGTAATATATTTTTGGGATTTGTTTTATATTTTTAATTTTTAAAGTAATCTCCCCTTTTTTGGGAATATGTATGCTGTAGCTAACAGATAGCTTTGGAACTGGCTAATTTAAGGTGAGCCTCCTCTGGGCAGGTCAGTGAAAGTTCTGGCCTGTATTATTGTTTTATGGAGCACCCACATACCCTTGTCATGTTTGGAACTAACCATCACAGCAACCTTGTGGATGTATTTTTTATCATAATAATATATAAAAAAATACCATTAATCCATCCTTTTTCTAAACCCTCTTTATCCTGAGCAGGGTTGCTGGGGAGCTGGAGCCTCTCTCAGCAAGCATAGGACACAAGGCAGGAGTAACCCAGGGACAGAGTGCTAGTTGACTGCCTTAAGTTTACCACTGGAACTCCAAAATAAAAGAAAAACTTTTCGGAACACAGAAATGAGTTGCAAACCACTAGGCCAGCGTTTCCCAGCCTTGGGGTCACAACCCAAAGTGGGGTCACCTCATATGCTAATGAGGTTGCTAAAAAATATTTAAAAACAGAAAAAAATAATTAATAATATATGCAATGAAATTTAATTAAGATTATTTTATTATTAACTTCAAGTTTAATATGCTGTATGCTTTCACCTGGTAGGTTAGGAAGACATTAAAGAGTTAATTAAAAGCAGTGATATTCTATTTTTACTTCTTTCAAAGGTAACCAAGTTATGCTTAAAAGAATGTTGTTCCATGGAGCAAAAGATGATTATGTGACAGATGGGGATAAGACATTCTTTGAGCTTCCTACAAACAACAATTCTTCTGAGAGAATTAAAGAGCAGATTATAACATTGGCACGGGAACTCCCTCTTAATAATCTCGTCACAAAAGCAGAAATAAAAAGCCTGTATAAAAATCTAAATATATGCATGTGTGTGTTTTATTAAGCTCTTATGTGAAATGTTGATTTTTGTTCTTTTTTTCCAAAGAATGATAAAAATCAACAGCTTTGTGTGCTAAATAGGATACATCCATGTTAAAGATGCTAATGCAAAAAAGGCACACTGATTCATTCACACTCTCTCACTGGACCATAATAGATCAATTTAGAGTCACTAATTAATCTAGCATGAACTTCTTTAACATGTGTTAGAAACAGAATAATGCAGGAAAATTGTACTTACATTTGAGGAGATATGAGATATGTAAACTTCGCATGGACAGTCATCAAGGTGAAAATCATGATCCAAGGAAATGAATGGCACTACTGATAACCACTGCCCCTTCACACCACACATGTATATTACCTTATAAAATGGTATATAATATGCCCTAACATTTGTGGACCACCAGGCTGGCACCTCCGCCTCATCCCGGCACAGACAAGCTTGGGACACAAGTTCAAGGCACACACATTTTACTTTTTTTCTTTTTACCTTGTGGGAAATGCCTTCCCCATTTCTGCCCAAAGAACTGCCCAAAAGGACTCAGCAGATCCTCCTGCAGCACCCCATGGCGGTGCCCAACAGGGCTGCTCCAAAGTCCATCTCCCATAGCGCCCTGCAGGAGTCTGAGGCACTGCTTCAACCCAGGGGGGCTGCCATCTAGCATCCCAGGGAAGGTAATGCTCTGGCCACGCTTGCTCCCCAGGTCCTACCAGCGAGGAGGCACCCTGGCCCCCACTACACACTCTAAGCCCAACTTGATGTCATGTGAGGTTGAAGTCTGCCCCAGTAGCACTGAGAATAAGGCTGGAATTAACTTTTGACAGGGTGCCAGTCCACTTATGCGCACACCCAGAGTCACACTAACACTGTCTCCAGTTAACCTAACATGCACCTCTTTGGCGTTGGAAGTGGAAAACCAGAGACATTCCAATGCAGACATATAGTATGTAAAATGAGCAGACTCCACAGAGAAAATGACGACACAAGATTCAGTCTAAGGACGGTAAACCCAACACCATTATCATTTTTGAACACTTTTTCCCAATTGATTGTTTTACATTGAAAATCAAATGATATAAACAGGTGACTGCCTAATGCATTAGAGAAAAAATTGATTATGTATGTGTACGGATGCTTTGTAGGAGTGAACCCCTGCCCTTGTGCACTTCAAAGCGATGAAGGGAATTTTTAAAAAATGGATGACATTGAGTTTTTTTATTGTAAAATCAGAGCCCTTGATCCCATGATTGTGTGATATGAGAGACAATGACACCACTTTGCTGACTTGAAGAGAGACTGTAATCTATATATATAAGAGTTAATGTATGTGTGTGTATATGTATCTATGTAAGTTCTAGAATCACTTCCGAATGGTCAACTAAAAATAGGGTGAAATCAACCCTAACCCACCCCCTTCTGGGTAGGGTGGGTGATCTTGCGGTCTTCAGAGCATTTGTGTGTGTCTGGGTGATAACACACACAAGACCGCACGACAAGCACATTAGTGAGTCTTCATTGTTTGTTAATTTATTTTTATTTTTAAAGTTTTTTTTTTTTAATTATATTTTTCTCAAACAATTTAAAAAAAAAAAACACTTTATTTTCCTCATGGGCAATGCCAGGTATTCAGCTAGTTTTTTTATGAAAATGAATAGAAAACACAAAAGGTCAAAAATCTAGCCCAGGTCAGGGACAAGAGTAAAAGACTGAAGAACCAGGATATCAAAATAATGGTCTTGAAAATCACAAAGGAAGATATGTTTGTTATCCGAAGACTCGGATACAAAATGGACACCCAGATGACCATTAAACCTCTCATCAATTGACTCCTCAAAGTCGTGACCTAGAGGTCATTTCCTTAGACCGGGATCCACATTGTGACGATGGATTCAAAAAAATGACAGTGCCCAAGGAAAAACAAAATAATCCTGTAGCAAAACGCTAATTGTGAGTCCCTCAAGAATGCATTAAATCTAAAAGTTGACTTTAGAAACAGAATTTCTTAGTTTCAGACCCCCAGAACAGACATATACCTTTCCTGAATTCATTCAGAATAAAGCATTAAAAATTTAAGAAACATGCCAATCATAACAACCATTTTGGTGGAGCTCAGACTATTCTACACTTTTTTACCCTTCACAGATTAATATCCCATGCAGAAAAATAATACACATGTATATTGAATTTCTGCACTTAGCAAATTGCAGCACAGGATATTTCACCAGCGGTTGGCTGGCGCTCTGCCCGGGGTTTGTTTCCTGCCTTGTGCCCTGCGTTGGCTGGGATTGGCTCCAGCAGACCCCCGTGACCCTGTAGTTAGGATATAGCGGGTTGGATAATGGATGGATGGATGGATGGATATTTCACTCAGCCCATAGAATACAGTATGTGCAGAAGATTTGGACTCGCGAAAGATGTTGCTGTGGCCTATTGCAGACACTGCTAACTCCGAGATCCCATATTGAGTGGAAATTATGAAGAACATATTATGGTAGCAAATGTTCTCTCTGAATACAGCACCACTTAATAGAACTGAAGGGAGAAATTGGGAGAGGTTTAACAAAGTGGTTCAATCCCTACAGTCCAGTCCTTCCCAACACAATGAAAAAATGAGGAATTCACAAATAAATGAATAATTAAATAAATAAAAATAAACTCTTACACTGAAGCTAATGGATCAGAAGGACAGAAGTGTGCTGAAAATATACAAACTTCTAGGATATTGAAAAATGCAATAAAATTAAACAATTTCCTTTCTTAGCATAGGTGGTGTAAGAGTTGAATATGAATCCTGGTCCAATGTGCACCTAGCATGTGTATGAATCTCATATCCTTATGAGCTTATGCTTAAAAGCTGATGCTGTTATTTTATTATTCACTATGATAAATGCATCTGTTGTTATTTTATATAGCCCCTTAAGAGAAAATGTTACATTTTATGGCAAAATTATTTTTCTATATTTCTGCTTTGTACTAAATTTCCTATTTTTGAACCCATCTGAATTATTAAAACATTAGATCTTCTTTCTCTTTCTTTTAAAAACAGGATGTACGTGGAGAAACTCCCACATCTCCTAAAATAAGAATAAAAATAACACATTTAAAATGTAATGTACATCCTAAGTAAACAGGACTATCAATCAAATTGTGGTCATCAACAACTTCTATGTCCCGTTAGCAACTGGGTGTAACCAGTCATGTTAAAAGTTTTCTGATTATGGAATGAATTCCTTTTTTTGAGTGATGACCTAATCAATGAATTGTATAAATATACAGAGGACACTTTTTTCTTTGTAACATGTGGTTAACATGTAAGATGCGAGATTTAGATAAAGAATAATGATTAACGCTTTCTCCTGACTGTGTTTTATTGCTTAAATCAGGGCATTCCAGTGGGGGTGTGTGTCTGTATTCATAATTTTCTTCCACAATAGTTACTTCCATTAAACTGCTTTGTGCTGGACACTGAATGTGCCCAGAGAATCTTCTGAATCCACACAAACTGAACCAAACACCTTGTTCTCATAACCAATTTCTAAGATATGCTGATAAGCTGTGGGCGTTGGCTAAACTGCTAAAATAAAGGAAATCCTTAATGGAGGTAAAAGAGGCTTCTTTCTCAGGCTTCATAATGGTGACATCCTAAAAGGAAAGGCTACAAATTTGGTCATTATGTGAGGAAGTAACATTCAAATTCATTCATTTCTACTTTACATGACATTCCTTAAACAAGGCTTTATGATTCCCTGAAACTAATCTGTAATTTCATTTTTCAAAAAATTAATTTCACGCTATTGAGGGTGTTTAAGCCAATGAGAACTCTTCAGTTGAGAAGTTATTTGATTTTTCTTTTCTGCATGGCATGGTGTGCTGTGTGGCTGAGTGTCATGTTGACTAACTGTGGAGCTCCAGTTCTCTGACAGCTACAGATAACATGATGGATTTGAAGATGTCCTTTTTAAATTCTTATATTCTGAAGCTAATTTCTACATCTTTTCACACCCATTTCTAACTCATTCTCTTCCTTTTATCATTAAAGGAGAACTCCTTTCAAAAAATGATATGTGTTTTTATATATTTCCTATCCCATGTGGTTTTCAGTGATGGCCAAGAAAATTTTTAATGCAAAATAGAGAGAAAAATGTCAGACCAGGACAAAGGAAATTACCAGTAATACCAACAGCGGCCTCTTTCTGTGCTGAAGTCAAGTTAACACCACTGCTGCCTGAAGACCAATTCAGAGAGACTCAGGAGGAGCTTCTGTCCACAATCTATTGACATCCTAAATAAGGACAGTATCTAGAGTTATATGATGCCCTTTTACAAATTTTCTTACATCAAGTTATTTATTGTTTATGCTATCATTGTTCATTTGATTTTTATTGTTTATTATATTTTATATTCTTCTTCTAGTACACAGTCTTAGGGTTTCCAGCTAAGCTTTTCATTATACAGTATATTGTACTGTTGTGTATATTTTTACATGACAGTTATAATTTGATTTGATTGATCGGGAATCGTCGGATAGAGGGGTCCTTTCATCGGATTGGCTGGCCCAGCACTATCTCAGCTGTGGATTGGCCAACTGGGGGAGGCAGCTTGATGGCTGAGGTCTGTACGACTCTAAACAAATCCAAATCATATTATATGATTTCATCTACTGTTAAATTCTGCTCTGTACTTGTAATATTTTTATTTTACTGTTATACTGTACTAGTAACAGCGCACTGCACGATAACATGCAGTGAATACACTTGACTTGAGCATTCCTAGTTTTCATCCTCTTTCTCTGTATGTTTAGCATTCGTTTGCTCAGAAGTTGATGCACTTGCCGCTTCCTGAGTAGGTCTTCTTTTCTCCACCCTAGCGGCCCGCTGCTTCTCTTCTTTCATCAGCATCTTTTCGCATTAAAACTGATTGTCAGTGTTTGTATTGCAATTACTTTGTACGTTTTCTTTAATTTTTTACTTAAGGTGGCACTTAAGTCTTTAGTCTACCTCAAGAATGATTTAAGATATGAAGAGGTAGGGGAAGTGATGGTGAAGGTGGAAGGGATGAGAACGGCGCCCATACGCATGCGCCACACAGCCGCCCTGCTGGCCACTGCCGAGAGTTGATTCTATAATAAAATAAAATATAAATAAAAAGAAGAATCATCAATCATCACCCCGAAAGCGGATAGTAGATGTCAAGTAGTACATGTGTACCAAATTTCAAGTCAATAGGTCAAACAGTTTGCGACAGGTGATTTAAAATCTTGGACAGACAAACGAACAGCCACGGTAGCGTATTATAAAAGGATCACTTGTGTTCTGTTCTGTGTATTGTATTGTATTGACCCCCTTCTCTTTGACACCCACTGCACACCCAACCTACCTGGAAAGTGGTCTCTCTTTGAACTGCCTTTCCCAAGGTTTCTTCCATTTTATTTCCCCTACAAGGGTTTTTTTTGGGAGTTTTTTCTTGTCTTCTTAGAGAGTCAAGGCTGGAGGGCTGTCAAGAGGCAAGGCCTGTTAAAGCCCATTGCGGTACTTCATGTGTGATTTTGGGCTATACAAAAATAAATTGTATTGTATTATATTTGATTTTTTTTCAAACTCTAATGGAAAGACCTTAAAAATATTAAACAAAATGTCAATTAGAACATTTCAAAATGTTATTTTGGTACATCGATGCCCACACAGAAGTGGGAAAAGATGTAAAGGATGAAGAAGAAAAATGTTATTAGAAACAATGTTTCCAAAGTTTTTTTGTATTTTGAAATTGAAAGTGTTTTTGTATTTTGACTTTTGAAATAATTTGGCTTTTTTGTATTTTGTTCCTTACGGCATTTTGACCTTTTGAGTTTTTGGCCTAAAGTATTATTATTATTATTGTATTTTTGAATACCATATCCAAACTCTTGAACTGTACTGTTAAATTAATCAACATCATGCTATTTATAAGATACAGCTCTACTAATAATTACATTAAGGTGAACACTACACTATAGTCTCCCACTCGTGCAATCTTTCATAAGCAGAGGTACATGGGTGGTACTTTAAAGTTGTGCACAAGCTCTGATACCCATCAATGACCAGTTGTGTTGTTGTTAGTGCCTAATAAGTGGACTGTTTCCATTGTAAATGGTTAATAAAGGTACTGTACATGGAGTAGTAATGTCTGAATCTGTCATTAACTGATCATTTCTGAGATGAAATGATAGATCGATAAAATACTCTTTCCAGGTACAGCCATGAAAATGTTTTCATCACCCTATAAGTATAATTAAATGTTCTGCTGTCTTTCTGTTTCATTACTCACTAAAACCATTGTGTACCATAGGTTTACCTCAACAGACTGTTTTCTGTTCATTGGAGTTAGTTTAACCGAGAACATTAAACCAATATGTCATTTCAAGTGGTGAGGAATTTGTAACTTTAAATTCACTTTGCACTCTCACGTCATCCACTGTATCTTACTTGCTTATGTTCTGTTTATGTGAAGTGCTGTATTAGCTGTGTGTTTCATTCTCATCAAATCAGTCAGTGCTCCGCCAACATAAACTTTCAGAAAACTGACAGAGAGTCACTTTCATACGCGATGACTGCACAGACATGATTGTCCAGTTTCATCTGTGTGACGAAAGATTTATGTGACATTTTGTCTATTTTAAACTACCACCAAATTAGCCTTTCTAATGAAATGAAAAATGCACAAAATGAGTTACTGCAAGAAGCTGGAAGTGCTTTAATGACTTGACTTTATTATCTGAAACTGCTTTAATCAGCTTCATCAATCAGTACTGATGTCTTGGAATTCACAATCTGTAAACTAAATACAGTACTTCAAATATCACATAGTATAGAACACTAATATTTTTATAACTTGTACTAAATGCTGCCAGGCCAACACATTTAAACAATTAAATCCCATAGAAATTATCCTACAGCAAAGTAACTTTCTATTGAAACCAAGCTTTATCATATTCATGCAGCTCATTTACATTTTGAAATTCAGTAAGTTGGGTTATAGAATTCATACTTCAGTTACTTAAGTAAAACTCTTCATGTATCCTGAATACATTTTTTTACAGAAGTACATTATCCTGTGATGAAGTTCTCCTATTTAGATCATTTATTCCAACCTTGAAGGAACAGAAAGAAAGAAAAAAAGAATCATCATAATGAAGTCACACATTAGTAGGCTACCTAGAGAGTTCAGAGCTACTGAATCTAATCAGCACTTTGTTTTAAAAAAACAGTATTTTTGAAGTCCAAATTATTTTTTTACTTTTGTAGTATACATTTATCTGAACCAAAAAAGTTGCAATGTTAATGGATTTACCTATAAATAAAAAAGATACAAAACATCTATATTGTTTTCAAAAGAATTTATCTTTTGAGTCTCCTCCATTGGTCTCCCTTGTACAGCTCACTCCACAAGTGCATCAACCTTTCACAATCAGGGGGCATAGTTACTGGTAGCTGGCTTTGAGATTGGTGAGGTTGCAGTCATACTTTGAAAGTCATGAAAACTTCAGACACTTCAGTTTTTCTTGTACATTTCAGAAATATTTTAACTGAAAGGCAATGTCATGCTAAGCTATAGACATGTTTCAGTACTCCTTGTTCAATTACAATTGTGTGGTCAGACACAACTCCATCTATATCATTAAATAAGTTCATAATACTACCTTTGTAGGCCAGAGCACTAACAATGAAGGACAGAAGTATGCCTTTTCAGATTGTAGCACCGGGACAACAATATCTTCCTTAATGGCAGTAAAAGTAAGAAACTGACTATAGACTTCAAGTAAAAAGCCATACTTTCATCAGTAGAGAGGCTGTAGAGAGTCTCTACAGCAATAAATTTCATGAAGTTACTAATACAGATGGCGTAACACATCTTGACTATCGCCAGTTAGAGCATTTTTTAACAAAATTCACCCCAGCAAAGTTTGTCAATCCTTCAATTCTTCAATCTCTCCTCATGACTCAAAACTCTTAGTCCCAGAATCAGTGTTGTCACTCTTCTCTGAACTTTCTCTTGTGCTGCTAAGTGCTCTTCGTAATATGGACACCAAAACTGTACACAGTATTCCAGATGAGGCCTTGTTAATGCGTTTATATAGGTTAAGTATAAGATCTATTTTTTTTTCCTTTTATCTATAAACTTTGTTATAACTCTGTTATCTCCATCAGTACTTTGCAACATCTACAGGTACACAATGGAACCTATTCTAATGGCTGCATAATGTTATGGTTTGGCACCTGTGATGTTATGGGTCCACAGCTCGCTTAGCAAAGGCCATTTTTTTAAATAATCACTGCGCTCGCTGCTTCGTGAGGGGGCGTAGTAGTCGTAGCAAGCCGCGGGGCGATCTGCGGTGTGGGCGTTTCTCACCTAGTGCACAGGTGAGGGACTGCCCACATCCGTGATTGTTCCCGTGGCTAATGTGCTGCAGCTGCTATGGCCCCTCACAATATAAAAGAAGCGCAAGTTGATTGGGACAAGAAAAAGATCAGAGAAAAGAGAAAAAGAGAGGACGGAGTTTACAGGGAGCGAGGAAGCAAGTCGGTGAGAGAGACAAGGAACGTGTGGGCGAGCGAGCGACACCCAGGTGTTGGAGTTGAAGTCACTCCCGCTGAGCGAGCAGGTAACGGGAGTGACCAGGGAAAGGCGACTTGCCGCGGAAGGCCGGAAAGGCAGCGGGAGTCGCGAGGCCTGGAGGTGAAGTCCTTGATATGGGCGTCCTGGAAATCAAGGTTCCAAGTCTCAGGTCTGGGATGAGTGCCAGACCGAAGCCAGGATTGGGAGGTTTCCAGACCTGTAATAGTTAATGTTGAAGGGCAGCTGCAGAGAGAGCGTCTCGCCTGCTGCAAAGTCTAGTCGGGAGAAGCAGGTGAGACGCTAATGTTAACAAGAAAGAAGCACTGAGCTTGTTGTTGGTTTTTAAAGACTGCTTCTTAAGGAACATTTTAACCTCGGATTTTAAAGGATTGTTTTTTCTATTTTTTTTAACCTCCACGTTTGACTTTTAAGGATTATTTATTTATTGAACTTTGAATGAACTGCACATCACTATTTATTGGACACTGTTTTTGTTGATTTGATTTTAATAAAAGCACCTTTGCACATTTATACCATCCCCTTGCTCAGTTGTTGTCTCTACTGTCTAGCTCAACTCGGTGACATTATCGACAGTGTTGGGTTCAAGGGCTCTTGAACAGCAATGGAAGCATGGAGTCGAACCCACATCATCACAGCACCTGCTTGGCTCAAGACTGTGTTCCACTATTGTGGATGTTAAAGCTTGAACTCAGTTCTTTTCTGATCTGGGCATGCTGCATATATCACCTGTTTTAGAAAGGCAAACAGTATTATTTAAATATGCAGCCATCCTGCAAAGTCACTTTTCTTTCAATCCCCCTCTCAAACAAACTCCTGGCAAATGGTATAAGACCACTAGCACTTTTAGAACATTAGAAGATTTAGAGGAGAATAGTCCATTCAGCCCAACAAAGCTAACCAGTCCTATCCACATAATTCCTCCACAATAACATCAAGTTCTACTGTCTACCAGACTATTTGGTAACTTATTCCATTTGTCTATGGTTCTATGTGTGAAGAAAAAACTCCTAATGTTTGTGCAAAATTGACTCTTAACAAGTTTTCAACTATGCCCTCATGTTCTTGACTAACTCATTTTGAAGCAACAGGCGAGATCCACTATTTTAATTATCTGCATAATTTTAAACACTTCAGTTATGTCTCCTCTTCAGCTTCTTTTGCTTAAGCTGGAAATGCTCAGCTCTTCTAATCTTTCCTCATAATTCATCCTCTGTAGCCCCGGAATCAGCCTAATCGCCCTTCTTTGAACCTTTTCTAGCACTGCTATGTCTTTTTTGTAACCTGGAGATCAAAACTGTACACAGATGAGGCCTCACCAGTGCATTATAAAGCTTGAGCAGAACCTCCTTGGACTTGTACTGTACACATCAGGGCACTATATAACCTGACATTCTGTTAGCCTTCTTAATGGCTTCTGAACACTGTCCGGCAGGTGATGGTGATGAGTTATTATTCTCATAAGGTGTACTTTCAGTTATCAGACTTCCCATTGTGTATTCAAACCTAACATTTTACTGCCTACATGTAATACTTTACATTTACATACATTCAATTTCATCTGCCATAAATCTGTCCAAGCTTATATGCTATCCAAGTCCCTCTGTAATGATTCAACAGATTTTAAATGATCTACCAATCCATTTAGCTTAGTATCATCTGCAAATTTAACTAGACTGTTATTTATATTCCTATTCTTGCATCACCTCATTCAGCAGCAGTTTCTATCCTTAGGTTATAAGGTGCCTCAGCCACTCATTGACGTAATAATCAAAGCAATATTTTTAAATATGTACTACATCTGATGCTATATTTATTGTTTGGTGTTATTGCATCTTGGTAAGATACTACTGAGCTCTTTTAATGTGATAGTGACATCCTTAAATGTTTTATAAATCTGTTATAACCAGTGAAATTGTCTATGCTGGTGGACCAGTAATATTACATCCTGAAAGGCACATTGAATCAACAAACTAATTAGGAAAACAGGATCATTCATAGGACGCCCTCTGGACCTGCTGGAAGTAGTAGTGAAGGGGAAAGTGAAGACAAAACTGAGTGCCATTATGAGCACATTCTTTCTCTAACACACTAAGGAAATTATTCAACAAAAGTGTGTCAAGAAACAAGACTATGCAGCAGTACACCTGCATAATGTTTCCCTGGGACTGTGACTACTATTTTTATCATTAACCAACTCAGAAGTTGTTTTTTTTTCTTTTTAGCATTTCCAGTATTTATTTATTTATTTATTTATTTATTTATTTATTTATTTATTTATT
>JANRMT010028174.1:49327524-49373259 GCA_026402145.1 Polypterus bichir lapradei | reverse complement strand
TCTATCTATCTATCTATCTATCTATCTATCTATCTATCTATCTATCTTTTTAACAGTTAGTGCAGGAATTTTCCCCAAACACAATAAAACTCTAAAGCTTATAATGATTCAGTAACATTTTGTGTTTTGAGAAAATAAAGTGTCATGGTGTGCTCTGCTAACAGAAAGGAATACAAGTAAGCCAGGTGTTCACTTTGGACAAGAATGTCTTTTACAAAACATTTTTTCTGAAAGGGTTCTCTGGCTTGTTAGTTGTGACAAAAATGGAGCTTTCAGTTCAGTTGCTGTTTTTCTCAGTGAGGAAAAAATATTGACAGTTTCACGAAGGTTTCTATGAGCTACAGACGTTTTCACAGAGATCCCAAGGGTTGAATATGCAGGATACATTACGTGCTGTGAGACAGGTAAGAGGTGACAGATAATTACATAGCGGGTTTTGACGTTTCCTGCAATCACCCATTGAGGTTTGTTGGTACTTTCTGTGTTAAATCCATGTCACATTACACAACTTTTCCAGTTATTTTCAGTCGTAGTCTACATTTACATAATTTTAGTGAATCGCAGGCAATTGGCATTGTGCTCCCATGAACCAGTTGCCGAATCTGACAAATGCAATGACTAACTCCAACTAGTCTGCTTGCTCCAATACTATTAAACAGGTTTGATTTTCTTTTTAGTCATAATGGCAGGCTGTGTCATGAGAGATGGCAACTAATGAACTCTCATTTGGAAGTACAATGCATTTAGTGAAGCGACAAAAAATGAAGAATACAGGGGCTCTGGACCTCACAAACTAAAGAGAAGAACATCTGTGTAATGTTTCATGTTTTAGTTCTATGGCAGAATGGAAAAAAGAAAAAATGGGCCGAAATTGTGGTTGAACTCGCCATAGCTATTAACCCTTCATACAGTGCTGGTTACATCCCGCTATTGGCTACCATAAAATGGGGTAACCATTACTGTGCTAGATCGTCGGCACTTAGTCAGTAAATATGACATGGGCAGCAATTTTCATTCATTTAAATTGGCATGGTCCGGCAACATGATCAGCAGCTGCATTTGGCAAATCAACACACACCACACAACTAGGAGTCACGTAATGTGACATCAGCTTTAGCTACATTTCATAGGTGATCTGATAACATGATAAAACACAGTATAACCTGCTAAGACCAGGAAAAAATGCACTAAAATCACTGTTAGTCATGTATAGTGACAGAACACAGCAAAATAAACCAAAATCCCAAAGGATTAAATAAAGTTCTGGCACTTCTCTGAACTTTCAGTTTGCCTGTCTTTCAAGTGGCACTGTGACCTTTAAGGTTCTCAAGTGAGTAATTATATTCTGGCAGTCTTCTGGTTAGATTGTAAAGAGGTACATGATACGGTTGACATCATGGATAGGAAATCCCACTGCCAAATGGTCATAATGTGCCATGTAGGATTCCTGGAACAGGTGACACAGCTTGATACACTGAATATGCAGTTAAGTGAAGAATGATTATTTGAGTGTCTGTTCAATTAACAGGCAGGCAACATTATAATTTGCTGTGATTGTTAAAATGCTAGATTACATAGTACTTCTTCAGCCCTTTCTTAAGTCTGAGGCAGATTAGCTCTGTTTTATGTGGGCTGGTAAAATGTCCCATTGTTTAGGAGTCAGAATGCTCCAACACCTACATTTTAAAGTACAAAATGATTAAAGCATTATTCAGCATCCTTTGATCTACATGACCTCCGATGAATGTACAGTAAATCACCAGCAGCCTCTTGTTTTTAAGACACTGTAGCTATCAGAATTTCAAAATCGATGCAAGAACAAGCCACTAGTCAGTGCAGTGATAATGACATCTGTTTTATATGCTCATGCTTTTCTCATCTTTTTTATCTTCTGTGTTTTCCTTTGATCAGCCTTGTGTTTGTTTGAACAATTTACATTGAATTAACTGCCACTCTTCCAATTATGAAATGAAATCAGCGTTTCGTTGTCACCTCCTTGTATCTTCCCACATTCCTCCTCCCTTCTTCACGTCACATTGTATCCCCCAGTCATCCTCCTCTGCCTCTGTTTCTGTGGCTTATGACATAAGTTTATGGAAGAGAAGGGGTTTTATGAGGAAAAAGAGGGAAGACATGAACAAACAACTCCGGTTTAAACTTTATAGAGTCCACTGACTTTGTAAAAGCATTATTAATTCTGCTGTTAACTAACTTCTGTTTGCTTAAGTGAAAGATTTGCTGCTGGTTGCTCTTATACCTTTGTAGAACTCAGCAAAAGGGTTTTTTTTTTTCTGTCCAGTACCATAAATGAAAGATGGAGTTTTAGGGTACAGACGGAAAAAAAAACAACTTACACAGGGTCAGTAGCAGATGACAGACTACAAGATGGCTGCTTCATTTTGAATTATTTGAAGATGGTACCTTGCAAACCTCAAAAAAACTTGATATTCATAAATATCTACTGTTTGTTTTAATTATCAGTACTTTAAATTAGTAATTATTGTATGCTTTGTAATTCTACAATGTTTTATATTATTGATGTATGCTTCTACACCAGTGAGAACGACTTGCAACAAATAGGTTTCTTTCTTTTTAATAGGTTTTGTTCAACAGTAACATTCCCAAAAGTCCCAGGGAACAAATATAGCTGTCCAGCTGTAGTAACTGGAAAAGCCTTTTCTTTCAGTGTCAGCAGGAAAATGTTCAGGGACGTTATCAGCGTTGGTACATAGAATTCATTGCATGTCTTTCTTCATATTACTATAAATGTACCACAGAGGTGTCAAACTCAAATTCGGGTGTTGGCAGCCCATTTCATTTATTTTCAAAACATTATATAAAGCCCATAATAACCAATTGTTTTCTCAAAGGCTGCCTTTGAGGTGTGTTTTATACATGGATTGTATTCATATATCATTCACATTTACACTTGATATTAAACTTTGTTATTAGTGTCTGTGCGACACAGCCCATTGCAGCTATTAACCTGATGTCAGAATGGAAAACCGCAGCTTGCAATGAACTGACAAGATAAAAATTAAACAAAGGTGACGTGCCTCACTGCCGTAAAATGTCTACATTTTTTAGCATCATGCCAAAGAATGTGACATTCCTATGAAGGAAATGGTAGTTTGATTTCACACTCACCGCTGCAGCCATTCCGCTCACTTTTAAAAGCTGCCACAAGTGTCAGGGCTGGCCACACTTGCTTTTTGTATGTGGATAAAAAACAGATTTACATTTCCACTTGTATTAAGTGTGATCACTATCTGTTTCTGAACAACTTCAAATGTGGTTGGTGTGATACAGCAACAGCGCTTTTATGCCCATTTTTTAATGGGGTTAATTGTGGAACTTAAATATAAAATCTTATTACTGGATATGAAATCTAAACTTGTAATATTTCTTTTTTAACTTAGTCTGCTAGAACAATGTTAAACAGGAAAATCATTTCCTTTCTTCCCTTCTTTAACTCTTGTAGGGCTGAATATTTTTCCAAAAAAAAAAGAACACAAAGCAATGATTTAACACATCAATCAACAAAAAAACATTTATTTTTGGCAAATGACACTGTCTTGCAAGCTGTATGAGCCTACATATTATGTGATTTCACATACTGTACATGTTACACAGCAAAGTTCTGCAAAGTATGATAGCGCTCAAAGCAGCCAATTGCATATTGCACTGCTTACAATATGGGTTGCACTGGTGCCACCTTTTCAATGGTTTGTTGCAGCACACAACACAGTCAGGTTTGTAATATTTCTCTTCATATGTTGCAGGAAAGTGGCACTCAGTCAGCCTGTCTGGCACTGCTCTTTGTGATGGCCTTCTTCGCTTTGCCAAAGGCTCCGTAATATACTCTGCCAGCAAGCCATCGACCACCTTCTTTAGGAAATCTGACACAGTTGTGGGGCTGTCACTGTTTGCCTGCTTGAACAATATATAGCCATTTGTCAGTGCAACGTCACGCATGCAATGGCACACAGGTGCGTCAGATGCACAAATTCTCTCAGCTGGCAGCCGATCACCTGGGGCGGCATTGGCTGGGGTCCAATCAGCTGATGCCAGCTCCTCAATCTCCTGCTCAATCTCCCAATCACTTTCAACAAAATCCAAGTCCAAAAAGTCAGAGTCCAACTCAGTGATAATGCGTAAAACATTGTCTGTTGAGTATTTTGCTTTATGCGCTTGCTTTGCTCCCTCATGAGATGTTGATGCCATCTTGCCTTTGTTTACATTTCATAACTCATGCACACACAGGAATTAGATGCTGAGTCAAAGAGTCTAACATTTCTCCAATCAAAGAGGGTCTACCTTTAACATAACAGTGAGTTTTATCACCGTTTATAGCTGATTATCACCCTCTACTCCTGGATATCGACTTTTGTTGACATGAGCCCTCAACCCCTCCTGTCGACAAAAGTTTACATCTGCCCTAAAAGAGTTAATACTGTATCCATTGTTTAAAGGAAATGGAAATCATGGTGTGTAAATTGGCATTAGCTATCCTGTTTCTGCCAATAGTCACGTATGAAGCTCTGCCATTACACTATAAAACATTCTGAAGCTTACATTAAAGACTTCATTTCAATATGAGAATTGAATCACCTTGTAATGTTTAAAAAAAAAACTCTTTTTATTAATTGTGGCTTGCTTTTTTCACATACATTAATGCAGGTGTAAATAGATGTACTTTGTTTTAGCAGCAAATACAAACTCTGCAGCCATACCACATGTACTTCAGAAGAGGTCATCCACCTGAAGCTAAGCATGTTCTGGCCCAGCCAGTTCTTGGATGGGAGACCATCTCGCAAAAACTAGGGCTGCTACTGGAAGAGGTGTTGGTGTGGCCAGAAGCGGGCTCTTACCCTGTGGTCTGTGTGAGGATCCCAATGCAGCAACATGAACACTGTGCTGTAAGAACCAAGGTCCTGACTCTCTGTGGTCATTAAAGATCCCTGGAAATCATTCAAAAAGAGTATGGTTTATCCTGATGTCCTGCATAAATGTCTTGTCATGGCCTCATTCATTTTGGCCCTCCTGATTATCCCCTTTCTCTAAATCGCTATTTTACTCTTACTGCTTGATCACCTAATAGCTAATGTGTGGTGAGAGTACCAGTGCAGTAATGGCTGCCATCTCATTATCCAGGTGGGTGCCATGCAGTGGTGGTGGTTGAACTGGTTCCCATCTGTTTATGTAAAGAGCTTTGAGCACCGAGGAAAATGCTGTATAAACATAATTAATTATTTTATTATTATTAAATTCCCGCATTTGTCCAGAATGCTATCTTTCTTCTTCACTTTATGTGCTGACGTCATATTTTCACTCAATGTTGATTTTGGTCCAGTGGCTGCTGGTGAATTTTCCTAACCCACTGCAATGTCCAAGAAAAGAAAAGCTGATAAAGAGAAACCATTTTAAGAAAAACACAAGGCAGGATATATGATCACGATGAGTGGAGAGGTTCCTATATGTCTTGTTTATAAAGAAAATCTTACAGAAGTTATTTCATAATATATTCTAGCCTACACTAAATATAGACAGTTTTCAGACCCCTTCACTTTCTACACACTTTATTTTGTTGTAGATTTCATTCTAAATAGATAAATGTACCATTTGTACTCATCAGTCTACGCTCAATAACCTATAATGACAAAGTGAAAAAATATTTTCAGAAAGGTTTGCAAATTCATTAAAAGTCAAAATCCAAAATCTCTCCTTCATATAACTATCCAGACCTTTTGCTGTGACCCTCCAAATTATGGTCAAGTATATCCTGTTGTCTCTAATGAAGATGAGAACTTGATTGGAGTCCACCTGTGGCAAACATAATTGATTGGACATCATGTAGAAAGGCACATATTTGTGTATATAAGGTCCCACAATTCACTCTGCATGTCAGGACAAAAAACATGCCATGAAATCCAATGAACTCACAGTAGTCCTCAGTGTTAAAAACTGTGGTGAGGCATAGATTAGTGCAAGGGAATAAAACCATTTCTGAAGGTTTTAGTGTTGCCAGGAGCACAGTGGCCTCAATGACTGTGATAAGGAAGACGTTTAAAACCACCATGACTCTTTCAGAGTTGGTCATCCAGACAAACAGAGCAACCGGGCATAGAGGGACGTGACCAGGGAGGTGATCAAGAACCCAATAGTCACTACAACAGAGCTTCAGAAGTCCTCTGCTGACATGGGAGAACCTGTTGGAAGAATGATCAATCATGCATCTATGGTAGAGTGACTAGAAGGAAACCACACTTGAGTAAAAGGCATATGACAGCCTGCTTGGACTCTGAGAGTATAAGGAAAAAGATTTTCTGGTCTGTTACTCCTTACCAGAATTCCAAGCACTGCATTTGACCTGCCTAGTACCACCCCTACCACAAAATTTGAAACATGGCGGTGATAGCATTATGCTACAGGGGTACTTCTCAGCAACAGGGTCAGGGAGACTGGTCACAATGGAGGGAAGAACAAATGTGGTCCTTGATGAAAACCTGCTCAAGAGTACATGTGACCTCAGACTTGGACAATAGTTCACCTTTCACCACGACAGTGACCCAAAGCATAAAGCCAAGACACCACCGAAGTAGTCTTGAGACAAACATTTGACTGTCCATGAGTGGCCCAGCTAAAACACTGATTTAAACTAAATAGATCTGTGGAAACAGCTGAAAAAGGCAGTTTATACATGCTTCCCATCCAATGCAACAGTGCTTGAGAGGATCTGTCAGGAAGAATGGGATAAACTGCCCAAATACAGACTTACCCTCAGAATAATCAAAGCTGTATTTACTGCCAAAGGGGCTTCTACAAAGTACCAAATTAAGGGTTGTCACACACGTGCGCTTAGGAGGCAGCTAAAGGGCTTGAGTGAAGGCAGTTCTGAGGCATGCCGGGATGTGACTGGGTGCACTGACTCTTTTTCTCCCATTCCCGGGAGATTCCACCTGGCTCTCTTGACGTCACATCCGGGACCGAGCCAATGGAAATAGACCTTACCAGCCCCCTCTGATGTCACGTCCAGGCTTGATCCAATGATTGATGAACACGTGCCCGATCCTTATGACCTCACTTCCTGTCTTCCCCTTTAAAAGCCTGCCCTTTTTCCCTTTTCTCTCAGTCTTGTTCTGGACTCAGTTGTATGCACTTCAGTGCTGTTTATTTGATAATAATGACTTTTGCAGCCGGGATACCATATTATACGGATGGCTGCCCCAAACCTTTATCTGTTCATGTCTCATTTTTGTGACAGGGTCTAAATTTCAGTTTTTTGATATTTAATAAATTTGTGAGCCTTTCTGAAAACATGCTTTCATTTTGTCATTATGGGATTTCAAGAGTAGACTGATGGGCAAAAATGTCAAATTTATTCATGTAAAAATGCTTGCTAAACTCAACAAAGTGGGCAGAAAGTGAGGTGGCTGGAAAATTTTCTGAATGCACTGTATTTATGTATCAGTTGCATATTAAAACAGAAGAAACTGCATAAATCTTTAAGAATAAAAAAATAAACATCTCTTTGAGAAATCATTTGTTAAAATGTCTATTAAGTCTTATTGCCTTGAAGCCATCACAAATTGTTCTATTAAGTGTAATCGGGAGCTGCCATTAGTTCATTACTTTTAGAACCATAAGCTCTTCATATTATTTATACGACATATCTCTGCCTGTGTGTTTTATGTTAAATTAAAAGAGGAGACAGACCCATTTTTTAGTAAAATGAACAGTCTTAATGGTAGAATGTAAAATTTTAATCTACTTGCTTGAATTGCAAAAAAGCTCATAAATTATATTTTTTGTAACAAATCCATTGGCTGTTTTCACAAGAGCAGGCAGTATGGCACTAACGAGGGCAGCACCTAAACTGCTTCATTCTTTTTTGTTTGATGAATAAAGAGCCAGCTATTAAAAACAGATTTTTGCCTGGTCCTAAAAGACTCCATGGAGAGCGAGAGAGAACCACAGCACATTTCAGCCTTTTATTTTTAATTGAACTTGTTTTGCAGCCTCTATGCACTTAAGGATAAAATATGCCAAAGCCCCTGTGGAAGATACATATTCTAATTAATGCTGCGAGGTCTATGACAAAATCCATACCTTCTATTCGTTTTAATGTGGTAATGATGTCAATTCACATGCCTAACTGGTCTGATAAAGCAATCCGAAGCACTCAGACTCAATAAAAAGCATTGGTTAAAACTGATACATCATGGACTGAAATGGGATGTGAACTTTTAACTAAGATAATCAATATTCTGTGTTAAAGAGAAGGATTTTGTAAGGGAATTATTGTAAATAACATTAACATTAAGGTGGATATATACTGTCCTTCAATAGAAGCTACAATTAAAAATAAAATGGAAAAATACGCCTATGAAAATAGTATTCAAAAAACTGGCATAGATTTAGAAAAGGAAGATCCTGCTAAACCAGTCTTAGATTTTTTTGGAAAAGGCAAATGCAATAGTTGACAAAAACAAAGCAACACGACTTAGAATTTCAAAAAGCCTTTGATACAGTTCAATACCAAAGATTAATTCTGAAACTGTTTAATGTAGAAAACTGCTACAGAGCTACTCGTGGGCAAAAGAAACGTTAATTTTAAATACAAGATTGGAGACACTGTTATACGGGAGGCAGCTTCTGAAAAGGTATTTCATCATTTTCATCACATTGCAGCACTTGAAGCTGTGCACAGGAGAGAAACCAAGTGCACTTAACCTACTGTGACAGACACAGAAAATTAAACCTGTTCAGTCTCACGCACGCTGCATGAGGACCTAATTCGAATCTGCAAAATTCTCAAATGCACTAATAAAATAAATTTATCAGATTTCTTTCAAATTAGAGATGAATCACATACTCAAGGACTCCAGTAAAAACTAAAGGGAAGTGAATTCAGGACTGAAGGCAAGGAAGCATTTCTTTTTACAAATAATTGTAGAATCTGGAACAAAGGAATATAATTTTAATTTGCTGTCAAACCTGAAGGAATCATTGATCCCATAAAAGAGAAAAAAAATTACATAAAAACCTTCTATGAAGTTGAAAAACTTAAATCGAACAGTTAATCACAGCTGATTTTTTTCCACTGCTCATTAGTATTGTTGTAAGTAGCCTCTGGGTTGAACCCACACTGTGCAGTGCTTTGACATCCTGAAGGTGTGACACAGTGATTAGCCATGCTGTTTTACGGCTGCAGGCTTACTTCATATCTCAGGATGGTTAATATCAGTGTGCAGTTGTCATGTTCTCCTTGTGTCTGTTTTTTCAAAAGATATTTACAGTTCCTCCCATATCCCAGAGACCTGTAAGTTAGATTATTATTATGCATGTACACAGAGGAGGCAAAACACTAATGGAAAGGTTAAAGAAATCCTTGCCTACTCACCAATTTGCCCACCTTCTAAATACCACACCAAAAGAAGATCACCAGGACCCCACTGCCCTCTCTGCAGAGCATCTACAACTGAAAGAGTCTGAAGGAGAACTGCCTCGATCCTCAGGGACCCCACCCACCCTCAACACAAACTGTCACACTTCTACCCTCAGGCAGGAGGTATAGAAGTATGAAATGCAGGACTTCCAGGCTAAAGAACTCTTTCTTTCCCAAGGCCATTAGACTCCTAAATAACTGACTGGAGTTTATAACTATGGGCCACCTCATTCTATCTACCTCACACAACTGTATTTGACTTGTCCATCACATACCTACCTGCACAATTACACTTTATACTTCTATTCTGTTTTTATACGTTATGCTGCCTCTGTTACTTATTATCTATTTGCTACTTATTATTTATGTTTATCTTTATACGTTGGTTTTGTCATTTGGTGTGGACAGCAAAGAAAGAATTTCATTGTACAGGGAAATGTGTTTCCTTACTGTACACATGACAATAAACTTTGAACTTGAACAAAGCATTCTTCTTTTCGTCTCTTTTTTTCTCACCCTTTGTCTCTCTTTTCCTCATTGCTTCTTCATCCGTCTCCTGACTCTTTGACCGATAATGCTCACATCAATTGTAGCCAGTGCCAGAGATGCCATAAATCCCTTCATGGGGTCACTTGTGGCCAAGCCCCAGAATCACTTCCATGGACAGTAACAGCTAGTTTTAGGATCTCTGACACCACATTATTAAGTAGTTTAGTGGTTGTGGCTGAATCCTTTAAGCATACAAGTGTCTACAGCAGATTCCCATTCGCTTAATGGGTTTATTGTGAAAAAGTCTCATTCTTACCTCATATTTGCCTTAGGACTTTCTATGTAGACTTGAGCATCTCCATAGCTTTGACTCTTGCTCTATTATGTCACACTTTCCAGCAAGTCACAGTTGAGTACATTTATAAGTTAACTACATCCATGGTTAAAATATTTCCTCCTTTCTCTTATCTCTAGGCCCCAGACAGTTCCAGAAGTTCTAGGTGAAGCAAAGAAATTTGTTTACAAGTTTATTTATAAATAAGTTTATTCGTTTGTAATTAAAATATAAAGTTTATTCATAAGTTTGTTCATTTATAATAACATTCTCTAAACTATGGTTCCAATGTGCCAAAAGCAGAAGCAAAGAAATTGGATGTGACAGTTCATAACCATACAACCTTTAGAATAGCAGATCTTCTTGTTAGACGTTTAGCCATCCAATGTTTCTAAATATCAAATGGCTCTTTCAGTCTTGTGTTGTTCTTCTGAGCTGATAGGTCTGTGATCTGCCATGATGGATATTGATGGAACTAGTGGTGTGCACTATAATTTTGTTCTTTCTTACTGTACCACCTAGGGCTCGTTTATACATCACGCACACGCATCATGGCTGCCACACGTTCCCAGTATTCATTTGACGCATCCTCTGAGAACGTCCTCAGGAAATTAACATGACGCGTGCACAAGTTGCAGTACCAGCAAAAAGTCAGGGGGCACAGTATGATAAAAGTCGGAATGTGACATCAGAGTCTCTGTTTACTATCTACATGTGACAGAAAGCCGCTATGCGGGTCCTCCTTAATCAATGTGCGTGCTTTGATGTTTGATGAATGGTTTGATGTGGTGAAGCAAAATGCCAACATACAAATGCATTCATGGTACTTTTATATTCAAGCATCGCATATTCCCTAACGTAATGACTCAATAAATTTTAAAAGTCTCACATACCATCTTCTGTGCCTTCTTTTTTTTTTTTTGCACCTTCACAACAGCATCAGAATGTACGGCAGCATATTTGAGCCATAGAGAAAAAAATTAAGGGTATGATGAAAAGGTCTATTTTGTGATTAAAGTGGAAATTTCAGCTTAAATCTCGAAATGTCCACTTTAATCTCGTAGTTTACTTTATAATTAAAGTAGACTGTCGTAAACGTCATCTTAAAACTGAGTTGTTAATTGCTACGTGCTTCTGGGGCTTCCTCGTGACCTGACAGTAACAATCACCACACAGAACACGTTACATTTATGATATTCCAGCTCTCTGCACATTTAGAATCGTTAGATTTATACTTGATATCACTTTCATGATGCAATGCATTAAAATATGTATGTTACATTTTACAGCCAAGTCATTAACTTCATTTAAATAATGAATACTGATAATAATTACACATGTTGTGGCAGCATGGTCTGCCTCTCAGGGAGTCACATCCCTTGTGTTGCCTGCCTGGAGTTTGCATGATTTCCTGGTGGGTTTCCACAGTGTGCTCTGGTTTCCTTCCAAAGACACAAAGGTTTGGGGATTTGGTGACACTAAAATGACACAAGTGTATGTGTGTGCTTGTATTCACCTTGCAATGAGCTGATGCCCCATCCAGGGATTGTTTCTGTCTCGTGTCCGATGCTTGCTGGAATGGGCACATCCCTGGATTGATGGATTTAATCATTAAACATCATTTTCAGAGATATGTTTGCAAGGTGTCCTCAGAATTTAATGGGTGTTTCAGGCAATTCACAACACAGCAAAGCCGAACCTGTTCTCACCGTGATGATATCTCACGCTGCCACCTGGTGGAATCTTCTAGATTTACGCAAAGTACGCGAGCAAGTATAAACAGTACAACACTTGTGTAGCAGTAGCGTCCGCTTGAAAACGCGTAATGTGAAGTATAAACCTGGCAGACAACTGGGGCATTGTAATTTTTGGGCAAACAACCCTTTCCTATGTTCTGGTCTCATGCCTCTGGACCAATCCTGGCTGGACCCAACCTTTTTTCTGAATCGTTCTATCAACAGACTTCACACTCATGGCCATGGGCTATGGAAAATGTTTTGGTTGTCTTTGCAGCTGTCAATCTGTGGTTAATGTGTCTATTTAGATGACACCTAGTTCATTTTAACTGGTTCTGACTTGTTATACAGTGAACAGAGCAAGCAGGCAAGTTCTTAGGATGTATTAACTAACAAGTTACAGTACAAAGTTTTCTTTTAAATCTTAAAAGTTTTTTCTCCAACACATACTTTATGCTATAAGAATACCAATAGGAAAGCTTATTTCAAAATCAAAGCAGATCCAGCAAACAATTATCCAAAGTCTACCTCCATAACAATTGGGTAACATGGCTCCATCAATCCAGTTAAGTGGAAAAGTGACGGCTTCCTGTCACTAATAATTGGCCTCACTGCTGAACTGGATACCAGGTCCCAGATTCACTATCAACCTGTTAGGCCAGATTTTTCCATTAACTGTGTGGTTTTCTATTTCTTGTAAAGGCATCCTGCAGGAAGGTCCTCTGTCATTTATATCATTGGTAGTGTCCTTCTTACTGCTAAGTCCATGTCTGCAGGGGACACAATCACAACGGATGCTGAAAAACATATCTGGAGAACTACTGGTTCCAGATTTCCTTGCTGTATCTGCTAAGGTTGTAAAAAGTACTGCTGTGGTGGACATTTGCAGGGCCCTATTTTGCAGCACTCCCGCCACACCCGGAAATGCTGCCAGAAGAAGCTCGTTGGGCACCTGGAGTCCTTCCTGGTGCCCTATAAAAAGGGGCCAGTTGCCAGCATTCAACGGCCTGAGTCGGGAGGAAGAGGACAAAGCCTGTGTGGAGGACTGAAGGTAAAGGTGAAAACACTGTGCTGTCAATGATATTATTATTTTTATATTGCAGGGAATTGGCAGCTGAAAATTAAAAGTGTGTGTTGTGTGCTGAAACCTGAGTCCTGCCTGTCTGTGTCGGGGTTACATACCAGTCAGCATCATTGTCACCTATTAATCACCTGCATTGGTCATATGACTTAAATACACAGCATATTAGTGTATTAATATGTGTATTTAGAGAAAGGGAATAACTCCCACCTTCCTTTTTAGTACTTTGCAGCCATTCCTAATATTTCACCGTTGCCAGACCCATTTTTAGTTTAAGATCTTAAACTTGCATTAACGTACTTCTTCTCCAGTTCCTGTTAATTTTTCCTGTACCTCATTCTTCTGTCACATCCATTCATTTTGCAGTTCTTATGAGGCTGCCTCTTTTGCCTCAGCAGCCACTTCTCAATTCTTGCCCCATTACAGCACAATCAATTTTATTATAAAAATTAGAACTTCACCTTCATTGATCATTTTCCATCACTTTTCAAAAGTGACCTTTTTCAGAAAGCAATTACAGATTCTGCTGCTTTCAAATGCAATGCAGTGCATTGATTCATAGAAGTTTACTCTGTATTCTCTCTCATCTGTTAAAATATTTTGTACTCATTTTTGACCTATTTAAATCACGCTTTGTTGCCATGCTAGCAGACCCCAGTACACTCTTCTATGATTATCTAACGAGAGAAAACAATGCAGTCCGTCTAATTCATTTAATAGGCTTATTGTTAAACTGGCCCAAATTTTGACTAGTTAGGTAAAAAAAAAATAGGCAGAAGTTCGCAACAACAAAATGGAAAATTTAGACTTATCATTTAACCTAAGATGAATATGTTTGGGATGTGACAGGAAAATTGAATAATCAGAGAAACAGCTTAAAAATGAATATGCAGCCTTGAAATTGGGATAAATCTCCTGATCCAGCTTAATCCAACCTTATGTTCCTGGGGAGCATCTTGGCTAAGGATGGGAACAATCCTGACAGAACACAGAGCCAAATTATTTGATATGCTATCAGGAGAGATATTATTATTATGACTTGGCTGACAACTTTATCTAAGGCGACTTACAACATTTGAGATATAATTGATTACATTTCTTTTTGTTCTTCCAGTTGAAGAACAGTGACTTGTGAGGTAAAGTGACTTGTTCATGGTCACACAGAGACACCAGAAGAATCTCAGGATCTCAGCATCCGAAGCCTTATTCACTGTACTGTAATACCTATGATGTGATGTGAACAGTTGAAATGACAGAGCACAACAGATAGATAAAGAGAGCTAGATGGCCAATTAAAAGTCACAACGATATACAAAGGAGAATGCTAAATGAATATTTGCTGTTGACATAGCTTAAGTTTTCAGCATACAATGCGAGGTCTAAAACTTTAAAATGTCCTTGTGAGAAGGAATGTAGGAATCATAGTCAACTTGTCACTGTCAAACTCCAGGCAGGTTTCAGAAGCCATTAAGAAGTCTAACAGTATGTTATCTTATATAACACAATATGTAGAATATAAATACCTGAGGAGAACTACGGCTTCCAGCATGCAGTGAGATTGCCGTGATACCACACTGCCTTGGTTTGCTTTGCAGGGGTTCTTGGAAAGCTGCTTGTTATTGAGCTCAATTTCAAAGGACCCTAGCTGGACAGAGGAGAATTGTCATTTTCTTTGTCATTTCTTTTTAACCCCAAGCTGCAGAAAACCTTTTTTTTCCTCCATTTACTTCTGGAATTATAATACCATCACTCAATTATTTAGATTTTTTAGATTTAATGTTCACCATCTGTTTGTGAGATCACCATCACAGGGAGTGTGCTCCTTCCATTACAGATCTGTGTCAGACATTCATCAGTGCAGTAGGACAAAGTTATGGTTTTTTTACCAGGATGTATGCCAGGTGTGGATGGGAGGAAGGACTATTGAGGACATCAAGGAAGTTTTAGGCTGCTAGCAGTCGCCCCATTTAATCCTGACTCAAAAATATTACTAAAGAAAAAAAAACACTGGATAGCACAAAAAGGTAAAATTAACAGAAATAAATAGAAGTCTTTGTGACTCTCAAACGTTAGACGCTCGGTAGAGTGGGTCTTTTCAGGGGCTTCGCTCTGGTTGCAGTTTGGATCCAGATTGAGACGCCTCTTTCTGGGCCATCCGGTCTTTTATAGAACTCTGGAATCCTTTGCCCTCATTGGCCGTCTTTTTGCCACTGTGGTTGAAAAAAGAGACATAGGTTAACAAATTTTGTCTCCAGAGCTCAATTTGATACTGTGATGTTACATAAAAAATATTAAACGTACATGTGTCTGTCACTGTGCTATTCAGATCGTTAGCAGAAATACATTTCATTTTCTAAATCAAAGTGATTTTTCATTTATATAAGTACAATCACCCCTTTACAATCAAAATGATTCAATTTGGTATTTTCATTTGTTCAGCTTTTCATTTACAGTGCAGTGCAAGAACTGCTTGGAAGTGCGTTAATCCACTTCATCCTACGCAAACAATTACTTGTGATTCTTGTTCTTTCTAAAAGCAACATGTAGGTGTTTTGGTCGTTTCATCATTACTGCACCTTAGAGACAAAAACCTGGAAGATGGAATGGTACAACAAGGATTTATTGTTTGCAGTTAGTAATGTTTTAAATTAGAAAGAACATTCAGTTCCAGATACTCGTGGAATAAGCAGGTTTGGAAAAAAAAAAATTTACAGTTTTATCTTTCTGAAAGTTATTTCATGTGCTAAAATGCAAAGAAATATAAATGAGCCTTCAGTTTGTCAGAATTCTTTCTCGTGCATTTATTTCATGAAAATAATTTGAGATTGTGGGGAGTCTGAAGCTATATCAGCAGTTTTTTGTGCAAAGCAGACATTAAGATTAAAAGAGACACATTTCTATCACAGGAAACTTTAAAGACATTAAAAACACCTGGAGATTCAACTCAGAATGGACTTCATTTGATATCAGGATACTTATCAAAATTAGGTGAAATTAAATCATTACAGAGAGTCTTGGACTGAATGTATGGCAATGTTAATGGAAGCAAACATAGGATGCAGCAGATGCAGATATTACCAGGCTAGGTGGACTGGCAGATAAGCAGTTGATGCCAAGATAGGTGAATTGGCAGATAATCTAGAATACATTGAATCATTACAGAAGGGCTTGGAACGGAAACAGGCTTGGGCCGATTTGTGGCAGATGAAATTGAATGTAAGTAAATGTAAAGTATCGCATGTATGAAGTAGAAATGTCAGGTTTTGAGTATACAATGAGAGGTCTGAAAATCGAAAGTACTCCTTATAAGAAGCATTTAGGAGTCGTAGTGGACTTGTCACTATTATAATTATAATAATTCTTTGTATTTATATAGCGCTTTTTTCACTACTCAAAGCGCTCAGCAATTGCTACCACCTGCCAGACAGTGTTTAGAAGCCATTAAGAAGGCTAACAGAATGTTAGGTTATAGAGCGCCATGACGTGTAGAATACAAGTCCAAGGAAGTCGTACGTAAGCTTTATAATGCACTAGTGAGGCCTCATCTGGAGTACTGTGTGTAGGGTTGCAGGTTATGAGCTAAGATAAAAGACTGAAGAAACTGAACCCTTCTCAGTTTAATCAAATAGAGACTAAGAGATGAAATAATTGAAGATTTTAAAATTATGAAAGGAACAGAAGAGAACTGGTTAAGAGTGAATTTCACAAAGATAGAATAAACCATTGGTTCATCAAGTGGCACACTGCTGTACAGCTCCATTAAGGTGTACCACACTTTGATGGCTTGTGCAGTACTGAACAGAATAGTACAGAAACATGGATGGCCTCTGCCTCTTGAGATGAGCTAAGATGAGCACAAGAATGACTCAGGACATCAATGCAGTGGCAGTTCAAAGACTTTTGGGTGAATGTAAAGAGTGTAAAGAGACTTTTGTGTATTGCAGCATTGACTTTGACATGCCAAAATGATTTTGTTTTTACAAGTTCAATAAGAATGTTCTTAATAACTCACATTTCTCTGCATACACCCTATATCAATTCAAGACATGTAGCGGTGGTGATTTACACACTGCATGATGGCACTCTGCAATGGTTCTTTCCACCAGCTACCACCCATTGCTATGACTCTTGTTTTTTTCTTTTACTGTTAACTTCCTGTCGTGTGTCTTCCTTCTTTTTCTATCTCCAGATCAGATCAGCCTATAAAGTATGTGGGATACTAATATCCCCTCCAAGTTTTTGCGTTTTCTCTCTTCAAACCTAATGCCGGTGAAGTTTTTATATGCAGCTGTAAAATGTAATAAGATGATACCGATAAAATGTTGAGGTCCATGGAGGATCCTACAGTAGTACAGGCCATGAATGCCACACTCGCCATAGCCTTGTAACACTCAACCCAAAATGCAGCATGTTGTTGTGTGTTCTTGAAGTGGTGGTAGTAGAATATGATAATGTGATAACCTGTTGAATAAGACATACAGGAGCCAATTCTCCAAGGGGATCTTCAAAATGCTGACTGACTTTTTATTTGATATGCTGTGCTATAAACGGTGCCCTGCTGTGCCTTGTCTTTGTCATGGTGACACCTCTTTTACCATTTGCTCCCCTCTCACCCACTCAGCTCTGAGCCCTCACAAAGTGCATTCCCGCAAAACTCCAACCGCCAAAGCCTACGCGGTAGCGAGACACGTCACAATATTAACATAAATCATGATGTGTAACAAAGCCATGCCAAATCACACATTTGGTGATTTAAGACAAACTTGTGTTCCATCAGCGTGCGGTAGACATAGTATTCACGTGTGTTAGTCACTGTTGTCACTTGTTATGGGTTTGTGCGCTGATAGCTTTGATAGCATTGATATTTTTTAATTCTGTTAAATACACTTTGTGATGTGCCTGGCTCATACAACACCAAAATATGTATTTTATTTCAAAAGGGAAATGAATGTTATTGCCAATACTGTGCACTTTTTTGATTTTATGCACTTTGAGATATGCCTAGGTTAGATATGACCAAAATGTTTATTTTTTATTTCAAAAGTAGAAAAAAATATTGCTACTACTACAGATTCTGTTCAGTTCTACCCTTTTTATTGTTTTTTTGTATACACTTTTAGCTGTGCCTGAGGAGACCAAATTTAAAAAGGACAATGACTATACAGTGGAACC
The DNA here is from genome assembly GCA_026402145.1 of Polypterus bichir lapradei. Lineage (NCBI taxonomy): Eukaryota > Metazoa > Chordata > Cladistia > Polypteriformes > Polypteridae > Polypterus > Polypterus bichir. The sequence goes on along the minus strand of JANRMT010028174.1, from coordinate 49,354,999 downwards.
TCAGTTTGCGAGTAATTTGGTTTACAAGTATTTTGCAAGACGAGCTAAAATTTTTAATAAATTTTGACTTGATAAACGAGTGACGTCTTGCAATATGAGTAGTATGTATACGCTTTGTCTGCTGAGCGTCATGTAATCACAACTGAGCTGATGGTTCTTCTCTCTCTCTCTCTCGCTGCGGGATTGTGGGCAATCGTCTCCTATTCATCTGTCTGAGTCGGCGTGCCTCACTCATATAGTCAACATCCGTACAAGTGTATACTGTTTACTACAGCATTGTGACTGTGTGTGTGTGTGTGTGTGCTGTGACGTGCGAGTTCCCGTCTTGCACCACCAGCTTTATTCAGCTTGAAACAGCAACAGCGCGGTTATTTATTGTACCGGGATCTGCCACTCTCCTATACACAGACACAGCAGTCAGGCAGGGTCGTGGCCAAGCAGTGCTGTGCCCTGTGCATTTTTAATGTTCCTTGTTCCTTGTATCACCCATCGACGGCAGGCACTTATAGCATGTCTTTTCGGATTTGCTTTTACGGCGAACTGCTACAGCGCTGGGAGACTGCGATTGCTTTGGGACACTCTTGCGCATGTTGTCCTGTTGGGTGGAATCCCACAAGAGTTTAGAAACTCACTCACACCAGCCATGATTCTTTTCAAAGGTAAAGTGCAGGTTAATTTGTTTTATGTATTTTACTTTATATTTTGTATTAATCATTTTTATATGAATAGTTTTGGGTTGTGGAACGAATCATCTGAGTTTCCATTATTTCTTATGGGGAAATTCACTTTGATATACGATATACAACATTTGTGCTATGCTTTTAGTCCCTGATCTCATTTGTTACTTGTCTTTCTTTTAACTGCATTGGGATTATTCTCCTGTTTCTGCTTTTTGATTATTTCTCAGTGCCTGTCTTCCATTCTCTCCTTTTACTCTATACGTTCCTTCTCCTGGACCTCGGTACTCTTACTCTTATTTGTATCCATCACAGGTTATTTTGTCAGGGAACGGATCACTTGCTAAACAATTCATAGCCTCTTGCTGGAAACCTCCACTCCATAAATTTCTTGGAAACCTCTTATCCTTAACTTAGTCTTACTTGAACTTTCAGTGGTATAGATCAACAGATCATCTGCCTTCAATAGTGAGAATTGGCAGTCCACTCTGTGTTTTGTTTGGTGCTGGTTAGCTGGTGGTTGGCATTGCCTCCCGAGTCTTAATTTCCAACTTCTCATACTTCTTTTCCCTGGTCCTTGTTCTGCATGGGCATCAAAATCTTTTGATTTTTAAGGGATCTCTTTTATATGGCTGTTTGTGTGGGATGGGTGATTAATGGGTGGTGTTGAGTTTTCTGGGTGCGGGGAGGGAGATTTTACTACTGGATTGTTAACATTTCACTTCACATATTAAGTTTGCATATCTGTTACATTGTCACGGAACTTTAGAAAAAAAAAAGTTTAAAAAAGGAAAACATATTTTTGTTTTATCCAGTAACATATTGATAAATGGATTAGTGTGACCGTACCACCTAATGCTACAACAATGTGAAGAACAGTACAGTCATTTATTTCCGTAAGAATAAGTGTTAAATAGGAATTTGATACATTCTGGAAAATAAATTTCCCACCTCTTTCCGCATAACATATCCAAATCGTCTATCCATTCATTCATAAAGATAATATTTAATGCAATCTAAGAGGGTGTGCATTAACACAGAATATCTGTAGATTTATTTTGTTTTGCACATATTATGCACACAACATCCTCTAAACGTCCTTTATTAAAATTGAACATTTTGTTTAGATTATTTCTAAAGTTACATTTGCTTTAATGCTCATGTGTCAATGTGCATGCCTGCATGATAAATAGCATTCTCCTCCTAGCTTGGTCTTGCTAATTTCTTATGTGACCAGCTTCATTAAATTACACAGAAAAGCTTCATAAAGTTCAGAAACAGATATGCATGTATAACATCCAAAAATCCTGGCCTTTCTGCTTGAAAAGGCAAATCACACAGTTGGAATGGCATATAATATTTTTCAGACATTTTTTGTTCACAGCTAATAAGGTAAATTGGGTAATTCACATCTTTAAAACATAGACAAACATGCAGTTCTTATAATACAGATTACATGAAATTGAAAAAGCTGGAAAAATCCAGGAGAAAATGCTTTTACAGCACATTAGAAACAGTTAGACTTGGCATGCGAATTGGTGCTAAATTTTTTATATTTCAATGAACACATTGTCCAGCCTTTTGAGTGGTGTCAACCTCAATGAGTTTCTGCATGCATGAACTACAGCATTTCCTAGGTTTTTCTTGCCAGTCTGATTTTCTGAAAGCTTCATTAGAGTTAGAGTTTTTGACTTTAAATATTAATTCATAAGTTCACTAATTTTACAAACTTGCTATTTCCAATACAGGGTCACAGGAGCCTAGGCCCTTTGCTGGAAACATCCAAATAGCTAAAAGAGACAGACCCTGGAAGGGATGCCTGTCCAGTGTTCCTGCTACATACGTTACATACTAAATGAGCAGTAATAATGATTAGTTCCACTGCAGTTACCCTGGTCATTATTAAGTAATTCAAATGTAAATAAGAAACAATGTAAAGCAGGAGTGTCTAACTCCAGTCCTGGTGGGTCGCAGTGGCTGCAGGTTTTCAATCTAACCATCTTCTTAATTAGTGAGCAGTTTTTGCTGCTGATTAACTTGTTTTGCCTTAGTTTCAAGTGACGTGACTCAGACCCCTTAGTTGTTTCTTTTTCCTTAATGAGCAGCCAAATAATAATGAGAGACAAAACGAGTCGCCACATGACCAGCTAACCTGAAAATAAAGAAAGGTGAAGGTCTTGGTCATGTTGGTCTGCTCAGGTCACCAAAACGTGCTGACGGCGGTCTTAGAAAAAACAGAAAATCAACAGTGGCAGAATGAGAGCAGCCACAAGTCATGATATTCAATAGCAGCTTTAATTAACAGCAAGAATCACCATCTCATTAAGGAACTGGTTGGAGTGAAATTGGCTGGAGTTTGACATTCCAGTTTAGCTGGTCATCTGTTGGCTCGTTTCACATCTCATTTCTGTTTGGCTGCCATTTAATGAAGAAACGAATCAACTCAGAGGACTGAATCCTTAAAAACAGGGCTATTAAAATGAAAGGAAAAGGAGTTAATTAGCAGTGAAAACTGCTCACTGATTAGGAAAAGGGTTAGAATGAAAACCTGCAGCCGCTGCGGCCCATCAGGACCGGAGTTGGACACCCCTGATGTAAAGTGTTACTGTCTAAGAACATGGGGAAGGTGCTATAGGAAGGTATTATTATTATTATTATCATTATTTCTTATTTTGTTCTCTTCAATATGTATTCACACATCTATAGTTTGTATTTTAGTTAGGATTTAAGGTATCAGGAAAATATTCAGACCCCATCGTGTTTTATGCATTTTGCTATGTTGCAGCCTTGTGCTAAAATCATCTAAATTAATTTTTTAACACTCAATATCCCAGAATGTCAAAATGACAACAAGATTTTAGTAATATTTGCAAATGTATTAATTTAATTAAATTCTTTGGGCAGAACTCCAAGCACTATGTCTGGTGGAGACCAAGGACAGGAAGAATGGTCAGAATTGAGGGCAAGATAAATGTAGTGGAATGCAGAGAAATACTGCTCCTGTATGCATGTGACCTCAGACTGGGGAGCTGGCTCATAGTTTAGCGTGACCATCACCCGAAGCATAGAGCCAAGACAATGGAGTGGTTTCAGGACAAGTCCATGAGTGACCCAACCAAAACTTAAACTCCATAGAACATCTGTGGAGAGACCTGACCTTGGCTGTTTACAGGCACTTCCTATCCAGTTTTACACAGTTTAAGCAGATCTGCCAGGAAGAATGGGATCTAGTGCTGAAATCCTGGTGTGCAATCCTTGTGAAGACTTATTTGAGAAGATTTGAAACTATAATTATTGTGAAAAGGGGCTTCTACAAAGTATTAAGTTACGTTTATCTGGGAACTCTCAACTTGATCTGCATGAGTGAATGTGTTCTGCGTTGGTCTGGCATCCTTGCCAGGGTTGGCGTCTGTACTCTGCTCAGTGCCGCTAGGACTGGATGTGGCACCTTGCTATCCCAAATTTGAATAAAGCAGTTTCATTAAATGGATGGATTTTCTTTCACAGCCTGTTTTGAAGTTATACACTGTAGGCTGCGATTGATACCTATAGCACATTTTGATTTTTTCTAATTAAAATCGTTCCCATATACTTCCAAACTCTTCCATGTATGAATCAATGCTGCATTTTGCTTTATTTCTTTGATTGTATTATTGCTTGTTTTATGATGGAGCAGGTAGTTAATGGCATTACATAAAATAAGAACTGATTGATTGTAATTCTGTCCTGTTTACCATCCTTTGCCCTTCAGAGAGTCTCCTGCCCGAGACGGAGCTCAAATATTTTTGAGCAGCATACTGATAAGGTAGAATTTCAAAACAGGCACTAACAGGCATGGACAGAGTCCCTTAATTATATTGTGTCAGTAAAAACATTCACATTTAGAAATGTAAATGTTAGAACTAAATATCTTAATTAAAAATAAAGATATGTACAGTATCAATCTACTTTCAAATTTTTACTTTTTATTGAACTGCTGCCTTAAAAATTCACCAAGTTAGAATCTTTGTGTAATATCAGTATGGGGTTTCCTTCAAGAATGCTAGCTTTCTTCCCACATCCTAAAGTTACTCCTGTAAGGCTTACTGGTGACTCCTGCGACCCTGAAATGGAGAGAGGAATTTCTGGTTAAAATGAGTCCGTGAACTTTCTTTTCTTATTTCTAAATTATATTTGATTCTGAGTGACTTTGGTCCAGTATGACAGCACAAAAACAACAGTGATTAATGTGGAAAGAGCACCTCTCATCAGATGCAAGGACGTTCATTGTCTGTCCTATCAAACAGTGTAATGGGGCTCTTTTAAGACTATAAGAGCACTGGCACTTCTTCAGGACTGGACATTGTGTAGCACATTTGACAATTCAGTTGTATTCTGCAAAGATCACTTTAACAGCCTAAATTGGATTTCAAGTTGTAATTTTCATCTTGTCAGACTGAAAGGATAATCCTGCTGTATTTTACTAAATAAGTAACCTGCATTATACTTTTTCAGTGTCACATAATCATAATGAAAGTAATGTCATTGTAGGCCATTAAATTATGGAAGGGTAATTGAGAAAAGAGTTAATGAACTGTTTAAGAATGACTGAAACATACAGTTTAGCAGAACTCTAAACTTGCACTAAATGTGTAAGTCTAATAAAACAGAACACTTTCAGCAAAAATAAATGGATTGATAGCACTGAATAGGATTGATTTCATCTGTGTGTTTTGCTGAAAGTTAATATACTTGTTACAATAGCAGATTCCACCTCAGCAGGCTAAGAATAGCCTGGATTTTAAGATTCATTAATTTTTCACAGTTCCACTCAATAAAAACCTAACACTTTATCTCACTGCTTTAGGCTACGCATGTAAGCGAAAATGAGTTATTATGTGCTGAGGGGAGTAGACTAGAGAGTACTTATCTAATATATCCATTAACCAATACATTTTCTGGGTGCTGTTCATGTCATCAAATTTCCCATCATGAGTCCTAAATCTAAGATCCTCCTTTACTAGCCATCAAGCATTCTTGACATATGCATTACAATAAAAATGAATCCTGTTGCCAGGCGTATCAGATTGTAAGGAAAGGATAAGATGAGACATTCCACAGATACCGATATTTTACTGTTCATCAGCAATGCTTTCAACATACAAGCAGAGCATGTCAAGAATATACAGTACGATGATAAAGTAACTAGGGTGGCATAGTGCTTAGCAGGACTACAGCATAGACTGCAAGAGCTGGCCCTTGATCCCAAGCCTGGTCACCATCTTTGTAGAGTTTGCACCTTCTCTCAATGTCTGTTGTGAGGTTTTTATGGGCACTTTGGTTAGACTGTTAATGTGTGCCTTTAATTTTGTATTATTCTGTGGTCGCTGTGCCTGAGCATGCTCCATCCTTTTAGCTGGTTGAATACATCTGGCTCCAATTACCCTTTAATAGACCAAGGAGGTACAGAAAATGGATGAATGGGTTAAGGAACAATTTTTAATTTATAGCTGCTTAAAGCATTTTTTTGGAATTGTGGTTCCCCGCTCACTGTTTAAAGCGCTTTGAGTACCTTAAAAAGCACTATATAAATGTAATGAATTATTATTATTTTTTATTATCACACATCACCAAGCCCAATTAATTAATTTCAAGACAGACAATAAGCCAACAACTCTCACAGAGCACCCCTTACATGAGCCCATGCATATTCACACTAGGCGACTTTAGAGTTGTTATTTGACCTAACGTGTCTTAGAAAAGCAGAGGGAAATAGGACTAACTGGATCTCAAATCCTTACCTTTGGAGCTGTGAGGCAGTTTGCTACCATAGGATTTAAATGACTGCCAGCTCTGCATTGTCCTGTATTTGTTTGGTAAGGTTTGGTTCATGCCTGCCACGTATTGTTGCCAGTAAAGGCTGCAGCTCCCCATTTGATAAGGTGCCACATGAGAGGTTGTGCATCAAATTAAAAAAAAGTGGGAGTTCAGGGTGATGTTTTTAGATGGGTGCAGAATTGGCTCAGACACAGGAAGCAGAGGGTGATGGTGCGAGGAACCTCATCAGAACTGGCCGATGTTAAAAGTGGTGTTCCACAGGGGTCAGTGCTAGGGCCGCTGCTATTTTTAATATATATAAATGATTTAAATAGGAATATAAGTAACAAGCTGGTTAAGTTTGCAGATGATACCAAGATAGGTGGATTAGCAGATAATTTGGAATCCGTTATATCATTACAGAAGGACTTGGATAGCATACAGGATTGGGCAGATTTGTGGCAGATGAAATTTAATGTCAGTAAATGTAAAGTATTACACATAGGAAGTAAAAATGTGAGGTTTGAATAAACAATGGGCTGTCAGAAAATCAAGGGTACACTTTATGAGAAGGATTTAGGAGTCATAGTGGACTCTAAGCTATCGACTTCCTGACAGTGTTCAGAAGCCATTAAGAAGGCTAACAGAATGTTGGGTTATACAGCACGGTGTGTGGAGTACAAGTCCAAGGAGGTTATGCTCAACCTTTATAATGTACTGGTGAGGCTTCATCTTGAGTACTGTGTGCAATTTTGGTCTCCCGGCTACAAAAAGGACATAGCAGCACTAGAAAAGGTCCAGAGAAGAGCGACTAGGCTGATTCCAGGGCTACAGTGGTTGAATTATGAGGAAAGATTAAAAGAGCTGAGCCTTTTCAGTTTAAACAAAAGAAGATTTAGAGGTGACATGATTGAAGTGTTTAAAATTGTGATGGGAATTAGTACAGTGGATTGAGACTGTTATTTTAAAATGAGTTCATCAAGAACACAGGGACACAGTTGGAAACTTGTTAAGAGTAAATTTCGCACAAACATTAGGAAGTTTTTCTTTACACAAAGAACCATAGACACTTGGAATAAGCTACCAAGTTGTGTGGTAGACAGTAAGACTTTAGGGACTTTCAAAATCGATGTTTTTTGGAAGAAATAAGTGGATAGGACTGGTAGGCTTTGCTGGGCTGAATGGCCTGTTCTTGTCTAGAGTGTTCTAATGTTCTAATGAAACTGTAATAGAAAAGTGAACTTCAGAAACTAGGGGTATGAAGTGTGGATACTAGATGGCATTGTTGCTCCACAAACCCAACACACCAGACTCAAGACACAAGTTAAAAGCACAAAGAGCTTATTGATTTTTAGGAAAACTCTTCAGCAAGCGTTTCCCACCACCACTGCCACAAGTAAACAACAAGCTCAGTACACAACTATTCTTCATTCTCTTGTTTCTTGCTCCCAGCAAGCACCATCCACCTTCCACCCAATTCCGGCTTGCTCCTGTGAGGTTGGTCAAGTCCTCTTATATTGGTCAACCCCGAAGTGCTTCTGCTCTTCCGCCCACGTGGTCTGCAAGCATTTCTGGGTTAGGTGGAAACCCCATGCCATATGGTACCTCCACTTTCACAGCATCCCCTGGTGGCACCCATGGTACCCAACAGGGCTGAGATATAGAACTCCAAGTCCCATGGTGCCCTGTAGGAATCTAGGGCACTGCTGTAATCCAGGGGAGCTGCCATCTAGCTTTCAGGAAGAGGCAGTGCTCTAAAGAAACTGCCTTCCCCCATCCTTCCATCTCTTGGGCCTACCAGCCGGGTTGGGCTGCTGGCCGTCTCTTACAGAAGGTAAAGTTGTTTAAAAAAAAATAATCATTTCACAAGGCTTTATGATAATAAATGATGGTCACAGGCCTTTGTTACTAGACATTCCTGCATTTCTCCTGATTATACAGCAAAGGAAATGTTTGGTTAATGAAAATCAAGAGCTTCTCATTCTAGGCAAACTGCTTGATGTTAGATTAATTAGTTTTTTTATTTTTAACAAATGTTTTTACCGCTATGCTGATCTACATACTGTGGATGGAAAAAAGCTCTCTTTTTTTTTATTGCCATTATTAACTGAAGTTGAGGAGCCTGGAGAGTACTTATTCATACATAGATCTAACTACATGAGGAAGAAGAAACTAATGAGGCAATAAATTTTTTTGCGAAGCCCCATGAGAGGAAAATTATTCACCTGTAATCAAAAATACATAATGACATGGTATTCCTGGAAAAAAAAGCTTTTTACACATCTAAAAATATGACAAAAATTGCTTATGCAACATTAGAATGGCTAAGCCAAAAGCAGCAGGAGTCATAAACTCGTGTTTTTGTTTATCTGCTCTTATTAGTACTGCATTGTGGTGAGTGATACTAATATGTCTCATCTTTCATTTTCTGTACTGCTATTTCCTTACAAGGGTCGCAGTATTAATAATATGTATTCTTTCATTATCTCTTCATACTGTGTGTTGGGAGTAAGTGTAAATTTTCAGTTTACACCTTTATAATTAAACTCATCTCTGTGCATACATTCCAGCCAATAATATTTTAATAAATAGTGTAAACATCAATTAGCAGATTTTAAATTTTCTCCAACCATTTGCTCACAGCATAACTGACCTTTTCAACAGCAAAGTTAATTAGTTTTTTAATATTAAATATTTATGCATGGAGCTTTCTTTTTAGAATTCTCTTTTAACTCCATAGAATTTCAGTTCTGACCTCTTAGTTCTTCTTAGCATCCGTTACTGCTGGTCCCATTTTTGAAAGTTACAGCACTCTATTGATTCCTGTAACAAGAACATAGAAATTCCCAAATCAGAAACTATAGTTTATGATTGTAATACCCATAATACAAATAAAGAAATCCACTATTTTCAAATCCATAGATTTACTAAATACAAAAAGCAGCAGATGCAGATGATACCAGGCTAGGTGGATTAGAGCATAAGCAATTGATATCAAGCAAGGTGGAATGGCACATAATCTCGAATACATTGAATCATTACAGTGGGACTAGAACAGCATACAGGCTTGAGCAGATTTAAGGCAGATAAAATTTGATGTAAATAAATGTCAAGTATTACAAGTAGGAAGTAAAAATGTTTTGGATACACAATGAGAGGTCTGAAAATCGAAAACACACTCAACGAGAAGGATTTAGCAGTCGTTGTGGACTCGACACTATCAACTATCACTATCAGACAGTGTTCAGAAGCCATCAAGAAGGCTAACAGAATGTCAGGTGTGTGACTTGCCCGGACACCACCAGTCGGAAACCACATCTTTATAAAAGTCACATGTTTATTCATCCACAAATAAACACAGGTTTCAGTCCTCAACACGACACAAAGCAAACAGCAATAATCTCCCACAATGAACTCTTCTATAATTCAGTCCTTAGCCGCCAATCTCCTCCTGGGAGCTTTGTCCTGCTCCCACTCCTGACTCTAGCTCCCCGAGTATAAGGAGGTGGCGCCTTTTATTCCCGCCCGGATGTGCTCCAGGTGGCTGGTGACGATCTTCCGGCAGCACTTCCTGGTGTGGCGGAAGTGCTGCCCTTTGCCCCGGAAGCACTCCGGGCGTCCCTGGCAGGTTCATCCGCCATGATGCCTGGTGTGGCGGAAGTAAAGTTCTAGGGTTCTAGGAGGCTTAAGGCGCCCCCTGGCGGTGGCCACAGGTCCCAACGAGTTGGAATGTCTCTCCTTCTCTCACGTGGTCCTCTCCTGCTCCAGGGTAGTTGTGTCCTCCTGACCCGGAAACTTTTAATGTCTCTATCCGGTCCCTCCCGGCATCCTGGCCAGGTAAGAACCCCAGACATCTGTGACACAGGGTATACAGTATAGTGCCTGATGTGTAGAGTACAAGTCCAAGAAGGTTCTGCTCAAGCTTTATAACACACTGGTGAGGTCTCATCTGGAAAATTGTGTGCAGTTTTGGTACAAGGCTACAAAAATGAAAGATGAGGAAAGATTAAATGAGCTGAGCCTTTTCAGTGTAAGCAAAAGAAAATTATTAGGCAGTATGAATAAAGAGTTCAAAGTTTAATTATGAAGGTAATTAGTCCAGTGCATCAAGACTGTTACTTTAAAATGAGTTCATCAAGAACACATGGACACATTTGGAAACTTGTTAAGTGTAAATTTCGCACAAACATTAGGAAGATTTCCTTTGCACAGAGAACCACAGACACATGGAATAACTTACCACAGCATTTCTCAACCTTTAAGTATTTGTGACCCGAGTTTTCATAACATTTTTTATCGTGCCCACCCTTAACATTTTTTTGAAATGTAGATGCATATTTTATTATACCTACTTAACTTTTATAGACATTTATTTAACTTTATATTTATTGTTCTAGTATCAGAATGTAGTTTAAGTTAATTTGTTTTGGTTTCAACAGATTTTTTTTTCATATTTTTGATTCTTGTTTTCTTTTTTTCACATCTTCACGCCACCCTTTTTGTTACTTTGCGCCTGCCTCGGGGGGCCCGCCCCACAGGTTGAGAACCATTGAGTTACGAAGTAGTGAAAGACCTTAGGTACTTTGAAAATTAAATTTGATGTTATTTTGGAAGAATTAGATGGTTAGGACTGGAGAGTTTTGCTAAGTTGAATGCCCTGTCCTCGTCTAGATTGTTCTAATGTTCTGAGAAAAACAAATAAATCATTGTATGCTTGAAAAATGGCCATGCAACACATAAAGTGGATGCTTTCAGAATCTCGCAGGGATTACAGTCGACCAGGAGATGCACACTAATAATGCATTACTATCTTGCAAGATTAACCAGTTCTACACCCAACTTAAAAACATTAACTTGGAAACTGCTCGCAAAATCCCAATTTAGCCAGAAGAATTTGTGTTGAACTACTGTAGCAGGATTTGCAGAGATCTCTTACTAAATCATACCAGGCTGTTGGACTTTATGGAATTTCACCCAGTGTCCTCAGTACAGTATATACGTTTCATAGATAACCCCTTTGTTTTAAGACATCTTCAACTCTAATCTGTCACTGTCCACAGCGTCAGTGGATTTTAAGAAAATTATCATTATATACTATGTCTAAGAATGTGGGACTGTTACAGTATGTCATAACAAGTATGTCTGGCACAACTGGTGATGCCACACTTTAACTCTGGCATACAACGATCCCTGGTTTCACTGCTGTTTGCATACCAGAGGACAACACCCAGCCAGGATCCACCTGGACAGCAAAAAATACCTACCTTAGAACTGTGGAAACAGCTCAGCATTCAACATCATCAGATTATGACACCAAACTAAGGGGCTGTGCAATTCAATTTGTAACTGGCTTTGCTGGACATCCTGATCAGGAGACCACAGGTGGTTAGAATTGGTAACAAAAACTCACAACAAAAAAATACAGCTCACAGTAAGCACTGGTTACCCACAACAATAATGTCTGAGCCTAAGGCGTCCTCTTCACATGTTTACACAGCAAAACACAGCATTAACCAGATTAACATTAATTGACTTGATTAGTAAGCTAAGACTCGACTTGGGAGAAAAAGTCATTGCAGAGGACAGCTAACATGACGAAGAAGATTGGTACCACAGAATAGCTTTTTGAGAATTGGTAATGGTAAGATTCATATTTGAAATTAACTATCTCACTTTTGAGATTTTTAACCCGACTTGTAAAGGATTATCCAGACCAGGGATCCTCAATCACAGCCCTGGAGGGCCGCAGTGGCTACAGGTTTTCATTCAAGCCAGTTTCCTAATTAGAACTCAGTTCTGGCTGATCTAGACCAAAGATTTCCAAATTGGGAGTACTGCCATGCAGCTTGTGGGGTAACTTGAAGGTAAAGCTCTAATTTTTTTTTAAATTTTCAATTTTGACTTTTAATACAGACTAAGCAAACCTGCAGTAGATACATGTGGACAGATCACCTGCAACAGCGAAAAGATCACCCCAGGATGCTGACCACAATACATTTTTGTAGTCATCTTCCATCTAATGAAGTCTTTTGCCCATTTTAATAATTTCTTTGTGATCTGGCAGTTTCATATATGGCTTTTTCTTTCAAACTTTGCCTGGAAAGCTCCTTGAATTGTCTTTTCTTTGCTTCAGCCTACACTAGTATTTGGTGTGTATTTAAGGTAGAAGCCATCTGAGAACCTGTAAAGCATTTGTTTTTCAATCTACAGACTCTGATGTACTGGCTTTATGCAGTTGTGCATCTGGGCCTTCCCATTCTTTTTCTGTGCTGATTAGGTCCAGTTTGCTATCTTTCTCTCAAGACAGTAACAGACACCATTGTATGAAATCTGCATTAACCTGGCAATGTGTCACATGGAATAACCTTCATTCCGCATAAATTAGTAATCGAAATTTGGAGCAGCCTATTAACATAAAATTCTGTTTGAAGATCAGTAAAAGTGCTATTGAAATGTTAGACCTGTTGGAAGTGTCATATGATAAGGATGCTATGAAAAAGTCAAGAGGTTCAAGGAGGGGCAAGAAGACATGAACGACGACACAAGAAGTGGATCATCCATCATGGTAATGCCCTAAACCGTGATTCGCTTCCTGTTTGTGACTTCCTGGCTAAGAAACCAGTTACCTAATTGGATCATCCACCATATTCACCTGATTTAGCTCCTTGTGATTTGTTGCTCTTCCTCCACAAAAAAAAAAAAAAACTGTCATTAAAGGATGAAGATTTTCAGTCACTTCAGACATCCTGCATAACGTGACAAAGAATGTCAAGGGTATTACAGTAGCAGAATTCCAACAATGGCAAAGTCGTCTAACCAAATGCAAAGGGGATTTTTTCAAAGGTGAGAGTAGCTTCTAATGCACAGACATGCACATATTTTTTGTACAGGCTTATTCTGGGAATTAAATGGTCATACTTATGTATATATTTTGGTGGTTTTTATATTTGTTTTGTCTTTTAACCTGCTTGTATTATTTTTATCAATCAATAACACTTCATTGTTGTGATTCATTTTTGCATATTTTTACATTTGCAGGTGAAATCATATCTTGTAAATGAATCCCTTTATGCCACTCTGCTGTCATACATCTTCTTACACATGGCACACAACTGCTGTGTTTTAGGAATGCATCCTTCATTTATTTTTTTATATGTATTGTTAAATTTTATTTTCACTTCTTTGTATTTGCATTAGTTTTTTGGTGACATTATCGCATCACACTTTTCTGCGTTTCTTTTTTCAATGGCCCTGCCATTTTATTTTCTGGTCTCTGATGCTATATATTTGCTAGTCATTGGATGCATGTAAGATTGTCACTCACCTTGAGCAAGAATTTAAACTTTGAGATCTTTCAAAGGAAAGACAACTGTAGAGGAGTTTAAATAACATTTAAGAACAAATGTTTTGCTTTTTTTACTTCAGTTCTGGCTTAGTGTTTTGATTTTCGGAAAATGAAATAATGATAGACCTGGCTTATAATTTCTAAAATTATGTGTACATATCTCTGCGGTTCTTTTATTAATAACATGTTTGACTGGACACAACTCCCTGTCTGCCTATGATGTAATAGTCTGTGCATACATGCAAGCATTCCAGTTGCAAATGCATAATCCATTGATGTTATGTAAGCATAGCCATTCCAAAAATAATAAGAGACCAGAGACCGCAAATAAAAAGAGCACAAATAACAACAGCCCGACTGCTATTAAGAAGGAAAAAAAATATAATGGACAATAAAGTCAACTGGCATTCTATTCTGACAATAAAAACAAAACAAAGAATACAGCATCAATCCATCAGAGAGTACACACAATAGATAGCCACGTGAAATCAATGCCAGTATAGAGTTGTAATCCAATTTAATAAGCATGCTTTAGAAACTGGGAGCAAACCAGTACCTGGGGGAAAAGAAGCAGATGGGCAGAGAATGTGTAATATGGGTATAGACCTGGGATTTAAATAACGGACTCTGAGTAAAGTAGTGCTAACCACATTAATTAATGTCTTGTAGGCATATCAGACCCGAAATCTAGATCCTAACTACAATACACATGTGTGTTCCAAAAGACTCTTTTATTTTCCTCAACACTTTCTTCGTTAACATTCACAGACAATGGGGTCTTTTCCTCTACTCCCTTTTTCACTTTTTCCACCACCTCAGTTCCAGTTGAGCTTCATCGTACTCCATTCAATGCTGTGACCTGGAAGCACCTCAACGTCAGGTATAACCTCACTGCACCAGCTATCTCCAGTGCAACTGCAAGACCTCAACAAAGCAGCCAGTTGAAACTACAACTTCTATGAAGCCTTGCAGATGTCTAAAGAGGAACATAGCCAGAGGAATGCCACCACCCAAGGTATTAGGGTATCCCACTGCATCTCACTGGGAGACAGACTCCCGCTGTCCTTTGATTCTTCTGGCTTCACAACCAGGAAAGTTATTTCCAATGAATCTGGCCTGGATGCTAGGACATCCATATACCTTTGTACAGTTTAATTGCCTGATAATTTTGGCCTTTTCATGGGTTGATAAGAGCTCATTATGGCTAGTTAGTTTTCAAAAATCAAGAGAACTTTCATTATTTTGGCGACATGATATTTGTAACCAAGGAACCCATTTTATTTACTTTTAAATGCTGAATGACCAAATAACAATAGTTACTGTGAAGAACTAAAACATTAATTGACAATAGTTTCTAAAGTCATTCAAATTAACTTCTGTTAAGGTGACATAGTGTAAATAATATTATACAGTAAATGGGCTGTTAGAACCAACTGTATTCTTTCAAGTGAAGGAGATGCTAAAATATGTCTCTAACTATTTACTCAAATCTTTTAATGGCAATTTTTTTTTTATCAACAAGATTTGCTGAGTGGGTTTACATACACACACAAAACCAGGATTACATGAGTAAACCGGTTAAGGTGGAAACCTGGATTCTTAAAAACCTGCATTTACATATGTGAGTTCACTTATGGAGCTTTCCTGCAGAAAAATGCTCCGATGTCATTAAACTGCACAAAAAAGAGTTAAACCTCCGCTATCATTAATCTGAAAACAAGGACGGAGCTTGTGGGAAACGTTACTTTTAATGACAGTGTGTTGTGTAGCACCAAAAAAAACAGGAAGTGAACAGGAAATTTGAAGAATGGAGAAGAGTTCTGAAAGATAGAGAGATGAAGATAAAAAGAAAGAATACAGAATATATGAGGTTTAATGATGATCAGGACAGAGAGGTCAGCCAGCCGGAAAAGCTATTGAAAAGAGTAGTAAAAATTAAATATCTAGGATCATTGATAGCCCAAGATGGAAAACTAAATGCAGAGATAACCCATGGAGTACAGCATGGATGGAACAATTGGAAGAAGGTATCAGGAGTATTGTGTGATTGAAGAATTAAGGCGAAGGTTAAAGGTAAGATTTTTAAGACCGTGGTAAGACCAGCAATGATGTAAGATCCTGAGACATGGGCAGTAAAGGGAGCTCAGGAGAAGAAGTTAGATGTAGTAGAAATGTTGAGATGGATGTGTGGAGTTACAAAAAAGGACAGAATAAGAAATGAGACCATCAGAGGTACAACAAAAGTGGGGGAGACATCTGACATTGTACTGGAAAGTAGGCTGAAGTGGTATGGGCATGTAATGAGGAGAGACAAAGAACATGTGGGCCAAAGATTGATGGGAATGGAAGTAGTGCTGAAGAGAAATCAAGGGATTCCAAAACAAAGATAGATGGATAAAATAAAAAATAATTTGAAGGAAAATGGTCTGACTAGAGAGGAGGCGCAGGAAGAAGGTTGCAGTAGGTTACTTGAAGCTGTAAAGAATAATTAGAAAATGTTACTTTCAACTTATTAGCTCAACACCGCTCCTGAGTTTGCGCTGCTGAGCTTATCATTGCATATTCAGCTCATCTGTATAAATTTAGCAATTTATGAAATATTGAGACAGATTATTTCAGCCAGGAGAAGGAATAATGTGATCGCCCGAGCATTTGGCTCAGGAAATTTACCTTGTGGATGCTTCTACCCGTGGCTGCTGGATGTTTGTGTGAAGCAAAGCTGATGACCCAAGTGCAAAGGACATACACAGTCTACAAAATCCTTAAGTGTAACCTGGTTAAGGGTTTACATGACCAAATAACTTGCAGAGAAATCTATGTTTGTTAACCTGGATTCAAAGAAAACAATAACCTGTATATACTTGCGTCTTAAAACCCGAAAAATCGTTCATAAATTCAGACCCCAACTTATACACACATTCAAAAATGCAACACATCATTTTTTTTTTTAACTCTTCTTGCCTCCTCCAATCTCGCATCAGTTTCTCAGACGCATCGAATTTTGTCGCAGCAGTGCAGTTACCAGTTTCTTTCGCTACTTAAATGATGGTTATTTAAAACCAGCTTCATATTTTCCTCTGATCAAACGCTGCATCGTAAATGAAGGATGCTATTACGACAAAGGTGTATGAGGGTGTGAGATACAAAAAACACAAATCAATGCAAACGTTGCTTCGGAATAGTTTGGGTATTACCGTGTGGTCACATAGACACGATGCATAGAAAAAAAATGGCAGTGTGCTCCATGGTTACTCTTTCAGGTGGGCATTAGCATATAACCTTTTGGACCAAAAGCATGAGTATTCCGCATTCCACTTATATGACCGACATTATAAAATACCAGAAATTATACGGTAAAATCAAGTACCGACTTATGCGCTGGAGAACATTGCATTTTCGAAACCAGGTTTCTGTGAATAACCAGATTATTAAAGCACATTTAAATGCACTGAATGTTAGACAACATAAAATCTATCTTCATCTATTTAATTGCTTGATCTTAGTTTTACACCCCATCAACATGAACCTGATTTAAATTTGTTTAAGTTATGTTGTATGTTAGAATATTAGTAAATATTCTCTTTAAGGGGGTTTATCAAGTTGGATTCAAGAATCATTCACATAAATTAAGTAAGAAAAATCACATTAAGACCAACAAAATGTGGTAAGTACATATATAAAAATATCTGGTAAATTTCAACAGAGCAATATGTTGAAAGAACAAGTTCTAATAATGGAGTGAATAAAATCAGGACTTCAGATGAGAATAGCATTTTGTGAGCAAAACAGAATGAGGTGAATTAAATTTGGAACAAAAAATAAATAATCCACATACAACAAACAGAGAAAGTGTGATATTAATCTTCTGCTGTATGTGTGTTAGTCTTGTGCTTACAGTCACATGTAATTTAAGTGTACCTTTCAGTGATCATGTTTGTTTGGCAGACATGCATATTTTTGTCTCTTTGCAAATAGTGACTCATTTGCCTTTATATAAACCATGTTGTGTATATTTTTGCAGTTATGGCATATTTTATATGACTCTGAGTGATGTGCAGTGGATTTATTTGCACAGTACAATATATTATTTTTAGACTTCTACAAAAAGACATTCTTAAGTAGGTTTTCAAAGATTCTCAAATGTGTTAAAGGACAGTATGTATTTTTAATATGGACCCTGTAGAAGCTAAACATTTAAATATATACTGTATATTCACAGCCTGTTGGGACTACAGTAACATTTCTCACTGCATATCTCATTTTCTTATGACTGACGTTGCCAGGGCACGTAGATGTGTGATAATAAATGTTACTGTACCTTTGAGATAGATCATATTTTATTGTGTCAAAATGCAAGATTTTTCATTAGTCTCCTAGAACAGATATCATTAAAATGCTGTTATTTATACTCCTTTTATACAGTGAAGCATAATTTAAAACAAAGAAGTTATTATCTTGACTTATTGTCAATATTGTCTTCTGTACACTTAATGGCCCATTTGGAAATTACAACTCCCAACTTCAATATACTGTATAGATATGTACTGTATATAGAAATGTACACAGATATATATATATATATATATAAAATTAATGAAGTATTGGTCTAGAATTGGACCTAAATCTAAATGCAGAGTTGAGTGTAACGGTTAAGTCATCCAAGACATGCTCAAGTTCTTCATTTTCAACATGGCCATTCCAAGGTATTTGTCCTCCCTGTGTCTGCGTGGCTTTCCTCCGGGTACTACGGATTCTTCCCACAGTCCAAAGACATGCAGGTTAGGTGCATTGGCGATTCTAAATTGTTCTTGGTGTGTGGGTGATTGTGTGTGTGCGCGCCCTGTGATGGGTTGGCACCGTGCCCGGGGTTTGTTTCCTGACTTGTGCCTGGTGTTGGCTGGGATTGGCTCCAGCAGACCCCTGTGACCCTATAGTTAGTATATAGCAGGTTGGATAATGGATGGATGTATTCCAAAAATTGGTGTAGCCTGGAGTTTTTCAAAATAGGGTATAGTGGTTCCTAGAGATATGGCAGGGGCTCCATTGCTAAAGAGGGTGGTGTAAATCAAATTTTATATTATAAAATTATTTCATTTGTTTACTGAATGTAAAAAAGGCAGTCTATCTGAATAATTAAAGACTAAGAATCAGAAGAAAGTACCAAGTCAAAGGCTTAACCATAGGTCAAAAAGAGAAGCGTCAAAGCCAAATTGTAAACCAAAAATCATAGTCAAAGGGCAGAGCTTTGTTTCTAAATACCAAAAGTCATATATTTTAGGGTGATTTTTATACAGGCACGTCAATGACATCACAAACAGCATGGCTCCAGTGCTTCATGGGAAATCCACATGGAAACATATGGCGAAACCCTTCAAAACAAAATAGAGTTGGGAACAAATGGTAAAAAGGATAAAACTTCTAAACCTAAGCCTTAAACAAAATTCTAATTTCTGAACTGGGTTTTTTGGGTGTTAAAATTCCCAAAACATCATCAAGCTTCAGGGAAGCTCAAGGACAAATAAAAAGAAGCTTCATACATAAAAGACAATTATGACAATTTGTAAATATTGAAGCAGCTGTCTGTAGGGATGTCATGATACCAAAATATTTATATTTAATACCAACATTAGTAACATTTCACAATACTTAATATCTATTTAGTACCACAGCAAAAACAAAAATCCCATTTACCAGATTTTTAATTATAAGTTAACGCATTATTCAAGTCAACAATATAATGTTTTTTTTTTTTTCTGTAATAGAATATAAATGCCAATAGTAACAGCGGCTTTAAGGTATTGGTATAGCCGTCAAATAGTTATTGCCATATAGTTTAAGTAAGCTAATATTGCCATTCATAATTATCAAAAGATATCGGGATACCCCCAGTGTAAGCACAAGTGGCAGAAAGTTATAAACTGTGGGGGATTTTAATTTTAGGGTTTATAAAGAATGATATCATCATGAACCACCTCATTTATGGTCACATGTGCATGTAATTAAAATTATTCTCTGACATTTTATCTCCAGTAACTGAAAAATACTTCTCAAAATCAACACTAAAATTTAAAAAACTCAAACATTATTGTATGTAATTTTAAAAAAGTGAATTTTAAGATAATTTAGGCTGTTTTATTTTAAACAAATTCTTTAAAGTGGTTTTCATAACGATAAGCTTTTAAATATAAAATCTTTGTCAGCCAATCACTCTGTTAGATTTAAAACATTTTCTGCTGTAATATTTATATTTGCATCACTAGCTTGTTAAAATCTACAAGTGTGTAATATTTAAAAGGGTGAGTCAATTTGATTCAAATTACAAATGGTACAGACTCCTGGTGCTTTAATTGTCCAAATCTCCCTCAATTTTTACATTTGTCCAAACATCCAGTTTGAAATCAAGCCTATCAGTTTTACTTTAATACTTCATTTCAGAACTCCTGTAGACAGTCTTGATGTGCTGTTTTCAAGGTCTCTTATATAAGTGATCAGATTTTGTTATTGCTTAGTCTGTTTACTAATCAAAAGTTAGACACGTAAATCAACTGAATTTGTGTGTTGTCAATTTTTAATGGCTGAGAAGCTACATTACATCCTGTAATGAAACATTCAAATGCGGTATATGGCATACATATGTGCTTTCATTAGATTCTTCTCATTTTAGGAATTATACTAATGAACTTTAGTTTGCCTTCAAAACCCAAACAAATAAAACAAATTAAGGTTGTTTGCAGATTTGTTTTCAGCCTGTAAAAGAAGCACAGCCACAGACAGACACCAAGGCTCACAATGTTCAAATGCACACTCTTCTTTATTATTTTTCTTCTGCCCAGCACACAGTGCACAAATTACCCACAAGTCCTTTTTACTTCACTTCCAAGTCTTCTGCCACCTCTACTCCTCCATTCGTAAGCTCTGTCCTCTTCACCCCGACTCTGGCTCTCTGAATGGAGTGAGGCGGCCCCTTTTATAGTGCACCTAGATGTGCTCCAGGTGTTCCCTGATGACCTTTCTGCAGCACTTCCTGTGTGACGTAAGTGCTGCATACCATGGTTTCTGAACCATCCAGGCACCCCATGGCAGTGGTCACAGGTCCCCACAAGTTTGAGCTTCCAAGTTCTGTTCCTGTGGCCCCAACACTCACCAAGGTGGCTGTCTTCTTATGTTCCAGGGGAGGTACTGCTCCTCTCCTGGTCTTTCCATCCTCCAGGCGTCCCGACTGGGCAGGAGCCCCAGCCATCCGCCACAAGCCATCAAATATGCTCTTTCATCCCTTCTGCTAACCGCATGTTATAGTGATGACACATTCTGTTAACACAATGCATGTCATAATAATAAGGAGCTGTGCCCTGTGCTTAGAAGCATTGACAAAAGTCATCTTCCAAAGTAAAATCTAAATCTAGGAAATACTTACTTAGAATTCAGGTTTGTGCTTGCGAAGAAAACCAAAGGCATTCTTTGCCAAGAAATGTTTAAAGCTATCTATAATGAAAAGACATTTAGAACAAGAACATCCAACTGATGTTGGAAAACATGCTGACTTCTTCTACAAGCAGCACTGCAACTGAAACGAGAGAACTCTTTTACAGAGTAAGCAATGGTTTCATGTGGATGTGCAAAGCATTTTTTATTGCAGCTCATCACATCTTCCAACATGATTGAAGAAGATTCGATCCTTCCAATGACCAAAGACATGGTTAAAGAAAGTGAAGGAAGCTCATGGAGGAAGCTGTCTGTAATATTGACACTATTCTTTTGTCAGACAAAACCATGCATAGACAAATATCTGACATGACTGGGAATGTAACAGCACTTGCAAAAGCACTTGGTTTGCATTTTAGTTGGATGAAAGCATAGATGTAGCTACAGCTAATTTCCTCAGTTAGATTTATTGAAAATGGGAAATTTGTGAAGGAATATCTCTTTGCTAAAGAAACAGAAAAGTGGGCAACATGTCAGGCCAGTTTCAAAGTTTTGGACATGTTCGTGCAAACCAAATTCATTTAAATGGTCTGATTGTGTTGGGGTCTGTATGGATGGCACCAAAAGCCCAAAGCTCCAGATACCATAGGTGTACACTTGCATGCTTTACTGTGAAGCACTTGTTGCTAAAAGAATCGAGGTGAAGTGCTTCAAGATGTTGTTAAAATTGTCATCAGTATCTGAGCATGCTTCCTTCAGCACGGACTGTTAGCCAAACTGTGCAGTGACATGGATCTCAGTTTTGAAAGCCATCTGCTGCACCCTGAGGTTCGGTGGCTGTATTGCAGGGCAGTTTTTCAATGACAAAACTTTCGAATTTCTGTTCTCCGAGAACCTTGAGTTATCTGCTTTTTTTGATAACCAGATGTAGGTTTTGAAGCTGGTCTACACTTCTAAATACCCTCAAAGTATGCAAGGCTACAATCACAGAATATGACAATTGCATGATGAAGTTACGAAAATATGAAAAGAAGATAAAACGGAAATGTCCAGTATTAAGCAGCATCCAGACCCACATCCCACCATCGTAGGTCCCGCCGGAGATTCTGAATAGACGTCTCAAAAGGAAATAACTCCTTCTGGTCCAACTCTTGGCACCCTCTACGCAACACGGATAGGAATTCTGACCACAGTGCTTTGGCCAGCCTAGCTTGGTCAGCTACCACCACTGTCAAAAGCAACAGCAACATTGTCAGTCTCAGTCTACTGAACATACACTCACTCACGAGCAAGGGGCATCTTATTCAGGATCTCCTCATTGACCGTAAGTTTTACTTTTTCTGTTTAACTGAGACTTGGCAGCAACCTCAAGACTTTTCTCAACTTAATGAATCCACCCCCCCGGGGTTTGTTTACATTTGTCAACCCCGTGCTTCTGGCCGTGGAGGAGGTGTCGCGATAATTTATCGCGAGAAATGGAAAGTCCTGCCGTTGCCTGCTCCTGCTATTAGCTCTTATGAATTAACTGTGTGTCAATTTTCGGGGCCTATTCCTACCATCATTGTAACTATCTACCGCCCCCCCATCCCCCCCCCCCCCCCCACCAATCAAACAATGATTTTGTGAACGATCTTGCTATCTTTCTTACCCATTTATCTACTATTATTTCAAATAGAATTCTGTTGGGGGATTTTAATATACATCTGGACAATATCAATATCCCTCTCACTAGAGACTTTTTATCTTGCCTGGAGAGTTTTCTATACCAGCAGCACACTGATGTTCCCACCCATTGTAAAGGACATATCTTGGACCTGATCTGTTGCTCTGGTGTTGTCCCTCTCGATCTTACAGCAGACGAACTCACTATAACTGATCATTTTCTCCTTTCATTTAATGCTAGACTTACTTTTTCTATTACTAAGCTCCCCTGTCTCATATCTTTTTGTAACTTTAAGAATATTATCTTGAATTCTCTGTCTTCTAGAATTGATTCCCCAAATGGACTTTTATAATTTATCCACTCCCGAAGAATTGGTCTCATATTATAACACTGGTCTCAATGGTATTCTTAATTCTCTTGCTCCACTAAAAACCAGATCTGTTTCTTTTTCTTTTTCTGCCCACTGGTTTACACCTGAACTTTGGCTTCTGAAAGCAAAGAGCAGACAACTTGAACGGTTATATAAAAGAAAACGGACTCTTTGTCTACAAAGAGATGCGTAAAAATCATTTCCTTTATTACAAGGACTGTATAGCTCAAACCAAATCTAACTATTACATTCAGTTAATTTCTTGTAATAAAGGTAACATCAAGCCTTTGTTTTCATTACTTAATAATGTTACACAACCTCCAGACTCTTTACCATCTCACCTTTACTCGACTACTTTCTGTAATTCTCTTATGTCCTTTTTAATGAGAAAATCCAGAGAATACATCAGCACCTCGGTCCAGATTCTCTCTGTATTTCTTTTGAACTACACTCGCCTATTCACTCTTTTTCTTCTTTCCAGCTTCCCACTTCCTCAGAAATCTCAGATCTCATCTGCAAATCTAAGTCATCTACTTGTCAGCTGGACCCCCTCCCTACAGTTGTGGTTAAAGCCTGCCTCCCCTTTTTGGTCCCTCTCATTTCTGCCATAATTCACTCTTCTCTAACTAATTGTATTGTTCCTTCATCTTTTAAAACTACTGCAATAACCCCAGTAATGAAAAAACCTGGTGCTGATCCT
This sequence comes from Polypterus bichir lapradei, assembly GCA_026402145.1. NCBI lineage: Eukaryota > Metazoa > Chordata > Cladistia > Polypteriformes > Polypteridae > Polypterus > Polypterus bichir. The sequence continues at coordinate 49,331,026 of JANRMT010028174.1, read as the reverse complement.
ACTAACTTCAATAATTTTCACCCTATTTCTAATTTGCCCTTTATCTCCAAAATTATTGAAAAAATAGTAGCTATCCAGCTTCACTCCCACTTATCTCGTAATAATCTATATGAAAAGTTCCAGTCTGGTTTTCGCCCCCTTCACAGTACAGAAACGGCACTTGTTAAAATTACCAATGACCTTCTTATGGCTGCTGACTCCGGTTTAATTACTATTCTCATTCTTTTTGATCTGAGTGCGGCCTTTGATACTATTTGTCATACCACTCTCCTTAATAGATTATCTTTGATTGGAATTACCCATACTCCACTAGATTGGTTCAGATCCTATCTCTGAGGCCGCACTCAGTTCATTCAGCTTAAAACTTTTACATCCCACTTCAGGTGTGCCCCTGGGCTCTGTCCTGGGGCCTCTTCTTTTTATTATTTACCTTCTACCCCTTGGCAATATCTTTCATAAACATAACATAAATTTTCACTGTTATGCTGATGACACCCAGCTCTACTTTGCTAGTAAACCCACCTCTTCCTTTCCACCATCTTCGCTTATTGACTGTATTGCTGAAATTAAATCCTGGTTTTCTTCGAATTTTCTTAAATTAAACAGTGACAAAACTGAGGTTCTCCTCATTGGCTCAAAATCATCATTATCCAAAGCCGATCATCTTTCTCTTGTGATTGATAACTCCGTTGTTTCCCCATCACCTCAGGTTAAGAGTCTGGGTGTCATCCTTGACAGTACTCTATTTTCCCAATCTCACATTAATAACATCACCCGGTCTGCTTATTTCCACCTACGTAATATTAATCGCCTTCCTCACTCTCCATACCACTGCCATTCTTGTTCACAGTCTTGTTACTTCTCGTCTGGACTATTGCAATTCACTTCTCTTTGGTCTCTCTAATAAATCTCTTCATAAGCTTCAGCTAGTCCAGAATTCTGCAGCTCGCATCATTACTCGAACCTCATCTATTCACCATATTGCTCCGGTCTTGCAGCAGCTTCATTGGCTCCCGATTAAGTTTTGAATTGATTTTAAAATTCTGCTATTAACATTTAAGGCCATTCATAATCTCGCCCCTCCATATCTGTCTGACCATCTTCATGTTGCTATTCCCTCCCGTAAGATCCTTAGATCCTCTTCCTCCATCCACCTAACTGTCCCTCTCGCCCGTCTAACCTCCATGGGGAGCAGAGCATTCAGCTGTTCTGCTCCCAAGCTCTGGAATTCATTACCTACTGAGCTCAGAAATATCGAATCATTTTCAACCTTTAAATGTAAACTTAAAACCCATCTGTTTAAAATGGATTTTCTTTATGATTACAATGGCTTTGTTTGCTTTTAATTTTTATATCTTCTGTTTTTTTTCAGATGTTTTAAGTTCCTTATAATGTGTTTATTTATTTATTTATTTATTTATTGGTGTCCTTCAGTTCTCAGAAAGGCGCCTTGTATAAATAAAATGTATTATTATTATTATTATTATTATTATTATTATTATTAAAAATATGGAGCAATGTGAGAAACAGATATCCAATTTTGTGGGGAAAAGCCATCTTATCCTTTGCAACAACATACCTTCATGAGATGGGCCTTTCCATACTGAAAGTACTAAAAAAAGCAAAAAAAACAGAGTACGTCTGCATGGGGAGAATGGCATGCGATTATCACTAAGCTATCTGCAGCCTAGAATGGAGAAACTGTTCAAGAATATCTAAGCCTCAAAGTCTGACTAGTCCTAGAGTGAGTTTTATATGTGTATTTATTGTGATGTCTACATTTTTCTTTTTTTAGCATTGTAAAATGTATTTTTTGTTTGTAAAATGTGCATTGTTTTTTATATAGATTTGTTTCAGTAACTTAAACAGATAGTAAGCCTACACAACAGCTTACTGTATTATCAGTGTGTAGGGTATATGTCATAAGTCATTTTTGGATTGAGTAGAAAAGTCCTCAAGCTGAGACAAGTCTATTAAGGGGACATGGCATGAAAAAGGTGGCCTCGCATCTTTCTACAGAAACGCAGACAGGAAGGGGTCTCTTTTCTAGACATAAGGAGACTCAGACCGTCATGGCGTCCCAGAGAAAGAGGAGGAATCAAGGGAAGAATGCCCGTTCTTCTGATAAGGGCAGAGGTGAGGGTCAGGCTGCTCACGTCCGGAGAAGGGCCGTCCTCTGCGGAGGCAGAGTAAGGCCTCAAAGTCAGCGGAGATTGCAGGAGTGTAAGCGGTCCCGTCGGTTGACCCAAAAAGAGGGGCATGGAACCCACGGAGGGGGTGCCAAAGAGGCAAGTCCTGGGGTGCCGGGTGGAGGGGGGTGCGCTGCCTGTGCACGGCACAGAAGGACGCCAGGTGGTGTAGGACTCGCGGGACGGGACGCTTCGCCGGATGGGTCTTCACTGGCAATGGGGCACTGTGACGAGTGGCTGGGGCTGCTACCCAGCCGGGACACCCAGGAGAACTGGAGGAGGGCTTGCGCCTCCTCCCAACTGCAAGCGGGCGACCACCCTGGTGGCTTTGGGGACCATGGGTACGGAGCTTGGAAGCTCAACCCTGTAGGGGCCCGTGGTCACCGCCAGGGGGCGCCCGAATGCCTGAGGAAAACCTGGACCTCGGCACTTACGCCACACCCTTCTCTGGTCCTCCTGGACATTCCACTCCTCACTATATATATATATATATATATATTTATCTATTAAATAAAAAATTTTTGGGTCGAGACACTTTGAAGTCCCGTGAGACTACTTGCACGTCACGCCCTACTTACAAACAATTTCTTGGAGGCACTTTAACGCCCTGGGAGACAAGGAAGTGAGACAAAAGGACAGCTGCTGTACAGGCTTTTAAATGATCGTCGCGTAGCGCGACATGCAGATCACGCAGCTTGTTAGCAACAGCTGCAATCCAGCAGCTGATTCGTCCGCATCACCTCAGCGTGCGTTCAGCACCCCCCTTCACAACACAAGCGGCAGAGACGCGAAGTGGCAACCGTGAAGCGTGCCTCCTGAGAGAGGGGTTGGGGGGTGGGCGAGTGAAACGAGTAGGGGGCCCCTAGTGTATATATTGTGGACTATGACCCGGACACAGACAGGCAGACATCATGTTGTCACCCAACACATGTTTATTTTCCCATATATTTACACAGTTCAGTGCTCACAGACCCCTAGAGTCCCCAAAGTCCTGGCCAACACCGCACAATGCCTTCACTCTTCAGGCCGCCTCCACGTCTCCTTCCAGACCTTGTCTCCTTCTCCTCCTGACTCCAGCCCTGAATGAAGAGAGGCGGCCCCTTTTAGCCACACCCGGATGTGCTCCAGGTGCTTCCCGGCAATCTCCCGCCAACATGCCCCCCGTGTGGCGGAAGTGCCGGCTGTATCCCTGGAAGCACTCCGGGTGTCCCTGCTCCTCTTCCCCCCAGCACTTCCTGGTGTGGCGGAAGTGCTGTGGTCCAGGGCTCTCCAAGGCATCTGCCGGCCATCTGCGACACTATATATATAAATAT
>JANRMT010028174.1:49285163-49304631 GCA_026402145.1 Polypterus bichir lapradei | reverse complement strand
ATAGATAGATAGATAGATAGATAGATAGATAGATAGATAGATAGATACTTTATTAATCCCAAGGGGAAATTTACATACTCCAGCAGCAGCATACTGATAAAAACAATATTAAATTAAAGAGTGATAATAATGAAAGTATAACAGACAGACAATAATTTTGTTTAATTTTAACGTTTACCCCCCCGGGTGGAATTGAAGAGTCGCATAGTGTTGGGGAGGAACGATCTCCTCAGTCTGTCAGTGGAGCAGGACAGTGACAAAAGTCTGTCGCTGAAGCTGCTCCTCTGTCTGGCAAAAACAAATCAGAAACCGCAAAAACAAATGAGAAAATGCAAAAACAAATTGCAATGACATAACTACAGACTGTCTTCTTTATAGCACTATTTTCTGTAAGCAGTTGCTTCTAAAAAAAAATTCTGTGGCTATCCATTTGTTGGCGCACTGGAGTAGATACCTGAGACGCAGCAGCGTTCATATAGTGGCTATAGACTGAGATACGAGATGTCGTACATCTACATACTGTCACACACGTGCGACTAGGAGGGAGCTGAGTGAACCAAGTGGAGGTAATTACCCAACAGGCCAGTGGGTGGCGGGGTGCACTAAACCTACCTCTTTTATCTCTGTAGGCCAAATACGAGAAAACCTGCCTGATTCAACATCATTTTCAGTTCTGATGCCCAAACTGATGTCACTTCCAGTTCCGGCACCCAGACTGACGTCATCTCCGGTTATAAAGCCAAAATGTTTTCTCAACTCTTCAGTTCAGTTCAGTTCAGGACTCAAAACAGTGCACATGGGTGCTATTTCAAAACCATTTTCCAGCCAGGGACAATATATGGGTGGCTGCCCCAAACCTTTTTGTGTGTGTCAAGGCTGTTCATTTCACAATACTAAGATATGAGTTATATCGTGTATCTTGACAGGCTCAGTAAGATACAACTTAACTTGTACCTTGTGTTGAAAGTGCTAATTAATAAAGGAGAACAATTAAAAGAAGAAATTGCTTGGTCTCCAGGGCTGAAATTGAGAGCTACTGATCTAGATGACTAAAAACAAATGAATTTCTCAGCGTGTTGGAGTGTTATAAGAGGCTTAACCTTTGCAAAGTTCACTGAATAAAAAATACAGTCCTAGTAATGTGTGATTTAAAGTTAAAGTCAAAGACCATGATTGCACCTAAATTCTTTACATCCGCCTTTATTTTTAATGCTAAGGAATCTAGTTTAAGACAGTCACCATTTCCATTTTTGCCAACAGGTAAGATTTCTGTTTTTTTATTTTTTACGTTGAGGAAATTCCTACTCATCCATTCAGAAATACAAGTAAGGCATTGGATCGGGGGGCAAAAAGTTTCAAGGTCATCGGGTGCCATAGATAGGTAAAGCTGCATGTCATCTGTATAACTGTGGTAGCTCACCTTGAGTTTTGAGACACTCTGGCCTAATGGGAAAATGAAGATTGAAAATAACAGGGGGGCTAGAATAGATCCTCGGGGTATATCATATACAATATCATGGACCTCCAAACTATAATCACCCTAACTAAAAAGTATTTCGTATCAGTTAAATAAGACTGGAACTAGTTTAAAACACTAGCAGATAGGCCCAGTCATTGGCTAAGATATTTTATAAAAATGCTGTGATCAATGGTATTAAATGCTGTGCTCAGATCCAAAAGAACAAGAACCAATATGTGGCCACTGTCTGAATTAACCAGCAAGTCATTTAATAATTTAACCATTGCGGTTTACATACATTGATTTGTCCTAAGACCTGACTGAAACTTATCAGGATTAGAATATTTATTCAAATAGGCATTTAATTGCAGAAAAAAATATTTTTCTAGAATTTTACTTTAAAGGGGCAGATTAGAAAAAGGTCTAAAGTTATTAAAGAAGATTATTTTTCTTGAGCAGGGTTTATACTACTGCAAACTATAGACAATCTGGGAAGACCCTGGGGATCTAATGACAAGTTAACTATGGCAAGTACATCATCAATTCGCACATTCATTAATTAATCTTACCTTTCAGTAGGGTTCTTACTAGAACTTCATGGCAACAACGGTCTAAACTGCATCTTCCATCTCAATGTTTAGCACCAGTTCATATTAATCCTGAACCATATCATTATACTGCTGAGATTGTTCAAAATGCTAAGTGTTGCTTGCAGCACAGCAGTTTCTACTGGAATCAGTGACTTGATGATTGTGGAATATTATTCTCATTGAGTCTGAGACAGTGCTCAGTCTTCCCTCATTATAAGCATAATCTGTCCCTTAAAAACCCTCATAAGGCACATTTTCGCAATTCAAAAACATAATCACATTTAATTTAATTGTTCTTAAAAAAACACTTAATTCCAATAAAATGAACATGATCATTTCCAAAGTTAATAATACTTATCAAAGCACACTACATATAAAGATGCATTTTTCCTTCAATAAAGACCGTAATACAGCTATTTATCAGCTCCCATTAAGCTCATTCAAAGCTACTGCATTATTAAGTGTACAGTCACATATACAAACAAGGCAAATGTGTGATACTTATTGTTTATGCACACAGTATTTATTCTTTACTTAGTGTAACAAAACACTTACTGTACAGGAAATAGAAGAGAAGAAGCCATCAACATTACACTCACTGAACAAACTGAGGATGAGGAGGAGAGCTGGCATGGTGGCCATATCATTGTTATTGACTGGCTGATGGTTGCTGCCATGAGTGAGAGGGTGATAGAGAAAAGATGGAGTGGAAAAGGTCTTCAGACTTAATTGCTGTGTCATCCACATAATCTACTTGTTTGTGTGCAATGCCAAAGTGAGAATAACACAGTGTGGTGTCTGTGCTCAAACAGGAATAGCACACTGTAATGTACATACATGCCCAAATGAAAATGGTGGTGTGTTGCTCCCAAAACAGAAAAGCACCATGTGAAGCAGCCACATTGATTCTTGAACTCGAAAAAAGTTATTAATTGTGAACCTCTCAACTCTCAGGGGATTTATTCAGGGAAACCTTTGTAAATTAGGAGTGTCTCCTCTTTTAACAGTCTCTTCTTTTTATATTTACAGCCAGACAGATTTGCTTGCTTTAACGTGCTGCATATGTGGGTGTCAACCAACAATCTTTCACCCAGTTAATGGAAATCGGTGCCAGTGCCATTGATATAGGTGGCCTGAGCTGGGAGACATTCCTCAGTAATTTGATATGATTAGTCAGAGCTTGATGTGTTCTACCACCAGGTCCTAATATGTTACATAATAGTTTAAGGTGCCATATTTGGCCAAATTATCTTAAGTGTCACTTTAGGTAATTGCCTGGTTCACATATATAGATGGGACAACCCCTTTGATAGTGTCACCCTATTGCCAAAACATACTGTCAAAAATCTTGATGTGACCCTGGTCTTTCAACCAGTCCTATCATTTCTGCTGTCATCAGAAATGCACATAATTCTGTCCTTCCACACTACTTATGCCATTCAATTATTGCTCCTAAAAGAGTTATCTGAGATCTCTATCTCTTCCAGGCTGATCCTGACTGACTGCGGTGTTAAGTTTCTCACTTTGTCCACTCCATCCATTAGTTTAGCTTTCTTCACAGGCCTCCAGTTGTGCCTATAAATAGGTAAAGCTACATGTCATCTGCATAGTTCTGGTAGCTCACCTTGTGTTTTGAGATACTCTGGCCTAATGGGAGCATGTAGATTGAAAATAACAGTGGGCTCAGAATAGATCCTTGTGATATGCCATATATAATATCATGGACCTCGAAACTAGAATCACCAGAACTAACAAATACATTTCAACCTGTTAAATAAGACTAAACACAAGACACTGCTATTGACAGTCAACCATTGGCTAAAACGATTTATATAAATATTGAGATCTATGTTGTCAAATGCTGCACTCGGGTCTAAGAGAACAAAAACAGATATGTGGCCTCTGTCTTCATTAACCCTATCTCATATACCACTTTAATGATTGCAGTTTACATACATTAATTTGTCCTAAAACCTGCCTGAAACTAATCAATATTATAATATTTATTAAAATAGTCATTTAATTGCTAAGAAATGCTTTTTCTAGAGTTTTAATTCAAAGGGCAGGTTAAAAATAGGTGTAAATTTGTCAAAGTTGAGTCAAAATGATTTTTCTTGAGCAGGGTTTAACTACTGCAGAAGTTAGACAATATGGGAATATCTAATGACAAGTTAACTATGGCAAGTACACCATATGTTAGCAAATTAATTAATTAAGCTTATCTTTCAGAAGGGTGCATACTAGCACTACAAGGCAACAAAGGTCTTAACTGCATCATCTACCTCAGTGTTTGGGACCAGTTCATTTTAAGCCTGTCCCATGTCATTATAATGCTGAGATTGCTTCAGTTGCACCTAGCACCCACTTCAAAACACCTCAAGGTCTGTAAAAGCCACTGCTTCTCAATAACAACAGATAGTGCAGTTATTGTCTTTCTGTATGCTACATGAAGTTTCTGCTCTTCTTCAAACAACCTTTTAACTCTGCCTCATCTGAGCAGAAATGCCAATAATGGACAGTGTTTCACAGTTTATTCTCCATGATTATCTACACTGCTCTCAGTCTGTTCATGGCCAGCCATGTTTTGAATGCACCTTTTACAAATCATCTTAGGCTTTTTACTCTTCTGGTCTTCCTCTATATCTGCAGTTGTACTGATTCAAATAACTGTGAAGCAACTTTGATATTGTAGATTGCTAACGATGGATCTGATTATTGTACAGTCGGACCTCGCTAAGTCGACCTTCCCTAAGTCAAAAACCTCCCTATTTCGAATTGCTCGTTAGTCCCGGCCGAATTCCCATAAGACCAATGTATTTAGATCCCCTAAACTCGAAAACTTTTGGGCTCCCAACCTCCGTTAGTCGAATTTTCTGTGGCCTTTGGGTTATTATTCTGAGACTACATTTCAGAACACGTGGTCCAGAAAACCAAGAAAAGGGACACAAAGTCTTAACTTAGTGTATTCCACAAGGGGTTAAGCGACTCTCTGAAGGTAGGACGTCTATTTTGAGACCAAAAATGTCCGAAAACTAAAGGGAGTGGCTGGAATAATCCGCGTCCCTTCGGTGCTCCATGAGTCATAACCAACCGGGTGGCATCTGGAATTTCCAAATTGTCTCAAGAAAGATGTTTTTAGCCCATTTTCCCTTCACCTTTGTCAGTCTCTTGTCGGGAGGAGCCTTGAATAGTGTTCGTGTCTGTGTGCTTCTCCATAGTCTCCCGTATGGTACATGCCCTGGAAATGTCAACTGGTAAGCGTAAGCTTAAATCGTTGTCAATCGTGGAAAAAGTTATCGTCATCAGAGCTGTTGAAAAGGGTGACAAGAAGAAAGTGGAAATTGCAAAGCAATTCCGCATTCCCACAAGTACGCTCTCCACTTTTCTGAAAGAAAAAGAAAAGATTTTGAAACTGTACAGTGAGAAGTCATGTGGCCATCAGAAGAGGATGAGGGAATGCGAGTATCCCGTCATTGAACAATGCGTTTTGAAGTGGTTTGTGCAAGCGAGGGATAGGAACGTTCCTATTGACGGGAAGCTTTTGCAAGCAAAAGCAGAAGAATTTTCCAAAGAGTTGGGCCATTCAGAATTTAAAGCCAGTAATGGTTGGCTGGCCAAATTCAAGAAAAGACACGGAATTGTGTTTAATAGCCTATGTGGCGAAAGTGCGCAAGTGCCAGAAGAAGATTGCAGTCATTGGATACAGAAACTGCCAGAAATTGTTCAAAGTTACAGTCCTGATGACGTCTTCAATGCACCGGATCTTGAGGAAAATGTGTTTCGGTCCATTGACGAGATTGAGGAGATTGTCGAGCGAGATGCATCGGCACATCGACGCCAAACAAAGTTAACAGACTTTTTTCTCTGAAGGTAACCTGTTTCATTGCACTGTTCGATAGTACATACTGTAAATGCATGTACCGCAGCGCTTCCCGATTCATTTTACCCTCGCACCCCCTGTGACGGATGAGGCCGATTTCGCACCCCCTTGGTTTGAGAAGAAATATGAAAAAATATGAGTTCATATATGAAAGTTCATAATACCCATGCAGCACTAAGTGCGCGTAAGAGCGAAAGTCATCCGTTTTAACAAGCAGTGCACGTTGCACTGATACAAAATAGCCTGCCCATTTAATTATTTAGGAATGGATTGATAAATTAAGATTTTGTACAAATAACGTTTTTCATTTTTCTTCCTCGATGGAGTCTGGCACCCCAAGCACCCCCAATCGGGAAGCGCTGATGTACCGGTATGTAGCCTATATGTATACATATATAAAACGACAATATAATAAACAGTTATACTGTATAATAATTAAGCTGGAAAAATAATGTCCTTGATTAACCCGCGCCTATTACGCCGTTTTCCCTTACTTGTAAGCTCCATAAGTTGAATTTTTTTCGGGTCCGTTTAAGTTCGATTTAGCGAGGTCCGACTGTAATATACATCTAATGGCTTCTGTCTCGCCGCTCTATCATAAAGCCAAGATTAGTGAAGTGTTGAAATGATGGTTGTCCTTCTGGAAGTTTTTCCTGTTTCCACACAGGAGCTCAGCCAGATTGACTTGGTCACCTCTCTTACTTTTTGGTCCTTTACACACTCCACAATTGCTCAGTTTGGTAGGGTTGGCACCTCTATGAACAGGCATTGTTTCAACAAACTAAAATATAAGACCTTTAAAGGAAACTATGCTGATGGGAGCCTTCAGTGATGCAGGAAGTTTTTGTAGCCTTCCCCAGACATATGCCTCAGCACAATCCTGCTTCTAAGCTCTCTGGGCATTTTCTTTAACCTCATGGCTCATTTTCTGTTCTGATCCACATTGTCAGCTGTGGGACCTTCTAAGACAGGTCTGTGCCTTTCTAATTATGTCCAACCGATTGAATTAACCACAGGTGAATTCCAAATAAGCCGTAGAAACATTTCTGGGATGATAAATAAAATGGGGGCACGTGAGCCAAAAATTAAGTGTCATAGTAAGGGGTCTGAATACTTGTGTCAATATAATATTTCTGTTTTTTACTTTTAATAAATTGCCAGACATTCCTAAAGTGTTGTTTTTGTTTTGTTATTCTGTGCTGTTAATGTGAGAAAAAATTAATTTAAGTGATTTTAGCACAAGGCTGCAACATAATAAAATATGTAAAAGGTGATGGTGGTCTGAACTCTTACTAAATCCACTGTATGAGGTGAGACACAAAAATAATTGTTAAAAACTATATTTATTGATGAATTGCAGCATTCTAAACATTGTCACCTTCTATGTACTCCCCCTCCCGATCTCTACAGTGCTCCATACGTATCTTCCATTGATTGAAACAGTGCTGGAAGTTTTCTTACTTGAGGCTCTTCAACAGGCTTGCTGTTTTTGTCTTTACTTCATCCTTTAAAGAAAAATATGATCCCTTCAGGTCACTTTTGATTTTTGGGAACAAGTAAAAATCACAAGGAGCTAAATCGGGCGAATAGGGAGGATGATCGAGGGCAAAAGTGAAAATTTGTGAGAAATTTGATGTTGATTCACTGTTCGATTTTTTCACCCGACATTATCGCGGTAACTCATGTAAATGCTGACTGGGCTATTTACAGGATATACTTCACCAGTCGGCGGTTTGAGAGGGCATCTATGAGGACGGTTTTCCAGGAAAGCCCCAAACCCAGTCTGGTTATTTTTGAGTCTTACCTTGTAGTACTTAGCTAAACTATTTGGAATCTTTCCCTGTGTGGATTGTATTTAAAACTCTCAGTATAATATATTTGCAGTGGGAGAAAAGTTACCTGTATTCTGACTTAGATTTTTACTGATGTGCGTTACCAGTATAAACCTAGTATCCTACTTTCAAATCTAGGACCCGGTATTTGTCTGTCTGATGTTTGCCCATTATCACCTTGTATTTATGGTATTCTTGCTGTGTACTCCTGCAGTTCCAAAGATGTACATATTGGGTGCATTAATGATTCTTAATTGAACCTGTGTGAGTGTGGATGTGTGTGTGAAAAAGCCTTGCAATCGACTGACACCATGTTCAGTGTCTATTCCTGCCTGATGTCCATTAGTGCCTTCAACATCTCGCTGCTCTCAATAATTGCATTAAGCAGGTTTGAAAATGTCATATACTGCATGTTATAATTCATTGTTTTCTTCCATTGTGTATGGTAATACAACAGTCTTTAATTTGGTTAACTTAGTAAGTCTTGCTACAGTGTCTGGTTTTCTAAAGTATTTTTGTTTGAAAAAATGAAAATATCTCCCTTTACTGTAAATATTTATTACTTGCTTTCTCCTGAGATCAGTCTAATTTTGACGTTCAGTCTGCAGTTCCAACTGTGCTTATGAAGTGCATGAAGAAATATAAGGATGCTAATATTACTTACTTTGCATTTGATCCCATTTGTTATTTTTATCATTATATCACTTGTTATTTTAAAGCAATCCGTTGGTTCAATCAAAGCACTTATTTTTCAACTTTTTCTTTTATTCTGTTGAGCTGACAAATGGGGCTTTTATGATTACATGTTAAGGTCTTTTTCTTATGAATGATTTGTGAGAGATTATGGACCCATTTAACATTCTTCTTTTGTAAAGTTTCATTACCTTTATGATTCTTTTTCTTGATGTTTTCTCCAGTGACATTGAGTCTTAAATGGTGTGTTACTCTCCTGATGTAAAAGTGGCAGACCTTACTGAGCAACTGGATACTGTATGCTTCTGGTCAGAGTGGAGGTTGTTTTAGCTGCCATTGTTCATATTTAGCTAAAGGAAGGCTGTCAATTCTGCAAGACAAATTCAAAGAGTTAGGTTTTAAGTTGCGGCATAAATTACAAGAAGGCTATTTTATAACTTAAGGATTTTGGAAAATTATAGAATGCCATGCAGTCCACCAAACATCACTGGTTAACTAATAGCTAAATTCTCACAATATTTCTTCCATATACTTCCATCTTACATACACATACCTTTAATTTCCATCTTTGTTTTCAAGTATGCAATTCATTATTTAACAGAATGAACACTGATGGGTCGATTTTACTGATGTCTTTGAAAATTCTGAAGAATCAGATTAGACCTCCAGGTGTTCTCCGCTGATCAAAGCTAAAGTAGTTTAATTGTATGGCCTTTCAGATTTGAACAGAGCAGGTCCTTTAGTCCTGGGGTGCTTTATGTTTGTCCTCTCTGTGCAGCTTTTGCAGCTTCAGTGTCTTTTATTCTGGTGAACAGAACACAATGCAATGCATTATACTGTTTCTGGCACCGGTAACAGGGAAAGAACCAGGATGTAAAAAGCAGTATACTTACAGTGAAGACTCGAATTGCAGTAGTCAAGATAACAAGGTTGAAAGGAGAAAACAACTCCTAGTCAGCGAACAAGCAAGAATCTTAAGGTGGGGATTTCAGTAATAAAAGTAGCAAGAGTTTATTTTGTTTATCTACAGAGTTGGATGGTATCAAGTTCAAAATGACAATCTTTTACATCATTGCAGAGATGATGACAACGATCACAACATCTATGATGTAGTAAATGTGCATAATGGTGACACCCACCTAAAAGTAAGATGGCTTCGCTGTACATTAGAAACTCTATGTTATACTTTTGTGTTTCAAAATGCAACTTCTTAGGTACATGTAAAGCATGTCTTTAAACTCTCCATACCTAAAAATCTCCCTGGGGAGTCCAACTCATTGCTAGAAATATGTATAACCTTCATTCCAGATTCATTACATATGCAGTCTTAGCATAAAATCGCTTGATTCTAATCAGCAGCTTTTACAATTTAACCTAATATTTTAATTGCTTTTAAATTACTCCTGGACATTGCTTAGATTATTGGGAATGTTGTATTAACATAAACTCCACAATCTTTCCTAAAGTTTGGTTCCTGTACAGTAGTGTCACCCATCTTGTATTCACAATTAACAATCCTTAGTGCTTGACACTTATCTAAACTAAGCAGTGTTTTGCTGAAGATTGTCTTTTTGCATACTTACTTAAGATCATAGGCCATCATTGACATCTGTCGAACAAGTTCAGCTTTGTGCTATCTTTTTACAACTGGTGCCATACTCTGTAAATTCTGCTTCTATGTCTCACTTGCTGGTGTTTCTTGGTCTGCATCTCTTCCCTTTACCTACTGAAGATCCCAGGTCAGAACCTGCAGGATGGTGTTGCAAGCAGGTTTCCTGAAGTTTGGTCCCATCCAGCCGTACTATCTCCTGGGGATTTGTTTGGTGAATGGCTCTTGTTCTGCTTTCTGCCACAGATACAGTAAAACCTTGGATTGTGAGTAACTTGGTCTGCAAGTGTTTTGCAAGACGAGCAAAGAATTTTAATACATTTTAACTTGATAAACGAGTGGGGTCTTGCAATACGAGTAGTACTACTGCCGAGTGCCACGTGATGACATCTGAGCCGATGGTTCTTCTCTCTCTCTCTTGCTGCGGGATTGTGGGTAATCATCTCCCATGCTCGGTCACTGTAGGTGTGCCTCACTTGTATAGTCAACATCTGTATAAGCATATACTTTTTACTATAGTATTGTGATCGTGTGTGTGCGTAAAACATTTTCTATTTTGCGTCCAAGTGTAGTGACTACTGCAACAAGAAAATTTTGTAGAAAAGCACCATCCGAATATGTAGCAGTGCGAGTGATGAATCTGTTTAACGACAATGCAATGTCACATTTACGCAAAATCCTCAAAAGGAGGCAAAAGCAACTGTCATCGGATAGATTCCTGGTTAAAGTCACAAAATAAGAAAAAGAATCTAGTGAGCCAACAGATAGCAGATAGTGAAAGTCGTCCTACACAATAACTCTCCTCCTCCTCTCTTCTTTCTCATCTCCCTCACACCAGCCATGATTCTTTTCAAAGGTAAAGTGCAAATGAATTTGTTTTATGTATTTTTACTTTATATTTTGTATTAATAATTTTTATATAATTATTTCTGGGTTGTAGAATGAATCATCTGAGTTTCCATTATTTCTTATGGGGAAATTTGATACACGAGTGCTTTGGATTACATTTCTGGAGCAAATTATGTTCGCAAACCATGGCACAACTGTATTCATTTCATATTTCGTCAGGCCACCGTATGTTGAAGATCCTTCACAGGTAATTGGTGATAAAAGTTTGGATCATGAGTTTAATCATTTTATTCATTTTTCATGTTTCTGCACCATACAACAGAACTGATTTGATGTTCGAATTGAAAATCCTCAGTTTTGTTAATATTTGCAATTTTCTGGAAAAAGAAATATTACCCAGTGACACAAAAGCCCCCTTTGACTTCGCCATTCTAGTAGTGACTTCTCTGTTGTAGCTCCCTGTTTTTCCTCTATGCTTCCCAGGTATGTAAAGTACTCTACTTCTTCCTATGTGCCCATACTACCCTCAGTATGTTGTCATTTTCTGTGATGGTTCTCATGAACATGGTCTTTTTCTTGCTGATATTCAGTCCTATTGTGGCTGATGTTGCTACCAAATGTTCATTTTTTATCCTGGATTTGGCTGTTATTCTGTAAGACAGGGACTGTTTCATCTTCAAAGTCCAAGTCCACAGGCTCCACTGTATTCTATCCTCTTTCCCAGCTGTAGTTGATCTGAAGACTGTTTACCTCTTTTGGAATTATTTTTGCTGCCTACTTTTCATTTGCTCTTTCTTCAATTTTGCTGTCTCTCCAAATAACCCTGAATTTCAGAGGTTTGCAATCTTTCTCAGATCCTGTAGCATTAATATTGTAAATATTGTAGCTGAAATAAAGGCTAAGGCTGAATCCAGGCATTCTAAAACAAAAACAGGCTTTATTTTTGGCAGCTTGTCCATGCGTATCAACAGCTAACTCAGAGCTGTTTTAAAAGAAATCAAGCCATTGTTTATGAAGGCTATGCAGCAACATACCCTTTGTGACGGACAGCACCGGCTTTTCCCTGGGTGGAAGGCCAATATATTGGAAGAACCGGGGGAGCAAACATGCACAGGACACTGTCTCATGTGGAGAGCTACATGGCAGCCCCCCTGGGTTGCAGAGGCACCTCAGATTCCCACAGGGCTTTATGGGATTTCACTGCAGCCCTCTTGGGTTCTGTGGATGCTGCAGACCCCTGCTACATTGGGCTTTCAACACACCTGAGAGTGACTCCAGATCTGGCTAATGAACCACCTGGAGCACTA
Source organism: Polypterus bichir lapradei (assembly GCA_026402145.1). Classification (NCBI taxonomy): domain Eukaryota; kingdom Metazoa; phylum Chordata; class Cladistia; order Polypteriformes; family Polypteridae; genus Polypterus; species Polypterus bichir. Next base: position 49,292,412 of record JANRMT010028174.1, on the reverse strand, counting down.
CCAGGAGTAGCGTAAAAGGAGCCGCCTCACTTCACTTGGGGAGTCAGAGTTGGGTGGAAGAGGACTAAGCTTACCAGAGAAGGAGAGGAGGTGAAATAAAAAAGTAGGACTGTGTATTAGTGCTGTGTGCTGCTTATGGAACTGTGCTGCTTTGGAGAATGAGGGAAAAGCGCTTTTCCATTATGATAAAAATGTACTGTGTTGTGTGTGTGCTGTGCTCTTTGATTCATCTGCAGCTTTAAAGTTTACTAACATTTTAAGCAACAGTCCATTTGTAGTGCTTACTGCAATAGTGATAAAAATGTAAATAGTAAGGTGGACAATATTAATGCTAAAGTGAGAGCTGCCGCTGACATAGTCGCTCCTGAAAACACACTTAAAAAATCCCCCAGCACTGTTACATCATGGAAGACCGAAGGAGTGTCTGATTTAAAGAAAACATGCTGGAGAGCTGAGCGTAAATAGAGAAAAATTAAACTGAATGTCCACTACAAAATATTGAAGGCTAAAATAACAGCATAGTCTATCTTGAAAGGCGGTGCTATATCTCTAAAATTATAAATAACAATGCTAATAATCCAGGAGTTTTATTCTCTACAATTGATCGTTTCCTAAACACAGGTCACTCAATTGAATGCTTCCAAAAAACTTCTACTGAAACTTGTGAGGCTTTTGCTATATTTTTTAATCACAAAATGAATGATATTAGAAATAATATAGTACTTCCCCCCATTACTGATCTTCTTAAACCCCGGTATTCCATTTTCAGCAAATTATATTGTTTCATCAGGATAGATTTTCCTGATCTATATAAAATAATTTCTTAACTGGGACCCTCCACCTGCATCCTTGACCCAATACCAACAAGTTTTTTCAAAGAAGTATCTGACGTGTTAATTGATAGTGAGCTTGACACAGTAAATTCATCATTAGATACGAGGGTCTTCCCAGACTGTCTTAAGACTGTTGTTAAACCCCTGCTCAAGAAAAATAATCTCGACTCTTCTGTTTTTGACAATTTTAGACCTATTTCTAACCTGCCTTTCTTAAGTAAAATCCTAGACAAGGCACTCATTATGCAGCTAAATGCTCACTTGAATAAAGATTCTATTCTTGATAAGTTTCAGTCAGGTTTCAGAACAAATCACAGTACAGAAACTGCACTCATTGAAGTAGTAAATGACTGGCGGGTAAATGCAGACAGATGCCGTTTATCTGTTCTTATCCTCTTAGATCAGAGTGCTGCATTTGACAGCACTGATCACAATATTCTTATAAATCACCTTAGTCAATGGGTGGGCCTTTCTGGCAGTGTCTTAAATTGGTTTGAATCCTACTTGGCAGGTAGAAAATTCTTTGTTAGTTGTGATATTTATACTTCGATGACACATGATATTCTATATGGTGTTCCACAAGGCTCTATCCTGGGTCCGCTGCTCTTTTCGATTTACATGCTTCCATTAGGTCAGATTATCTCAAGGCATAACGTGAGCTACCACAGCTATGCTGATGACACACAACTGTATTCATCAATAGCGCCTGATGACCCCGACTCTCTTGGTTCACTGACCCAATGTCTTACTTGCATTTCTGATTGGATGCGTAGTAATTTTCTCAAAATAAATAAGGAGAAAACAGAAATTTTAGTGATTGGCAAAAATGGTGAGACAAATCTACAGGGGAATGCAAGTCACCCAACCTGACACAGACAGATGCAGGAGGCACACTGATAAAAGCACAAGTAATTTTATTTATTTTCTTCACTTGTGGGCAATGCCTTCCCTGTTCCCACAAATATAAGACACAGTCCCAAGCACAAACACAATAAATCAATACATTTTCCTTCTTCTTTCTCTCTTTTCTCCTCCACTCAAGCTTCGTCTCCCTCCTCCTGACTCTGGCTCACTGAGTACTGTCTGCTGGCCCCTTTTATACCGCCCCCGGAAGTGCTCTAGGTGTTTAATGATGTATGTCCGCCAGCACTTCCAGGTGTGGCGGAAGAACCGTCCATAAGGGCTCAGCGGTTGTTGCAGCACCCTCTGGCAATGCCCACAGATCCCAATAGGGCTGCAACAAACTCTAACTCCCATGAAGTCCTGCGGGAGTCCTAGGCACCGCTGCAACCCAGGAGGGCTGTCATCTAGCTCTCCGGGGGAGGTAACGCTTTTGCCACGCTTGGCATCTCGGCCAATCCCCCACAATGGATATAGTGAGGGTATTAGAAATAAACTTTATCCATTAGGCTTAAAAGTCAAGACAGAGGTAAAGAATTTAGGGGTAACTATTGACTCTGACCTGAATTTGAAATCACATATTAATCAGATCACTAAGACAGCACGTTTTCACTTAAGAAATTTAACAAAAGTTAGATCCCTTATAACTTTTGAAGATGCTGAACAATTAGTTCACACTTTTGTTTTCAGTCGGCTAGATTACTGTAACGCACTCCTCTCAGGACAACCCAAAAAAGACATCAATCAATTGTAATGAATGCAGAATGCAGCTGCCAGAATCTTAACTAGGAAAAGAAAATCTGAGCACATCTCTCCAGTTTTGATGTCACTACATTGGTTGCCCGTGTCATTTAGAATCAACTTTAAAATACTGCTTATGGTTTACAAAGCCTTAAATAATCTGCTCTTCCTATATTTCAGAATTTCTTTCATGTTATACTCCAAATCGTAACCTTAGGTCTTCAGATCAGTATCTGCTTATTATTCCAAGAACTCAACTTAAAAGAAGTGGTGAAGCGGCCTTCTGCTGTTATGCACCTGAAATCTGGAGTAGCTTGCCAATAGGAATCCCCCAGGCTAATATGGTGGAGCACTTTAAAACACTGCTGAAAACACATTACTTGACATCAACAACAACAACATTTGTTTATATAGCGCATTTTCTACAAAAAAATGTAGCTCAAAGTGCTTTACAAAATGAAGAATAGAAAAGTAAAAGACACAGTAAGAAAATAAAATAAGTCAACATTAATTAACATAGAATAAGAGTAAGGTCCGATGGCCAGGGTGGACAGAAAAAAAAAAAAAAAAACTCCAGACGGCTGGAGTAAAAAAATAAAATCTGCAGGGAGTTCAGACCAAGAGACCGCCCAGTCCCCTCTGGGCATTCTACCTAACATAAATGAAACAGTCCTCTTTGTATTTAGGGACATGGCTTTCTCATAGCTTCATTTTAGTGTAGCCCTGATATTCTGTACATGCATTTAATTATCTTTTTTTCCATGGCTCCACAATCCATACTAACCCCTACTTTCTCTGCTGTTCTTTTTCTTGTTTTCTGTGGTGGAGATTTGTGCCACCACCACCTGACCAAAGCACCGTAATGTCCCTACATTGATGAATTGAAGGCCAGAGGTCCACATGACCATCATCATCTAATTCTTCCATGTGAAGCCTGAAAACCATGAGGACTGATTGATACCATTGATGTTAGATAGAATGCCCAGTGGGGGCTGGGTGGTCTCATGGCCTCGGAAATCCTGCAGATTTTGTTTTTTTTTTTTTTTTCCCCACCCCTCGGGATTTTTTTTTTTTCTGTCCTTCTGGCCATTGGACCCTACTTTATTTTTGTTACTTAGTTAGTTACTTAGTTTTTTATAAACTTTTCTTTCTTCATCATGTAAAGCACTTTGAGCTTCATCATTTGTATGGAAACATGCTATATAAATAAATACTGTTGTTGTGTTGTCTGTGTCAAGGTTTGGGTGACTGGAGGACCCTCTGGTGGCCATTCCTACATAAACGTAAAACAGTTAAACAGAAAGCCATTAAGGGCATATAGTTTTCTGACCATAGTTGCATTTGTCAAACACAGGTCTTAGTGTATGAGGTATGTGATAAACTTTAAGAAGTGTAACCTAGACACTTAAGCCTTAACAGAACATCATAGACAAGAAGTTTTTCCTTTTTTTGTGTGTATTATTAACATTCTTCTTTACTTTTTTTACTAACTGTATGCTTTGGATTTTAGTAAAAAATGTAAAACAAAGACACTTTGATTGTGCAGTTTTTTGTTATACAAATCATACTAACTGCTGGAACCATTTGCATTTTTAACCATTTTAAGCTATTTGGAAATCCTTGACAAGTCCAGCTAAATTCACTTATTTTTAAAAATAGTTACATTCTTCCGAGGAGACTGACTGAGACCCACCAGGGGTTTCAGAACGTGTAATCATTCCACCAAATTCCTGATGACCTCACCCAATGTACAGCATTCTTCTCTGTGTTCTTTTTTTTTTTCCAGTTTTTTTCTAAGTTACCTCTGATGCTAATGGTTTCTACTTTCCAAAATAATCTTTTATATGGAATTGTATCAAAATCTTTTTTAAAGTCTAAATAAATTATTTGCTTTTCTTTCATCTACTTCTGGTGGTGCCTGTACAAAAATGTCTAAAGCCAATCTATATAAGACTGAGGAGGTGAGAGGGGAAACATTTGGTTCAGGTGGTGTTGTCATGATCAGGCCTTCCTTTTTTATTTGTTACAATTACTTCTTGATCTCAAAAAAAAAAAATTGAGACCTTGTTTTAGGAATTTTATAGGTCAAGGAATCTTGTGGACACCATTGTTTTTTCAATTGCAATATTTTTTAATGATGATGAAAATAAGTAGTGATCTCCCATGATGCAATGTTATTTTCCTCACGTGTGGTGCAATTTTAAGGGTTATTTGTTAATATTTGCTACGCTGGTCAACCAGAGGTGTGTGGCACATGACATCACCAGGTCAAAGGTATGCATGTGAGTGCTTACTAGTTGTCCAAGACTGGATTCTCCCCTTGCAATCATTATTTGTTATTTTTGAATTCCTGGTTACAGATATTTTTGCCCTGCTTTACGATTTGGCCCAGGTTATGTGTTCCTTTTTATTTTTCCCCACTCCATTTTTTGACTACGATTCTTGAAACACATCCTCAGCACTTTTTGCTTAGCTATTAGTCTTTTTGGTCCTATCATATGGTTTGGAATTTTTTGCTTGGGGACATTCCCAATTTCATTTGCGCTCTAAGCTGCTGACATCTCATGCAGTCAGTTCAGGTGTAGGGTAGATGGGCTCACATTTATGACTCAGCTCCTGAAACAGATGGGGTCTCTACTGATAGGACAAGTTTAATTTATATCAGAGGGACACGGATGTACTGGAATGTTGCATGGATAGGTTTGGCATGCATTGTGTAACCCAGGCAGAATAGGACAGGCTACATTTAATTACTCATCTAAGGTATTAGTCACTAATATTGATATGCTTCTGAAAATATAACACTAAATTTACCAAACAATAGAGTTTTAGTGATACAAGTGAACAAAGGAATACCTAAGCCTTACAACACATTGTGAGGCATCTGACAAATTGTGCAAAGTTTGGTCTCCATATTACAGAAGGGACAAAAGAGCACCAGAAAAAGTTCATAGTAAAGTTACAAGGTTTATTTTAGGACTGCAGCATTTAAACTGTCAGGATAAACTGAAAGAGGTGAATCATTTAGCTCTGATATGAAAGAATTATGAGTTAATGCCAGCTGTTATGCTACAATTAACGTCGCAGGAAGAATAAGGTGCATAAATGAAACCAACATTAATTTAAGGCCCAAAATGCCTGTGAAGATATTATCAATGCCATTGAAATTCTTAAATAAAATCCAATGATCTAAGGAGACATACAGCTGGTTTTCTGTCCATTTGGTGGAGTGGAGGAAGATTTCCATCAGATGTGTTCTTGAGAAAAAGAGCCCATTTAACTCAGGAATGAAACAGTTCTTATGCGATTAAAGCAACTATTTATTTCCTGAAGGCAAACAGCAGTTTATTGCAAATGCAGATGTAATTTCCTTATGCCACCAGTTCCAATTTCCTACACAACATTAAAATGATCAAATATCCAAAACTTGTACCTCACAAATCCAGTGTTATTACTGTCTGATATCTTAAATGAACTTTTAATCCAAACCTAAAACTACCCAATGACAAGAGTCCACAGCTAACCAATGAATACTCAGAAATATAAACTAATGCCCAATCCTACGTGCAAAAGCCATGATTCTTGTGGCTTTTCATATTGTATCCATGAGCATTCAGCTGCATGTCATTCTGTCTTTAGTGAGAAGTATTAGACAATCACAGATGTGACAAAATAAAATGAACACAGAGGGGAATAAAATGAGTCACTTTTGATGTTGTTAAATTGAGACTTTTTTACAATGCATATGAATATGAATTCTCTCTGTTACATTTGCAGTGGGAAGTACCAGTTACAATAGGTAGTAGCAATAAATGACTTAAGGTATGGCTTTAAGGTTATGGATGCAGCAGCTACTCGCAGAGCCCTGGGTGCAGTTCTAAGTCCAGTCGATGTACAAATAGCATATGTACATTTTGTGTTCATGTTCTTTCCAATATTCCTAAGACATGAGTTTTTGGTTAGCTTAGGTTAGCTGTTGTAATTTGCATGCGTGCATGTACTCTGCAATTGTGTCATCCATGGTTGGCTGCTGTTTTGTGCCTAATTAATCCCAGGATAGTGACCATACGACCATACAATGTAGAGATACACACTCCTGGTCTCAGAGGGCCACAGTGTCAAAGGCTTAGTTTCAGTTAATCAAATTGCTCATAATGCCATTCTGATATCTCAAATATTTATATTAGTGCAACTTGACAACCTTGGATGTTGCCATACAGGAGTCATTTCAGCTTCATTTTTTTGTTATATTCTTCATTTCAATTCACTTAATTTGTGGAGAATTTTACATCCTTATTTCTTTCTCCTTAACGAAAAGGCCAATAACAATGAGATACAACTAACAAGGTATTAATTAGCTAACCAGATGTCAATTAGTAGCATTGTAATCTGTATACAATGGATTCAGAAAGTATTCACACCCCTTATCTTTGTGCACACATTATGGTGTTATGTCATAAGTGTTACAGAGCCTTCAACTAGGGAATCCATTCCCGGACAGGTTTATACATTCCTGGGCTACCTGGGATGACACAATGCACGGGCATCTCACATGTGAATGGTTTTAGAATGACCGACACTTATTTTTAATAAAACTACTGCAGTATGTTGACACCAATAAAAGACTAACCTTATCTACAAGCAGTTCATGCTGTCATACAAGTACATGTAGGCCTATCTAGTTCAGGGGTGCCCAATGTGTCGATCGCGATCGACCGGTAGATCGCAAAGGTAGTGCAGGTAGATCGCGTTGCATTCAAAAAAAAATTTTTTTT
>JANRMT010028174.1:49265242-49278439 GCA_026402145.1 Polypterus bichir lapradei | reverse complement strand
TAGATAGATAGATAGATAGATAGATAGATAGATAGATAGATAGATAGTGTAATAAATAAAGAGTCTTTCAAAATAGAAAAAGATTTGGGGATCGTCCCCATATATTGTCGTCCAGACAAAATGAAATAAAGATTGATTCAAAGTGACTTTCCAGTACTAAATGAATGATTTACTGCAACAAAATGGCGTTTAAATAACAGATTGTATGATGGGAGAGGAAATGGTTGGCAGGAAGTGACGATTGGAGGCGGGACCATGGAACCAACGTCATCGTGAGTAGACTGAAGTAGTTGAGTGTGGGACCGGAAGTGACGTCATCGGAGTGGAACCGGAAGTGATGTCATTGCAGCCATTTTGGAACTGAAAATGGATGGATTTATTTTTCTTCTTTTAGTTTTCTGTAAGTAGAAAGAGATTCAGGTAAGTACCACATGATAAACCCTTGTCTCGCGAGATTTCACTCACCTTTAGGCTCTTTGACTGCCTCCAACTCGCACATGTGTGACAATAGATAGATAGATAGATAGATAGATAGATAGATAGATAGATAGATAGATAGACAGATAGTGTGGTGAATGGCCGGCCGTTTATCCTGGCCAATACCCCCAAGCCGCCAGGTGGAGCCCTCCTTGCAGTATGGAGGTCCCCCGAAGACCAGCAGGGCATCATGGACATTGTAGTTTTTATACGCAGCCCTGCTGGATGCCGTGGGGGCCACTAGGAGACGCTGCAGGGAGGAACAACAGGTATTTTCCCTACACCCCGGAAGCACACATGGACAAGGGGAATGATGTGCTTCCGGGGTGAAGAAAAGAACATTTTACCTGACCCGGAAGTGCTACAGGATCACATGGACTGGGGATTGGGAAAACTTCTGGGTCAGGATATACAAAAGGACTGTGGGAGCTCCCAGGCGGCGAGCTGAGCTGGGTGGAAGGGTGGCAACGTGTCTGGGAGTGGAGGATTGTTTATTGTTATTATATTTGGTTATTGTCTGAGTATAGTGGAGGAGAGGATGCTTTGTGCACTGTGGAAGTCTAATAAAGTCAAGTATTGGACTTTTACCTGGTGTCTTTAGTCGTGGACAGGGGTTCAAGGGAGCGATAGCGCCCCCTATCTGCCACAGTAGATACTTTATTAATCCCAAGGGGAAATTCACAAACTCCAGCAGCAGCATACTGATAAAGAACAATATAAAATTAAAGAGTGATAACAATGAAGGTATAACAGACAGACAATAATTTTGTATAATATTAATTATTCCCCGGGTGGAATTGAAGAGTCGCATAGTGTTGGGGAAGAACGATCGCCTCAGTCTGTCAGTGGAGCAGGACAGTTACAGCAGTCTGTCGCTGAAGCTGCTCCTCTGTCTGGAGATGACACTGTTCAGTGGATGCAGTGGATTTTCCATTATTGACAGGAGCCTGCTCAGCGCCCGTCGCTCTGCCACGGATGTCAAACTGTCCAGCTCCGTGTCTACAACAGAGCCTGCCTTCCTCACCAGTTTGTCCAGGCGTGAGGCATCCCTCTTCTTTATGCTGCCTCCCCAGCACATCACCGCGTAGAAGAGGGCGCTCGCCACAACTCTCTTATTGCAGATGTTGAAGGATGCCAGCCTTCTAAGGAAGTATAGTCGGCTCTGTCCTTTCTTACACAAAGCATCAGTATTGGCAGTCCAGTCCAATTTATCATCCAGCTGCACTCCCAGGTATTTATAGGTCTGCACCCTCTGCACACAGTCACCTCTGATGATCACGGGATCCATGAGGGGCCTGGGCCTCCTAAAATCCACCACCAGCTCCTTGGTTTTGCTGGCGTTCAGTTGTAGGTGGTTTGAGTTGCACCATTTAACAAAGTCCTTGATTAGTTTCCTATACTCTGGTAGTCTGGTCCAATGTAAATTAATTATCTAAGGTGAAAAGATGGTGGTTACTTTTGCTTTATTTTTGGATATAAATAGCTTGGTTCCGTTACTGTGTTTAAGAAATACAGACTGCTGGTGAGTGTGTAACTAATGTATTTCAAGAAAGAATGCCTCAGACACATTTCTTTCAGTGATATTGCAGGTAAATGTGAAATATACAAAGGGATGTGTTGTTTTTGGGAATGCACTACTTACTTTATTCTCAAGACTCTTGTGACACATACTGAAACATGACATTATCTACGTCTTCATAAATCTGAACTGTCAAGCTACTCCCGCTAACCATCAATCTTCGGTAAGTCACAAGGTGAAAACAGAAGTCTTTCTACTGCATAATGCTGCTGTGTAGCACACTAAAACATTGTTCTGGAGGAAAAAATAAAAATGCTTAACACCAATATTAGCAACCTTATTCTCTAAAAATTTCATTCTTTGCCCTTTGTAAACTTTTTTTGTCCTCTTTTATTTTTTGAGCACGACTGACTAGCCGTAATCAAATCATGATAAATTAAAGCATACAATGGAGAATAAGAATATAAATGCTAGGGAGAAAGTGACATTGTTTTTTTAGCCTGCAGGCCTGCAGGAGTAACAACTGATAATGCTTCTCAATCCACCATTCTGTATCCCAGCCTTGGACACACTTCCAAAATGGTAAAAATTGCATTGCAAAGCTCTTATTTTCCAAAGGGGAGTTTCAGTCGTCCTTGTGCCATGGAATGCTGCCAAAAGATGATGTGTTCAAAAGCTGGCAGCTACAGAGAGAACTTTCTAAGAGAGTAAAAGTAGCTGGGCACCTCAAGGAAAAGAGCGTTAATGAAAACAGCATGCCTTGGCAAGAAGGAAGAAGGCAACATCCAAACTTAAGAAACAGTGTGTAGTCCCAAACCAGTTTGTTGTGTGATCTCTCAGGCAGATCCTACCATGTGTGTGGCTGAGGACAAATGTCAAGGGTGCACCAGGCAAGAAAAGGGGTGCCCCGAGGACTAAGTGCTGGGACTTCTCCTTTTGTCTCTATACACCTTTCTACTACACACTATCATTCATTTTCCAGGTTTCTCAAATCAGTGCTATGCCAATCACAGACAGCTTCACCTCTCATTACCTCCAAAGGACCACATCAACTAGAATCTTAGCATGACTCAATGATATTTCCACCTGGAGAAAGGAGCACCATCTCCACTCAATGTAGCAAAGTCAGACCTTTGTTATCCCAGGCTAAGCCCCCCATCTCTGTTCAGCTTGGCTCATTATCACTAACACCTGTCAAGTTTGCACACAATGGAGGGGTGGTGATTGATGACCAGCTGTCTTTCACAAACCACGTTACAACTGTCTCTTGGTCTTACAGATCCATTATGCATGGCGTCCACAAGATCAGCCAGTATCTGGCAGAGTATGTAACACAGCTCCTGGTCCAGGATTTGCTCTTTTCATGTCTGAACTACCATAGTTCTATACTGACAGGGGCACCTGAAGGACCTACCAAGCCACTGCAGATGATTCAAAATCTAGCGGCCTGTCTGGTGTTCAACCAGCTGAGATGTCACTACTTTTTTTAGGTTGCAACATTGGCTTCCTGTAACAGCAGTATTAACTGTAAGTTCAGATCCATGATGTTTGCCTACGGAGTAGTCAGTGGGTTAGTACCTATGTACAGTATATGGAGACACTCGTGAGGTCCTATGTTTCTTCTCATCCTTTGAGGTCTGTATTAGTGAGCAATGTCTGTTGATTCTACGTCTGTGTGGCTCCAAATCTTAATCTAGACTTTTTTCATGTGAAGCTCTGAGCTGGTAGAATGAGCTGCTGACCTTGAAATGCTGACTCCATCAATGTGTTTAAGAAGAAGACTCTTGTTCTGTGAATATCTGCCTGATTGATTATGGCTTTCAAAGGTTCTTGTGACTAAGAAAAGATGAGTTAGGCCCGTGGTGTTCTTTTTGGTTTAAAAAGTTTCACTTGTGATGGTTAATTTTGTACCCTTGTCCTGTAACACTTGTTCCTCAATGGCCTGATGTTTACCTGAATATGTTGACCTCTTTTGTAAGTCACTTTAGATTAAAGTATTTGCTAAGCAAATAAATGTAAATTTCCTGTTTATCCCAGAACCAGAGAGTTTGTTTGCAAAGTGCACATTGCAACATGTTTGCTAATCACTTTCACCCACAATGCAACAGACATCATACTAAAGGTTAAGTTTACTTTACATTTAATGATTACTGAGACAAACTATTATCTGGCTAATGGAACAAGTATGTAATTAAATGGATCTTTTGTAAGGTTACAAAATTAACAATAGTCATGCCATGTGCAACTTCTGCGTGTTTTCTTAGATTTATATTCAGTCAGCAGAAACAATTTTCTCTTATTTTTTATAGCACAGCACCTAGTGTCTTTCTCTTTCTTTCTCAAATCAGTGCTTTAGATAAAGGAGCTAGAGAGTGGCATTGGGAGATTAAATTCAAATGTACCTACTTGGTTAACAGAAAGAATCGGTCTTTTATGAATAGACAATACAAATATGGTGTTAAAGGTGTGACACCCTGAAAATGAGGCTAAGTCTCAGTACTTCAGCTAAACCAGCTTTATTCAACTTGAAACAAGAACAGCAGGGTTATTTATTGTAGCGGGATCAACCATTCTCATATACACACTGTCACACACATGCGATTGGGAGACAAGGTCTAAGTGATAGTAATTCTACAACATATTAGGGGGTGGCGGGGTGCGCTGAATTCCTCAATCTCTTGCAGACCATTCATGGGAAATCCTGCAGGGTTTCGGCACCACTGATGAAGTCACTTCCAGCCACAATGACATCACTTCAGGTTCTGCCGCCAGTGACGACGTCACTTCCGGCCCCAATGACATAATTTCCTTTACCGGCCTTTAAAGTCGCCATCTTACCTCCATACTATCAGTGCTATTTTGGACTCAAACCTGTGAACATCTCTTTTCAAATTTACTTCAATATTGCAGCCTGGAAACAAAATACAGGTGGCTGCCAAAAACCTTCATGATGTCTGTGACTCATCTTTGTGACAGCAGACACAGCAATCAGCCAGAGTCAGGGCCAGGTCAGTGGCCAAGTAATACTGTTCCCTGCATTTATAATGCCCCTTGCATCACCCATCGGTGGCAGATGATTATAGTACAATCTTGATCAGCTCGTAGTTGTTTCCATGGCGCTATGCTGTGCCACTGCAAGCCTGAGGCTACGTCGACAATGGACAAGCAGCCTTCCACAGACTAAGCAATCTCGCTTCGGCATGCCATCCCATTGGGGGTCCCAAAAGAGTTCAGCTTCCAAAAACACTCCTCAAAACAGGCCAGTACCTTCATTAGTAACGTTAACAGACACTACAAAAACATGACAAATAATACTTCAAATATAACAAAAGCAAAAATAAAAATGAAAGTACTCATAGGGAATAAAAGAATAAACTGTGACTGTAATGTAACACTAATGAGGACTGCAGTAGAAATAAGAAGACTTCCTAAAGAAAGAGAAATGTAGACCAACTGACATGGAGAGGAAGAAAGGAGGAGGGGAATCGTGTCTAGGATTTTCTTTGTTATATAATCAGTTAAAGCTCAGGATGATTCTAAGGTTCCTTTTATTTATGCCAAATTACCAAGGGAGCCCAGCACAGTACAGCACAGTACTTAAGTGGGTTTCAGGCTAAACTGAGACAGTATTGAATTCACACGTATTTATAATTATTGCACGTCCTATTGCACTCAAATTAATCAGTACATACACTACCATTCAAAAGTTTTAGAATACTTTAGTTTTTATTTAAATTTAATCAGTTGAAATGCAACAAATGACTTGCTGTGGAGAAAACTTTAACAGCCAGAGGTTTAAAATTAATGTTTAGGTTAGAAAAAGCTGAAAAAAGGCAGATATCAGCATATTTAAAATGGGCCTTCTTCAGAGAACTAATTGGCTACAACCTAAAGATGTTCTGCAGCAATTACAATAACTTGCAAGCTGAAGCAAACAATTTGCACAGGTGTCCCATCTTCTGTTGATTACTTAAAATCCCTCTGTCTGACTTAAAGCTGTTGTTACTACAACCTCTGAAGTACAAGATTCCAGCAACAATAACAAGAAAACAGCAATTAACAAATGAAATGAGAAATTGCATTATTACCCTTATCCTTTAATTGTCTCAAATTACAAATATTCACAACCCGAGCTAATGTCATGCCACCCTCTGCTTTTGATCATTGCAGTGTCATCCTTTTAATAAATGGCCTTTTTTCCTTCTGCATAGAGGAGATTACAGAAGAGTTCAGCTTTTGAAAAAGAAATTGTCAACAATTTGTCACTGCAGCTGACAAATCTGCAGAAAGTGTGTGATGCTATCATGTCAACATGGACCAAAATCTCAAAGGAATCTTTTGGAAACAATGCCACAAAGAATTGAGGCTGTTTTGAGAGCAAAAGGATGCCCTACCCAGTACTAGCATAGTGTTCCTAATTATTTGTTAATGGAGTGTATGAAGAACCATTGATGTTCTGTCCGAGGGCAAGTACATGCATCACATTTCATCACTTCTCCCTGTATATCACATACTGTTTCTTCTAATTGCTCTCTTAGTTTCTTTACAGTTATGTTTTACTATTACCAGACTATCTCCTTCTTAAAAATTTTCAGATAAATGTTGGATCTTTTGGAAAAATATATGTATTCAAGCATCTTTAAAGCTTTTTACTTCTTTTTTTTTGCATATGACTGACATAATGATCGTCTGTCTGAGCGTCCTGCTCACAGGCACTTTCTTATCTGTTGTATCTTCGTATTTTGCAGATGGGCTAATTTAACTCTGAAATGCTTCATCTATTTGACTTTTTTTCTCTTTCTTATGCTTTTTGGCCTAAAATCAATTCACTTTAGTTGCAATTGTTGCCAAATTATAATTTAAAAAAATATTTTATTTTAATTTAAAAAAATTTGCAGATGCATGTTGTATGTGACCAGTAAGATTTATTATGCCACAGTCAGCATAGTGCAATGTACACTCATGATGAATCACACTTTACTTTTGCATACAGTGTCAGATTTACATCTCTGCTTCTTTCATAAATGAGCCACTGGATCTGTTTCAAAATTTAACATTTGCCTTATTATTATCATTATTTTTTCTCCTTTTGTTTCATCTTTACTGATTTGTACATAAATTACTGTATTTAATATAGCAAATAATTAATGGAAAACATTTTAAGCTATTATAGCAAAAACTGAAAAAGGTAATTATTCCGTTTCAGACATGGCCAGAGATTACATCCAGGCTTTATGTGGGCTTTATTAACTTGCTGGCCTGTGAAATAATTAATGTGACCTTAACAGTGAAATTTTTGACAGCCCTGAATGGAATGCTTTTTTTACTACTGTTTAGCTGGTATTTATTAGTAACTGCATGATTTATTACCTGCAGGCTATTTAAAGATCATTAGGAACTGAGAAAGTCACAGGTTCAGTTTCACTGTTGTAAAGGCAGTTTTCCATAAGGACATTAAAAATAATATGACAATTAAAAAAAAAATGATAAGCATTGTGCTGTTTAATAAATGACAATTGTTGCAATGCACCGAATACAGTGTAATCTTGGATATGGAAAAATGCGCACATTTCTATCTAAACATTTTTCTTCTACTTGCTTATGTTCTCACTAGTGTCCTGAGAAACCATTCAAAGGATGTCTCTGTGTTAGGTGAGAAAGAGATTAGTACTAGGGTGTTGTACCATGTTAGCCATTATGGATGTAATGAGAAGTCAAGCAAAAGGACACCTTTTACTGGCTAACTAGAAAGATTACAATATTCAAGCTTTCAAGGCACTCAGGCCCCTTCTTCAGGCCAGATGTAATACAGAAACTGAAATTCCCTTTGCTTATATAGACTCTAAGATAGGCGCAGCATTGGAAAACCTTTAAATGAGACATCTTAGATGTAAAAAATTAATAGAACCCTCCAGGCTAAAATTCATTTAGTGAGAGAGAGTCAAGAACTTTTGATAAGAAAACAGTCCAACAAAGTCTTTTAAAGATTTTGATGAGTTTTCCAAACAATTTGAATCTGTAGTCAGGTTAGATAATCAAGAACTTAAACAGCAGCACCTACAAGACCCGTTCTACTACTTGCTGCCAGCAAGTCACAGGAATTAACTTGGCTTGAAATGGCTGACAGAGCTGGGGAAACTGAATGCCGATGGTGTTGCTTCTGAGCCAAAGAGAGCGGTTGGAGACAGTGCCAGTGATGTAAATGTGTAGGTAGTAAATGAAGCAGAGAAAAAATATTTGGAGCTACTCTGAAAGAACCATGAAAGAGCAGAGTGGCAGCAGCAGTAGATGTCAACCAAGCAAGGAGACTGGTCAGGTATAAGAGTCAGGTATAAGACACCGCTTTTAACAATGTGTTAGACTACCAGCACCATGGTTAATAATGCCATAAAAATCATGCAAAATGAAGAATTATCCATCCATCCATCCATTATCCTACCCGCTATATCCTAACTACAGGGTCATGGGAATCCGCTGGAGCCAATCCCAGCCAACACAGGGCGCAAAGCAGGCAACAAACCCCGGGCAGGGCGCCAGCCCACCTCAAATGAAGAATTAGCAACATAATATTTTAACATTGTCAGACACATGAGTATAAGGAGCATTTTAGGGAATTATGCTGAGTTGATATGGGGGAAAGCACTGAGTGGAACACCACCACCTACCTTTGAGGAAGAGAAACACCTGGTTGAAACATGAGATCACTCCCTGTGGTTGCAAAGCTCCACCCTATCCAGGCAATGTGGCATTTAACTGAGGTCACCACCAGTAGTTAGCTGTCTTTATCAGATCATCCATGCAGGGACATGAAACTCCACATTACTGAAGTTTTTTGCTTTGTTTTTTACAACAGCGTTAGACTGAAGAGAGAGTGACAACCTTGTTGAGAGGTTTATTTACCTCGGCAGAGACATTCATGTCTCTGGTGACTCTTCCTATGAAGTCAGTAGATGGATTGGGAGAGCATGAGGGGTCATGAGGTCGCTGTTAAGGGGTGTTTGGTGCTCCCGATATCTATGCAAAAGGACAAAGGTCCAAGTCTTTATAGTTCTGGTGCTTCCTGTCTTGCTATATGGTTGCAAGACTGCAAAAAAAAGAAATCTAAGCAAGTGAAAAGTACTTATATCGTGACAGGAATTCTTGTTTTCCTAATTGTAAGAATTATTGACTTATCGAAAAATGGATATTTACAATTATTTAGCTTACTTTAAGAAATCTTGTCAAGTAAATTTTGCTTACCCCATTGGCAGTTGTTTTTGCTAAATAACAGCAAAACAGCTCTCATTGAAAGTTATTTTTGTTTAGTTTTTGCATATGGATTTTTTGCAGTGTATCCAGTGACCCGAGATGAAGACTGGACTCCTGTGGTACTGTGTCTCTTTGGAGAATCCTTGGGTACCGCTGGTTTGACTTTGTGTCAAATGAGCAGTTGCTCACGGAATCCCAAATGAGGCACATTACCTGCATTATGAGGGAGCATCAGTTACAGCACTATGTCCATGTGGCATGATTCCCAGAGGATGACCTGGCTCACAGGATCCTCATTGTTGAGGACCCGAGTGGCTGTACCAGACCAAGGGGACGCCCACGTAACACCTGGCTGTGGCAGATGGATGGTCATTTCCAGAGGGTGTGTCAACCCGCTGTACCAGTGCATGCTCCCCAATCTGACCTGACCTGACCACTTTAATTATTGATTGACTCTGAGCAAGGTTTATTGCAGATGTACACTTCCAATGTAGTCTGCTGAGGTCTCTTATAAACTTGCACACCTTTACCTGAGCTGACACTTACGTCATTTATCGAAATGTGAACTTTAAAATATCTGAGACCTGTTTGTCCTTTAATCAACAGAAATAAACAAGCAGCCAGGATAATCACAGTAATGTGCAGTCTTTCATCTTCATCTCTGTTCCTTTTAGGGGCGATAGGGGTCGCTAGCTCCCTAGTTGGAAGAAGTTCTTTTGTAATTGTGGCATTTTAAGTAACCGAAAACTATATAGATATGATGTTAAAAGGCAATATCCCTCCTATAGCGATACAGCAGTAAAAATTACATAAGAGAAAATAACTTAGCTTTCTTTACTGACATTTTACGCAGCATTACAGACAGGAAGCCAATAGCAAGACAATACCAAGGTGGGATCTTGATCTATACAGTCTGCCATTTTTTGTTGCTGTGCTGGAAGGCTTTTCAGGACGGATGACGATATCACCCATCCATCTGTCACCTTCAAAGTGTTTGGCTGCTGCCCAAGTCTTTTTATACAGTTTCCTCCACGTGTAGGCCCCCACATTGGCAAATAGTCCATTTCCAAACAAGGAAAGAAGATTTTTTGCTGACTATACATTCCTCCAGCTGTCTTTGTCTATCTTGTCCTATGCCTGGCCCAGCAATTCTAAATGCTGAGAGCCCTTGTATGCTAACTTTGGCCTGGCCTGCACATGTGAGTGGATTTATAAAATAATTATTGTACAGAGCACAGTAACATTAAACTTATATTCTTATTACAGTCTCCTCTTAATATTTTAACATTTAGCTAATTAAAACAGTCTTAAAAAAAAGAATAAGAAACATCACCTGCTTTTAGTTAATTAACCCAAGTAGATGTATGGTCATCATATGCCATAAGTTAATCCATAATTCTACAGATCCAGACTTTTCTCAGACCTTTCCAAATGTCATAAGTTAATAATCTACAAATACATCCACCACATGACATATGAAATCTCAACATCGATCTGAAATAGTCAACTCTGAAACACTAAAGAAGATTCATATACATTTCAAATTTTTTGTTCAAATGGGTAAAGTGACAAATTGTATTAAACATCAGTATGATTTACGATGACAATGATAACTACTCCAAAAACAGCAAGATGTGCAAGTCCACTCACACTTTTAATTGTGTCGTAAAAATTAACCAATGGGTTTCATCAAAGGCCTCTAGACAAGACAGGACTGAAACTTCCGGCTGCACATACACACATTAGGAAAGGCTTGTCTAGAACACTGCAGGGTTGGAGGCTAGCCGTGACAAGCACAAAGAAAATGTCACAAACACAAAAAGAATTCTTTTTTCCAGTTAGAAACCTGCATTGAGCATATCATAGAATGTTTGGAACATTTTGTTAAAACCATAAAGGTGAGTTTCCTATAAATATTTTACAGTAAATTATTGTTTATGAATTATTAAAATTTTTTTTCAAAACAGTGCAGTCTGCTTCGGAATGGAAGACAGTACACCACTTGCCTTAATGCAGAGATGACACCAAGTGTTGCAGAGTTAATCTGGTCAGAAGAATGCCTATGGATTTCCTGTATAATAAGGAAGGCAAGAAAACCTATATTTTTTGACTTTTGTACATTTATCTAATATCTTTTGGAATTAATGTACTTGGAATGCCTGTGCATGCTATTTCATTCACCTGTTGCCCATACTCTTTAGTTAAGACACATAAGACACATTCATAATTTGTAATACCACATTTTTTGATTTGCTATTTTTCTCGGTTTTTGTTTTTGTTGAACAATAATTAAGTACTGTCACACACATGCGATTAGTAGGCAAATAAACGGCCTGAATAATAGTAGTTCCACGCCAGACCAGGGGGTGGTGAGGTGCACTGACTTTCTCTCTCAATCCTCTGCAGACCATCCATAGAAAATCCCACAAGGTTCTGGCACCATTGTTGACGCCATTTCCAGTTCATGTGCCATCGAAGACGTTACTTCTGGCTCCGGGGCCATTGATGATGTCACTTCTCGTCCAGATGACATCACTTCCAGTTCCAGTCCCGATGACATCACTTCCTGCCACTGCCTTTAAAGCCACCACATTTGCTTGCCCTAATGAACAGCATTTATTTTGTAATGTATTTTTAGCTCAGTTTTCTTCAGTTTGCAGAATAAATGTACAGAGAATTCAGAAAGTATTCAGACTCCTTCACTTTTTTCACATTTTTTTATACTGCAGCATTCAACTAAAATCATGTTAATTCATTTTTACTTTCTCGTATAAATAGTATAGAGAAATTAAAGGAATCATGAACAAATTCAGCCTCGAGATTTTCATTAATTTTGACTTTTTAGACCTTCCAGAGTCTAAAAATATCATTTTTGAAATTATGTCTGTCTGTGTGTAAACATGATAATTCGAAAACACTTTCACCTCAGTCAATGAGATTATGTACATCTGCTTTATATCAAAAATAAGAAATCCTGTCAACTTTTGGGTCACTTCTGGCAACTGGAAATCGTACTTTAACTGAATACTTTTGCGACTTTTCAGGTAAACTATCGTGATAATTACAAATAGATTAATCAAATTTTTAATAGATATTTGCAATGATAAAAAGCAATCAGATATGAAATTTCAGAATAATTGCTTAACTGGAAGTAGTATTTTATTTAAACAAACATACAAATTTTTTGTATCATGGAACTAGATGTGTACATGATATTAAGAAACTCTATTCAATATAACACATATTCTTTAAATAACTATTATTCATTTTATTTTAATTTATACATCATCAATTTAATAATAATGTATAAGCGTTGAACATACCGTGTAAATATAAAGATGTAATGGGAACCATAAGCTGCTATGTCCCTGTCATGTTCCTGGTAATGATCTAATTTTATGATTTTTTTTTTATTTCCTCCATCATTTTCGTAATTAAATGTAACTAAATGCAGTTTTACCTATAACACTTTATTGCAACACATCTATACTAATAAAAGGCAAAGCCCTCACTCACTCACTGACTGACTCACTGACTCACTCACTCATCACTAATTCTCCAACTTCCCGTGTAGGTAGAAGGCTGAAATTTGGCAGGCTCATTCCTTACAGCTTCCTTACAAAAGTTGGGCAGGTTTCATTTCGAAATTCTACGCGTAATGGTCATAACTGGAAAGTATTTTTCTCCATTTACTGTAATGGAGTTGAGCTTGAAAGCCGTGGGGGCGGAGTTTCGTGTGACATCATCACGCCACCCACGTAATCACGTGAACTGACTGTCAACGCACTATGTAGAAAACCAGGAAGAGCTCCAAAATACGCTGAAGAAAACATGCATTATATAATTGAGAAGGCAGCGAAACAATAAGAAGCGAGCAAGTGACATATACTACCATATTCATTAGTGCAGCTACTTCGGAAACAAAGCAAGGTATAAACCTAAACTTTAAATTA
>JANRMT010028174.1:49231210-49252146 GCA_026402145.1 Polypterus bichir lapradei | reverse complement strand
TATCTATCTATCTATCTATCTATCTATCTATCTATCTATCTATCTATGTTAGGCAGCACTCAAACTTAACAATGGTTTTTTCCTAGACTTTTGAATTTCCTAGTTTCTCTTGATTAGTTTTCTCCCTTGTGCTTTCAATTGCTCGCTTCATTATTCTGACACCACTTTTGGATCTGTTTACCGCTCACTCATGCTATGACTCTGCATTGTGTTGAATGGGCTCCATTGCTGCCATTTCCCTGTGCTCTTATTTGCCTAACACTGTGTACCAGCCTTCACCAGTATGAATGAAGTCTCTGCTATTTCTGCCTTTTCTATTTCATATTTGGAATCCCCAGCTTGGTGTCCAGTGTTAAGTTCATATCCTTGCATGATAACTGAATACACAAATTAAAGTGAAAAGCAAGACGTATTAGGTAAAGTGCATAATATCTGGCACTGAGGTGCCATTTAGCTCAGCAGAGGCAGAGCTGTGTAATTGTGATTCATGATAAAGGACAAAATTCAGACCTTAGTTTTATATTTAAACTGTAAAAGAAAATCAGCCTTAGAAAATGCATTTTACCTGTAGTAGAAAAAGGGAAAGAAAACACATTCAGGAATAATCAACTTACTGAATACTGGAAAATAAGGATCTATGTTGTAGTAAAGTATTGTTTAGGGGATTTGCAAAGTGATGTCAGGGAGAAGGGAGTTACTGAAATGAAGAGATGTAATTTATCACTTAAACAAACTGTACATAAGTTTGCAGGTTGGCTGCCCAAGATGAACTCATGGACTAAGTAGGGAGGGACTGTTCACCAGCTGCTCTGCTAAAGTCTTCACTCACATGACTAACCCTGCTTTTAAATTCACAAGGGAGAAAAGCCATCGGAAAAAAAATGGACATGGATAATGAGCAAGGAAATGCAGTACATGCTGAAAGAACAGAAAATAAATGAGGTGGTGTTTGAAACCATGTGCTACAGCCCTGAAGCTACATCCATTCAGCTTTTGTCTTACAGTAAGAAACAACTACACAAATTTCAACTCTTTATAAGCAAACAATACAAACAATTCAACATTCTAAAATGTAGGTAGTGTGGTTAACTTTGCCAAAGAATATGAATAATGTTGCATCAGTGCCACAATGTTTTCTGAAATGTACTACTGTATATAGGTCATGAAATGTGTTATTCCAAACATCATATTTACATGTGTCTCTGTTTTTCTGTCAGTGTGGCTTTGACATCATGGACCATAAGGTGCATACTAATTCAGTGTGAGCAGGAACACTCAATAAAACTGAATTTAAACAAAAATCAAGTGACAGTGAGATATGAAGAAGGCAGATTCACCAGCATTTGTGTGTCAGCTTTTATCCATCCAGATTAGAGAATTTCCAGTTCCATTGTCTCAAAACACCACTCACATCTACAGTTATTCCCAGATTCAAATAAAAATTAACAGCGTCAGTTCTGGAGGTGTGTGAAGGTTGGGTGTTGCATCATGATCATGATTGAGAGAGTAAAAGTGAAAAAAAAACACTAACATTTTCAAGTACTAGAAATTTACACCGGCTCTTACAAACACATTGTATAATGTTAACAATAAGAGCAACTCACTACTCAAAACGGTAAATTTACAAGGTAGTCAGGATCAAACCGGCAACATCTTGATTATAAGTCAGCAGTTCTTACCGCTGCACCACAGAAGCCCTCGTATTGCACTTGTCCCTTTTCTTAAAGTGTTTATTTGATATTTGGACTTCAGCCTTTATACATTATGCTGTTCATGTCTACACTTTGTAATTTATTGCTAAAACATGAAAAACGTTTCTGTTTTAACAATGTGTTTACATAGATTGTTGTAGACACAGAACACACATGAAATGTATGTATTCCAAATGACAATATATTATTTACCCTCTACAACTCCAGGCACTTAACTCCAAGATAAATACCGAGCACTGAGAACCTTCTTTGCGAATTGAACTGCAGCGATGGGTGTGGGGATGGGATATTAGGCTGTTTGCTGCTTGTGTTAATCGACACATTTACAAAACAAAAGACGCTGATGGAGAGGTGAAAAGGGATTTAAGGTGGGCTGGGATTAAAGATTTTTCGTAGGCTTTGGTAATTCTAGTGTTAAACCACAAGACTACCAGGTCAGTTCCAATGAGTGATGTTAAAATTGGTGTTACATGCTAGGATCACTGCTGTCTTTAATATGGTCACATTTTGGGTTATGGTTTGTGCAAATAAAGTTAATTAACAGTTTTTGTAAGGGCACACTTTTATTCTTGAAGATGTGGAAACGGATCTAGAGTTTGATAGCAACAAATAAAACACAAAATGTTACTCGTCTTCATTAAAATCCAACTCTTTACAGTCTTCTCAGACTGCCCTCTGAGAGCTGTCCCTGTAAGAGAGGAGTGGGTGTCAATTGATGGAGCATGTCAAGGGTCTGTGGCTTTGTGGGTGTTGGTTTTTGCTGGCAGAAATGTTTAATGGCAGCAATTGGCTGATTGCTTGATACGGTGTGACCATAATTGGCTCAGCCATTCCTCAGTGACACTCTGTGTGCCATTACACTCACAAGGATGAAAGGGGGCTAAGAGCAAAAACAAAGTGGGGGGGGGGGCAAAAAACAACGGAGGAAAATAATGAGAGACACAGAGTGAGAGAGAAAAAAGAGAAAGAGAGAGCGAATGCGCACAACAGAACTGGGTGACTGAGCCTGTGCAGCGGAGAGGATGCAAGGTGGATCCGAGACCCCATGGGAAGAGCGAGGAATGGTGCTCCAGGGGCAGGTTGTTCCTTTTGAGCATTCTGACGGACAGTGATGTGGTTGGCTAAGATGAGGGCCAACGAAGGTTTACTGTGTTTGCCAGCATCTCAGGTTGGGAGCATGCACTAATAGCGCATTGCCGCACCTACCACACAACGAACCACTTAGACCCAAGTGCACCTGGAACAGTGTGAGGTTTTTTTTATGGTGGAGGATTCTCTGTAAGTTGAAGGACCTGCTTGCTGGACGCAGATTAACGTCATACTCAGGATGTTATACACGGCATCACAGCACTACTGAAAGAGTGTGAGCAGGACAGACGGTATAGAGAGACACCCTGGAGCTCAGCAAGAAAGAAAAGCTCAGTGTGATTTTGCTTTTATTCTAGGTTTTTACATAATTTTTGGAAGTATTTATTAGTTGATTTTAACTTTGACTGTGTAATGTCTTTATGAATTAAAATATATTAATTATTTATTGAGGAGTAATCACATCTTGCCTGAAGAAGGGCCCTGAGTTGCCTAGAAAGCTTGCATATTGTAATCTTTTTAGTTAGCCAATAAAAGGTGTCATTTTGCTTGACTTCTCACTATAGTAACGACAGAAAGAATTCAGTGTACAATATTGCATTATCATATTATCAGATCACCTGTGACATGCATCAACCATGAAGTTATCTACTAACTTCTTAAGTTCTTTTGATAAAAGAGGGTAAGAAGAAATCCCCAAATGTTTAACCTTTTACCTGTAATTATTTTACCCCACATATTCAACCCTAGGGACCTCTAATGGCAAGATGTTCCACTGACTGGGATTGTCTTTTATTTTTATCCCTTTATTTCAACCTATATTAGCACAAATAAATGACTTCACAAAGTGTCCTTCCTATCCTTAACGGACAGCAGCTAGACAAGGAATGACAATCCAGTACTCAGCAATGTTAATAATCAATAATCAGAGAGAAACCTTGAATTTAAGCTTTAACTTAAAGATTGCTAGTGGGCTTTGCTCCCTGCTCGCTTTGCTCATCTCCCCCCGACCCGGCCTGCGCTACACACCAGCCACTTCGCATCTCTGCCACTCACGTATGTGGATTTCACTTTCACCAAACAACAAATCTTTTAATTCTCGCGGATACGCCTCTTCCTTGGGAAGTAGCACTACTTTTCCCTGATGGCAACACAAATTAGACGATCTACAAGTCTCAGACTTAAAGTTTAAATCCGAACAATATATTTGATCTCTTTTCGCTGTTCTGTTTATTTACCGAGAAGTAATTTCCATTTATTTGCGTTAATGCGATCTTTACTATTATTTTTTGAGACTTTCAAGTTTTCGTGCTTTCATTATCTCTAACCTGCTCTGCATGTGTATTGCGCCAACGTTTTTGAATTCTTTACGATGTTCTACTTTGTCATCTACTCTTTGTCTTTTATTTCCGGCCCCGGCGTGGTTAAATCTCTTAGCACAAAGTCTCATCTCACGGGAAGTTAAAGTATCTCTCTGAAAAAGTCATGTCTCATCCCAGACTAAACAGTCTTGTCTTGTCCCAGGATTTTTTTTTTATTATAATAGAGAGATATTTATTTTCTTAATGACCAATATCAGTGAATATAAGAATCATACAACCTGGGTGGGTTCATGCAGTCTTGATTCACTCCCAGATGACCTTTCCCAGATAGCAGTTCCTTAATGACAGATAAAATATCCTTAATCGAAAAGTGAAAATAAATATTCCTTGGCAGAGCTAGATCTCCTTAGAAAGTGTTCAAGAGTTGAGCAGACAACCAGCTTCATTTAAAAGTCTGTGGCTTCCCTCAAAGTATCAGAAAGGCAACATAGCATCAACTGAACTAAGACTAAACTATAAATTGAACTGAAAACTGAATTGTTTTTTGGAAAAAGTTCTAATAAAAGGTAGCCACTTCCTCCCCCCTAAGTGCACACACCTGGCTCACTAACCGTTAGCATAGCAATTCACGATCTTCCAGTTCCTCAAAACACAGGAATGTTGTTGCACACACTCAAGGTTGATTCTCATGGGAATCAGAAGCCGCATTAAGCTGCAAACAGACTGGCAATACAAAATATTCTAAGGTCCTGTTTAGCCTTTCAAGCTTTCCCAGAATACACTTCACTCCTGTTCAGTTTGACAAGATTTCCAGGTCTTGACCTTTTACCTAAAATCTATCACTTGAAAAGGTTAAAGCATCTCCTATGCGCATAATAAATGAGTCATTATTTTACACTGATATAAACTTGACAGTTTTGAATTGATCAAATATGTGTGTGATAAGAATGAGTGGAAGATTCGATGATGTGCCTGGTGTGTAAGGTTTTTGTGCAAGGTGGGCTCAGGAGTGTTGGGGTTGGGGAAATCCTGGCCCAACACAAGGAGTATTTGCTCTGTGGAAATTGGGCCCAGGTCACATTTATTGTTCGACCTCTGCTGTAGGGATTTCACTGAGCCTAAATGTCCTGTATTTAAATGTCAGTACGGGTCTCAGTCTGTCAGAGCTTTCAGTGATCAGGTGAGGTGGGATACCTGTCAGGGAGGCACTGCAGCTAGTAGAAAAGAAACCAAATGCTTAGAAAAATTACTTTACTGAAGTGTGAGGTGGATAGGTCAATCCAGGTGTGGTGAATAAACTCTGCAGCTAGGGTTCCTTTATCAGTCTTTTTATTTTGTTATTTTGTCTTGTACTTTTAATTGTTCTCCTTCTTTTGTGTGTATGGTAAAGGGAAATAATAGTTTTTGTATATTTTGGACTTCCCTCAGTTTAGGTTAGATCAACACACAGAGCTGCTGCTATTACTGTGTCTGTTAAATAGGACTATAGGCATATGTATATATTTCACCATTTTTGATTAATATTTTTTCCCTTTCGCATTTAGTGTTTTACTGTAAATGTCACATAAAAGAACTTCAAACCACTGTTACTGACTTTCCAAAAACTAATATCTGAGGTACAGTGTTTCAAGCATTTATATACTACACATTAATGCAAGCACACTTCCTATAGCAAAACATTTTTGCCATCATTCTTGTGAAAAAATAGCAGAATGCCATTTAGTTGCTTGGGAACAGCCTCTTGTGACCAGATCCTGCAGAATGATAATCAACATATTCTGTGTTCTAGCATCATAAATCTTTATACCTTGGAGAATGGCCTAGTTTATATTTAGTAACTTTAAAACAAATGAAACTTGAATAATTCGAACCAGACCAGGCTGTGTTGCACATTTCTAGTTTATATTTTATACCTTATGATGCATTTGATGGATGATGCAGCCATGCTTTACGATCTTATGCTTAAATATCAAACAGTGATGTTTTCTCTTGTGGAAGAGCTGTGTCTAACAACATCCCCAGAGCCACATCACTAAGGGGATTATCCTAATACTTCAATTCAGAGTCGTCAGGATGATATCAAATAGCTGTGTGCTGTTGTTCTGGGAATCCTGGTGACATGATTATCTTGTTAGTAAAAGTGACAGTCTTCATTTGCTCAGTCGATTTTGGATGAGTCGAAGATTGTTGAGCTGCAATAAACTGAATAAAACTCAGATGTAATTTCTGAGCTGCTACTTGATATCTTAACTGTAGCAAATACAAAATGGATATGACAATTGTTTTTTATTTTTACTTCATTTAGGGAGTTATGAATCAACTGTCTTGCAAGCACAACATTCTTTAAAATTGCCTCATGCCATTTATACCAGTGCTAACAAGGTGATGGTTTAGAGAACAGAATGTTAGCTTTATCTGCATCTTTTAATATTTCCATGAATAGATTATTCATTTTATTTATTGATTACACTGGAACTAGGCTGCTAAATGTTTAAGGTGATTGTAGTTAATTTAATTCAGAATTACTGGAGGCACAAAGGTTTTTTAAGGCAATGACTGCGGCACAAACGAGACTTCATTAGGACTGTTTTATTGCACTATAAAATCTAAACTGACCTTACAGAACCAAATGTTTTAGCATGGAAAAGACTTTTGTGGACGCCTCTTCAAAAAATAGGAATCTCCTGTTATCAATGTACAGATTAATTTCCTGCGGGCTAAAGTAATCTGTTGCTACTTCCATTTGTCTATTCTTAATACCAACCTTTAGAAATACTGTATGTAGTGTACAGAAGCAATGTACTTGCACCAAAGGCCACTAGCTTCAGAGAACACTCAGATATAACGGTCACTGTAATTTCATTGAGACAATGAACAAAAGAAAACATTTTCTCAACCCCTGCAGTAAAACAGAGCAAAAAGTACAAGCAGAAAAGCAGGCTTGATAAGTTTTAATCTTGAAATATTATCATCAAATAGCTAGTACCATAAACAAAAGCAAAATAGAAATGTGGCTGTCCAAACCATACAACCTGGTAGTTTTAGATGTTTAGACCGTCAGGCGGCACTTCCTTCCCCTCTTGAAGCCACCCTTCTCTTTGTTCAGCTCCCTCTCTTCTGCTCGTACTTGTCCAGCTCATAGTCTGCCTTTAAAAAGCTTACTTCTTAAAGACCCAGTTCCAGGCTCATAGATCTAAAAGCTGTTTCTTTTCTTCTAAATTTTCTTCCTGGAGGGGAAAGTGGTGCTAAGGTTTCCTCATTTCCAATATTCAGAGCTCATAACCAGTGAGAAGCTGAACGTGTAGCGTATTTGTGTCGATTTTCTATTCAGATGCACTGCTTCCAAACTGTGCCACAAATGGCACAACTGACTCAACACTTAACAAAAGTTCTTATCAGTGACAGCTTTACTAAAAACCTTGGAGGGTTATAAAGAATCTGCTTGTAAAATCATTAAACACTGCTGGTCTCATGGCTTCCAATGCCTCTTTTCACTTAGTATATAAATCAGGGATCTCAAACTCCAGTTCTGGAGGTGTCACAGTAGCTGCAGGTTTTCATTCTAACCCTTTTTTTAGTTAGTGACCTGTTTTTGCTGCTAATTAACTTTCTTTTTTAAGACTTGTTCTCCTGAATTTCTTCATCGTTCGTTGAATTGGTTCATTTCTTTCCTGAAACAGAAATGAAATGTGAAGTGAGTGAGCCAACAGAAGACCAACTAAGTCAGGGCCTAAAACTCCAACCAGTTTCACTCCAAGTAGCTGTTTAATTAGTCACCGAGTCTTGTCGTTAATTAAACCCGTTCTTTTATTCACTGGCTTGTTCCTACTCTCATATTTCAGAAATTATTGATTTTCTCATTTGTAAGAGCACTGTTAAAATGTTTTGGGGACCTGAGCAGAACTCCATCCTTTTTATTTTCAAATATTGTTTGATGGTCACAGTTTGCTGCTAATTAAGGAAAAAGAAACAATTATTGGGTCTGAGTCTTCAAGTCAATTAAAATGAATTGAAAAGAAGTTAATTAGCAGCAAAAACAGATCACTAATTAAGAAAAGGGTTAGAATGAAAACCTGCAGCTACTGTGGCTCTCCAGGACCGGAGTTGGGGACCTCTGATATAAATGCACACTATTGCTAGAACTACCCTATGAAGCAAAATGAAGAATTAAAAGCTGAATAACTGTAATGTGGGACATGTGCAACTACATCCATCATAAAGCACAGCTAGTAACACACTGGGCAACACAGAACCTTTATAAAATAAAAGATTTATCCTTACTGAAAATGCACTGAAATGACATAAAGCACCATGGAGCAGAAAAAGGCAAAAAGGAATTGCCAGCAAAGGCAATCCAAGGCAAATAATATCCCAATACACAATCTAATGCCATAGGTAAAAAACAACATGGTCAAAAATTCCAAAAATCACAAAAGTACAATCAAAAGACACAAGTAAACTCACTGATTCCCAAGAACGCTTGAAATGTGCCATCAGGAACTATGGGAAACCCTCGCATTAATAGGGCTGAGGGCAAGCCTTGGCAATGATGGGCAGGTGGTCCAGCCTCTTGATGGACTGCCCCAAAACATAAGGAGCATAACAACGGCATTGGCACATAGACAAAACCAATTACAAAGTAAAATGCAAATAAGCATAGATAACACTAATACAAACAAAAGAATCAAAAATGAAGAAAGAAAACAGAAAACAAAGACTCAATGCCAGGCTGAAACATAATGACAGCAAACGTCTGATTACAACAAACTGTTTCCATCCATCCCGCTATATCCTGACTACAGGGTCATGGGAGTCTGCTGGAGCCAATCCCAGCCAACACAGGGCACAAGGCAGGAAACAAATCCCATGCAGGGCGCACACACAGGGGACAATTTTAAAATTGCCAATGTACCTAACCTGCATTTCTTTGGACTGTGGGAGGAAACCGACGCAAACACGGGGAGAACATGCAAACTCCACGCAGGGAGGACCCAGGAAGCGAACCCAGGTCTCCTAACTGCGAGGCAGCAACACTACCCACTGTGCCACCATGACAAACTGTTTACAACAGAAAAATCACCCGCACAACAGGACAAATGACATTCAAGTTAAAGTTTATTTTTATGTGTTCACAGTATAATGAGATAACTACTTGTATGTTTCCCACAGATTAGTGACAGTATTGTAATAGATGAACATATAAACTTTTGGTAGTAAATGTATTAGTTTTAGAAATCAATCAAGAGTTTTCTGAACCAGGATATTGAGAAATTTCTAACAGTTGGTCTGATTAAAATACTCAAAATGAAAGGATTTCGTTCTTCTTCTGTGTGCTATAGTTTAAGTGACCTTTTAAGCTGAAATGTGCCATGACCAAAGCTTTCTGCTCTGTAAATATTTAATGAAATCATAAAAAGGTATGACTTTTCTAGGTAATTACTTAGAAGGCTTGAGACATTTGCTTAATTGTAACTAAAATTAATATAAGAAATTAGAAAATGTAATTTTGAAAAAAACTTAAAGTTATAAAACGTAGTCAATGTTTCATTGCAATCAGAGTTTAGCTGCTATGATTACTCTGTCTGAAAACTTTTAACTTTAAGAGCTTAAAGCTTGAGATTTGAATTGAAGTTAAAATTAATAAAAGACTTTGAAAGTCCTTATGTATGGTAAATTTTGTGAACTTCTGAGTGGTAGTTTGGCTTTTGTTGGTATAGGCTTCAAATTTTAAAAGGATGCACCTGAATAGCTGGAATTCACCAGGCAGTAGACTCAGAGGTCGGTAACCCTAAGGGTCCGAGGTTACCATCCCCTCCATATCTCCCACCCTTATGTCTGGAAAAGGAAAACTGAGAAACATGGCACCTTCCAGAGTGATTTCATATTTACAAATATGTGCCTTTTGTCACACTTCTTTAGAGTCCTCGGCATGATTACGATGGAGATCCCTGGAAAAGATCATTCCAATAGGAAACCTGAAACTCTCAAAAAAAGCTTTATATCTTTAAGTGATTCTTTTGTATTTTGGCAAACTATGAAAATACCTTTCTCTTTAATTATGAATTATCATGATCTCTTTGTAGATGTACAGTAATTATCACTCATTATGTTAACTTAATTAAGTCTCCGTTTGATAAAACATTTAAGATTTTTAATTGATTGCTTCTGATCTGTTTCAACCTTTAACAATGTAGAGAAGAGCCAAGCAAAATGACACCTTTTATTGGCTAACTAAAAAGATTACAATATGCAAGCTTTCGAGGCAACTCAGGCCCCTTCTTCAGGCAAGATGTAATCAAACCTTTAACAATAAATGCTTACTTATGAATCTGAACAATAAGGCCTGTAAACAATAAGAGCAGCTCAAGATTTATTGTTATAGTGAGAACATAAAAGTTAGCTTCAAAACTAAAAATGATATACAGTACTTCAGGATTATCTACAACTCAAAGCAGATGAAACAGTATTTTTCAAATTATAACAATTAAAATGAAAAGAAAAATTATTGTTTATCAATACCACATATTTTCTTTATTTGAGATCAACTGATTATTGAATACTAACTGTGTAACCCGTCTAAAACTGATTAAAATCTAATTAATCAACAGAGACCTCAGTGTTAATGTTTGTAGTGTTTCATGCACTTTGTTATCTGCAACTTGGTGTGGTATTCTTAACAGTAGTGTCAATGTTTGTGATGTACCATCTATTGGAATGACAAATACAATGAATTTTTTTGCTAATGACATTTGTTATGTACCATGTGTTGGAATGACCAATGTAATGCATTTGTCTCTGTTATATACCTTTTAGTATGGCATTCGTAAAAGCAGTATTAGTGCTTGTGATGTGCCATCTTTTGGAATGACAAATGCAATGCATTGTATCACTAAAAATGTCTGTGATGAGTCATCTGTTGAAATTACCAATGCAATGCATCTGTCTCTGTTATATGGCATTTGTAAAAGTAGTGTTAATGTTTGTGATGTGCCATCTAGTTAAATGATAAATGAAATTAATTTTATTGCTAAAAATCTTTGTGATGGACCATATGTTGGAATGAAAAAATGAAATGTATATGTCTCTATCTTATGCCACTTAGTACGGGATTCTTAAAAGCAGTGTCAATGGTTGCTAAAAATATATGTGATGTGCCATCTGCTAAAATTACCAATGCAATGCATTTCATTACTAAAAATGTTTGTGATGCACCGTCTTTTGGGATGCCAAACGTAATACATTTGTCTCTGTTATATGTCATTTGTTATGAGATTCATAAAAGAAGTGTTAATAAAGTGATAATGTTTGTGATGCACCATCTTTTGGAATGATAAATGCAATGCATTTTATTACTAAAAATGTTTGTGATTCTTTTGGAATGACAGAAACATAGCAACTAAACAGACACATAGTCACTTATCCTTTTATTGCGGTGGATTTTCAAATATAAAAATATTTAAATACTTAAATGGGTGACAGAACCTATACACTGATGATAATCTCCCAAAACACCCATGGTCTGGGAATGGCACAAAGAGGCTAAGATATAATTAGAGAAAGCCAGCACTGACTGTGGAGGGTCTGGCAAAGTAGGCTATCCAAAGTAAGGAGAACCAAAAGGAACAGCAGCAAGACTAAGTGTCAGACATCCAGATTTTAGGGGAATAAACAGCAGTAATCAGCCCTAAATTTGAGATGGAGCTCTATTTACAATATATTAGAAAATGAAAATATTCCATCATTGTATGTGACAGACTCTGGGGACTCCAAGCATGAAACTAAGTGGAATTTAGCAGCAAGGCTGCCTAAAGGGATAAGGTGTTGCTATTGAGGGGCGAGACATGAAGAGGCAACATCTGAAAAGATTAGAGTTTGAGGCAGAGGCCAAGAGGAAAGAAAACAAGGCGTGAGATACATAGGTTGCTTTTGGAATATTCAGAGCATTGAGTTGTGATGTTTCCCATTCAGTGCATTGACATGAATTTTTCTCTGACTATTCAGAGGAACATGAGGTTGCTGTGGAATTGTTACCTGCTTTTTTTTTTAAAAAAAAAAAAAAAAGAAACCGAAGATCGTAAAAATAACGAAAAAACAAAACCTATTACATGTGCATCATTTTGCTTACATGCATTTCAACCAGAAAATGCCATTTCTGGTTGACCAGGTTATATTTTGCATTTTATACAATTGGCTAAGATAAAATGTCAGCATTACACCACAGCTCAGAGATTTCAGGTGGCTTGGTTTTCTCTGAATTATCCAACTCATAGCTTGGAGTTTGTAGGACGTTCACGTGGCATATCCAACTTAGAAACTCATATTTACAGCTGATGTCCGATTGCACATGAACGCAGCCATAGGCCCAGAGGGAGATACTACACAGTTTCTTAAATTTCACTGTTCTGTAGCACACTGGAGATGGTCTATAGGAAGAGAACAGATGACCAGTTAGACTATGCCTATTTAAAAAAAGACTATTTAAAAAAATGTGCAAACTTCTAAGTATGGATTCATTTTTTTCTATGTACTTATTGTGTCACATTTTTTTTAATAACACTTTTTTGTGTTTCATTTTAATTGTTTTATTGGTCACGCATGCTCACCAGGCAAATTCTGAGTCATCCATGAACTAAACTTGAAAATGTTTAGGTTGCGGAATAAAAACCTGAGACCCCAGTGCAATCTTATGCAGCCATCAGTGACAAGTCCATACTCTGCTCTGAGAAAGGCCAGTTAGTACATCACCATGCTGCCCTCATTGGGATTTATTGAATTTACCTAAACATACAAATCAGTTCATTTTTATTTACTCTGGTGTGTGTGTTCAGACCATAGTGTGTGTATGTTTATTTATTTATTTATTTTTTATGATATTAAATAGTTTGTGTAAAAAGCTAAATATCCCCATTGGGGAAATTAAGTTCTACCACTCTGTCATTTTGACTGATTAAAATATTCAAATCCAGGATGTTAATTTGATGCTTTCTTGCTTATAATAATGGTAATCATATATTTTAGCTCATTTTTCTTTTCTCTTTGTATTATTCATAGGATTTTCTGATACTTTCCCAATTTTCTCTTTAGCAAAGTTTTAACACATGAATGTTATGTGCCGCCTCTACAACTCAAATTGAAAAGAGCCGGCAATCGATAAAATTCCAGTCCGGCATGATAACTTGCTTTAGCACAGTAATGTCTGCTGGTGTTGTAAGTATGGCTTGTTTCATAAGTTAATTCTCTTTTTAAGTAAAGGATAAAAAGAAAGCTTCCTCACTGCTTTGATATTTTGTGGAAGAAATACTTTTATTCTTATAACTTTGTGATTTGTCCTCCAGTGCATTGTCCACTTTCACCCACTTACTCTCTCCAGCTTTATAGATCCACTCCTGGGTCACTTTCTCCATTGCAGAAAAAACCTCCTTGACATTCACAGTACTTCTTTAAAGTCATCTTCATCACTTTAGAGGCAAGCATTCCCGAGAAGAGAACATTCCCTTAGGCTAACAGAGTCCTACTAGAAAAGGTCATTCCGGAAGGATAGTACAATCTGAAAAAGGTCAATCCAACTGACACTGCACTCCATCTTAGCCCAAATGTTTTCAGTTTCTCTGCCACTACGATATTTATTTAAGTACTGACATGGAATTTTAATCAGTATTTCTAATCAATACATGATATAATTTTACAGTTTAATGCAAGTATATACTTACATGAAGTTATAACAATTAAACATAAGGACAAGAGTTGAATGTAACTATAGGGTTAACTAAATGTTGTTTTAAGCCTAGGCATGTTAGAGGAGCCACAAAGATAGCTGCTAAGGTTAAAATGAAGTAGATGAGTAACAAACACCCCTCTAGAAAGCAGGAATAAACAAACGGGAAAGCCAAAACACCCATCCTATAAAGCGGCGCTAAAAGCAATAGAAGAGTCCGCAGATCACCCCTATTTACAAGGCAATATTCAAATTAATGGGAGAGTCAAAATAAGTCAGAAAACACTGGTGGCACTCACTGAGTGGATGAAGCTCTGCATATTATGTATAGAATCAGATGATGTGATGTATTAGATGAGGTAACGTAACAGAAAAGCATAAAAGCTGATGAATTGTTTTATTGGTTGCTCATTCCATGGACTGAGACATTTGTGCATATCTATGTGCAAATAAAGAATCATTCTGCATTTTCATCTGATCTCTGAGAATGACTTCTTTGAAAATAGAGAAACTTTTTTTTCCATGACACTGGCAAGTTATTTTTTTATAAAAAATACAACACTTGTCAATAACATTACTGCATAAGGTTTAAAGTCTTTCTGATAAAAATAAATTGCACTCATTTATAAAGAATGCATTAAGAAAAATGGAGCATTACAAAGTAAAGGAACTAATTAGGAACAACAACTGGAAAAAGTGTGTAATTTAAAATAACTGTTGAACTGAAGTGGTTTTAAAACCAAAAACACAAGGAACTGCTTTTTCTGTTCAGCATGAGTGCTACTAAGAGAAACATTTGCCTACCTTTAATTTTTCACAGAGAAAAATAGGCTACATATACCCGGACATGACTAACTGTGAAGTGGTTTGAGGACAGGTACTTTGTAAATTTAAAAAATAAATTGATGGATTGATAAAATTACTCTTCTAATAGCTAGTATAAAATAATATATACAACATGCTGGTTGCACAGTGGTGTGGTTGTAATACTTCTGCCTCACAGTAAGGAGATTGGGTTTCTCCTCCCTGTCCGAAGTTTGCATTTTCTCTCCTTGTCTTGCTTCATTTTCTTCCCACAATCCAAAGACGTGTAGGTAAGGTGACTTGACATGGCTTGATTGGCCCCAGTGTGTGTGTGTGTGTATCCTGCTGTAAAGAAAAAGAAAAGGTGCTTGAAATGGCCTGCATAGTAAACTAGGCCATCCTGACTTCATGTGGATTAGAAAATGAGATCATAGATAACATTTAACTTTGTGTTCTTCTCTGATAACAGTTTACATGTAAGGAGTCTTATTTCTTATACTTTCAAGTTTTAATATTTTTAACTAGTTTGGGCTTTACATAACACTTAATTCAGAGGTGTGTTTCTGGAGTACACCATTTGTCTAAAGCTACATGGTAAAATGAAAATGTATTGAAATGTGTTATTTAAATGATCCTAGCTGATAAGGGGAGGCTTTCTGTTGGATTTCTTCCGTTTGCAATGCTGCATTAACTGGAGCACGTTGGACTCCATCTGTAGGTCTAAACAAACAACGTCTGTGTTTGGAGATCATATATAACAATGGCTCAAGACTCTTCTTGATTTACAAAGTATTTTCCATAACACCTGTGATGGGTTGGCACCCTGTCCAGGTGTTTTTCCTGCCTATGTCCCTATAATTTTTGGGATAGGCTCCAACTGGGCCCCGAACCTGCCCTGGATAAGTAGGTTAGGAGGAAGG
The DNA here is from genome assembly GCA_026402145.1 of Polypterus bichir lapradei. Classification (NCBI taxonomy): domain Eukaryota; kingdom Metazoa; phylum Chordata; class Cladistia; order Polypteriformes; family Polypteridae; genus Polypterus; species Polypterus bichir. The sequence goes on along the minus strand of JANRMT010028174.1, from coordinate 49,236,587 downwards.
ATAGATATACAGTATTTTTAAATTTTTAAAGATAGGATTTAATAGAGCAGCACGGTGGTGCAGTGGTAGCGCTGCTGCCTCGGAGTTAGGAGACTTGGGTTTGCTTCCCGGGTCCTCCCTGTGTGGAGTTTGCATGTTCACCTCGTGTCTGTGTGGGTTTCCTCCGGGTACTCCGGTTTCCTCCCACAGTCCAAAGACATGCAGGTTAGATGCATTAACGATCCTAAAATTGTCCCTTGTGTGTGTGTGCCCTGTGGTGTGCTGGCGCCCTGCCCGGGGTTTGTTTCCTGCCTTGCTCCCTGTGTTGGCTGGGATTGGCTCCAGCAGACCACTGTGATAGTAGTTAGGATATAGCAGGTTGGATAATGGATGGATGGATTTAATAGATTATCAATGCATGTGGCAAGAAATCTGTCCAATTCACTGAAAGTTAGATAGACTTAACTATTTCAGATTTTAAGAGTGTTGAGAGCACTTCTCCCTGAGTAGGTCTGAAAACTCAAATGCTGTCTACTGATTTTTTACCTAATAAATGAATGGTAACATATTTTGTTTGGTCAGTTTCAAGAATTATTTTTGGAGCACAAGTATTCAAAGTGTGTGATACAATAGAAATATATATGTATCAGCTGGCATTACCTCTTGAAAGTGCTGGACATTATTGAATTTGTATGGTTACCGTGTCTGTTCAATGTCAGATGGAAGATGTGTAAAGCACCTTGGGAGTGGGTGACTGGTAAAGGGGTATCCATTTTTAAAAAAAGGGTGTTTTCTAACTGTAGAGGGCTTACACTCCTTAGTTTTCCAGGTTAGGCCTCTGGCAGGTTACTGGAGGATAGACTACACCCAATAATGAGCCAAAATATACAGGAGGGACAATACAGCCGAAGAACAGTAGACCAGCTCATCTCCTTGGTGCAGTTGCTGGAGTATGATAATCCAGTCTACATGTGTTTTGTAGATTTGGAAAAAAGCATATGACTGTGTCTCACAGCATGTATTGTGAGAAGTGCTGCAGGAATACATGGCAACTGGGCCGCTCTGGCATGCTATTCATTGGAGTTCTGTTGAATTCATTCACTGTGGGTGTCAAGCTCAATTTAGGGTTTGTCTTGTCATGACTCCTATTTGTGGTTTTCATAGACAGGATAACAAGGAGTAGCTGAGGATATGAAGGTGTCTACCTGGGGAGATTAAGTGTAGCATCATTATTTTATGCAGATCATGTTGTCCTATTTGTCTGATCTGACCATGGTATGTACTGTACTCGAGTGCTTTGCTGTCAAGTGTGAAGCGGCTGGGATGAGGATCAGTACCTCCAGGTCTGAGGACATGATTATCTCTTGGAAAAGAGCAAATTGCTCCTCCAGGTGAGTGAGGGAATAACTGCCCATAGTGGAGGAGTTCAAGTAGTCTACGATCTTTTTCACATGTAATGGAAGAAGGGAGTAAGATTGACAAGTTTTGGATAATCTGCTAATACTTAGCAATTCATTGAGATTCTGTTTACTTTGTGGTTTTGATCATAAAATATCTTCCGACTTTGATAATAATTATTTTAAGTTTTGACTATAGCTATTTTTAATTTACTTCTGGTATCTCTTATCTTTTACCTACACCTGACCACATCCTGACTTGGTCTTGCTCATCTAGAAATCTCACTAGCTTAGAGGGATTTAAAAAGATTTAGTGTTAAGTCCCTCTTGCCAGTTTCTTTTGTCTAACCATTCTTCTGGTATACCGATCTTTTTGTCTGTCCTTGAGTTATCCTCCTTTTTGTCTCAGCATTCAGGCTCCTGCTCCCAACAGGCAGTGGTTAAGATTCATTACTTGCAGTGCTTTTTTCTCTAGTAAGACTGTAAATCTATTTTTCCACAAATTGGGGTTCCATGTTGAAATTTCACTTTTGGGAACTGTATTACAACTCACTAAACAAGCAACAGAGTTTAATCAAAATAAGCAACTGCCTAACAGTGAACAAATAAATTGTTTTATCAAGACTTTTGGGAGCACCTCTCCTTGGAACATACACTTTTTAATCATGCACATTTTTTAAAAGTATACCTATAGTATAATATTTTAATTCTCTATTACTACTTTAAGTTTTCCTATTCTTACACCTATCAACTTTTGGAGATATACAGTTTATGGCTGCGATGTACTCACAACAATGACTATGGTCCACTGCTTTACTGTCAGTAGTTCCTTTACACCTCAGCCAGGTTTGACAGTCTTTTTAGCCTTCCTACTGAGAGTGTCTTCTCTCGCTCACCACTGATTAACCGAGCTGAGGATAGAAGTTGGATCTCAGCCCTCAGTGGTAAAATAGACCAAACATGCAGGTAGAAAAGTGGGCTTTAATACATTTTAATCTTTAGGCATTAATCAAATAGACAGTACTATAAACAAAAGCAAAATAAAGTGTGTCAGTGCACACCATACAATGTTTAGGCTTTCCAAGCGCCTCTTTTCCTGTGTTGCTTGAAGTGTCACTCAGTAAAGCTGAGCATTTTTGGTTTGACTTCCCTGTCCTCCTTTATTCTCTTCTTTCTCTTCTGTCTCATATATTCTTGTAATAATCTTTTAAAACATTTTGCCATTATCCATATTCATAAAACTAAAGTCATATTTCCAAAATCAGCTACTTTAGTGCACACATCTGACATCATAACCAGGAACCAACAGCACAGCATGCTTGTATACTTAGAGACAATGTGACATGCTCGTATAACATTAACATTATGATAGCAACGCTGTATTATACATTTGATTTTAACTGGTTCCTATCTCCTATCAAAAAACATCCTTAGCCAAGTGATAGCTTGAGCTTACAATACTGCAGAGCTTTTTACTTGTTCTAGTTAAACTAATTATTAAAATAGTCAGGTAATTCTTAAGCAAACACAAAAGCACTAGCAGACAAGGTACATTTTTCAGTAGCCACATAAGAGCCTGTTTTACCATAGATAAAGGAATAAAGTGTCTTTGTAAAAGCACACTTTTTGAACTTTATTAAAAAAAAGTTCTGCACCTTCCCCTAATAATAATAAAACCAACTGGGTCATTTTTTGTACAGTTTTCAAGTTTTTTGACAATCACTATAAATAAAATTATCTATAATAATAAAAGGCAAAGCCCTCACTGACTGACTGACTGACTGACTCATCACTAATTCTCCAACTTCCCGTATAGGTAGAAAGCTGAAATTTGGCAGGCTCATTCCTTACAGCTTACTTACAAAAGTTAAGCAGGTTTCATTTCGAAATTCTACGCGTAACGGTCATAACGGTCAACAACGTCCGCCATGTTGAACTTTCTTATTTATGGCCCCATCTTCTCGAAGTTTGGTAGGCGGCTTCCCTGCACTAATCGAAACCAATGTACGTACTTATTTCGGTGGTATGATGCCACTGTCGGCCGCCATATTGAACTTTTCAACAGTCTTTGTTACTTATGGGCCCATCTTCAAGAAATTTGGTACACGGGTTCCCAACGCTAACTGGATCCTACTTACGTACATATATACGTCCATAGCCTGCAGCTTGGTCACCATGTGAGGCGGCGTTGGGTCCCCCATCCCAACGCCTCCCACGTTGTTGGCTGCCTGCCTATATAAGGCCGTCTGTCGCTCCAGTCTCTACATTCCCTTCCTTGCTTCGCCACGGGATTCACATCTCCCTGCTGATAACTACAGCCTTTTTGTTTAATCCACGGCTTCTCCGCTGTTTTATTGTTTGTTTATTACAATTATAGTTATTGTATAGGTATTTTACACTTACTTTACATTACTCAGGTACCCATTTCCTTCATCATTCCAACCCCCATTACCATGTCTATCGAGGTAATCACCATCGATCAAAGAACTGTCACTTACCGAGTGGTTTCCATGCCCGGAGATGGCACCTACCTTTTCCATTCTCTGTGTTACATATTGCACGGCCATATCAGGCTCACTCTTGATATCCGGAAGAACATTGTGTCTTATGTATTGAATGACTGGGACAGGTTCAAGGTGTGGACTGATGACGGTACAGGAGATAATGTCTTAGAGAGGTAATTGAATAATTTAAAAATATTTGCCATCTCTTGCCCTATGTGTATCTTCAGTGACTTTCAACTTTATTTGCATGTGTGTGAATTCCTTTTCACCTGTGTTTCCCTTCTTGCGCACATTCCAGTAATGCCTGCATCTCATACTCTCTTTATTTGTGAAGCACTTTTCACATCTTTCTCTGTCTGGTTTTATACTTGGAATGTGACTCTCTCAGCCTGGCTCATATGCTTTTTTTCCTCTATGTGCATTTCACACTTGCATGTCCTGTTTCATTGTGGTGCCAAAGCCAAACTAGCTCATCATGCCAAAACTAAACTGACCAATTAGATTGTTCTGAGGGACTGCCCACATATACCTTAGCATTTTATTATATAGTACGTAAACACAATCTTTTATCTTTCGTTATAGGCTACTGATTTTCCTTTTTTGTGGCAGTAATTTTTTCCCATTTAAAGGGAATTCTTTCTTTCTTCCCCTCTGCAAAAAATATACATAATAATTTTTTACACTAAATTTACGTCCAAATGGTCTAATAGGAGTGTCTGTTTCAATGTTGGGTGTCATTGCTTGGTGGCTCACACAGGTAGACTCGTGGTCTTTACACAAGTAGGCCTTCACAAGCAGAGGGCTGCACAAGAGTGTTGATGCTTGTGTTGATGTTTGCAGAACAGCGCCTTAAGTCCCTCTAAGTATAGAGCAGCAGAGTGAGCAATTTGCACAAAGCAAGGGGAGACACTCATTAAACAGGATATATATATATATATAAGGGGAAGTCAAAAAGTAAAGGGACATTTGAGAAAAGGGGCATTTATTCTAATGATAGAAATGTGAAACATACCTTATTTTTCTACATAACCTCCCTGGACTTCAATGCACTTTTCCCAACGTTTCACAAGTTTTTTGATTCCATCGGAAAAAAAGTTTTTAGCCTTCCTAAACCAATTTTGCACCGCATCAAACGACTATCACATTGTCCTCAGTGGTTGACATTGATGGCCTGCCCGATCTTTCTTCATCACATAAAGAAGTTCTTCTCTCTATCCATTCGTAGATCTTGCTTCGCGATAAACAGTTGTCACCATACTGTGCTTGCGATCAACGAATAATATCCGCAGGTTTAACACCTTCCGCAAACAAAAAGCCCTCATTTCCTCCTTGGTGCAGATCGACAATGGAGCTGTCATGTTTAACGGTCTGCTACACTCCAACGAATAACGCGGGAATAAGAGTTACACGTTGTATAGAAGTGTTGGCGACTACACTCATTCAGCGCTGGATACGAGCAGTGTTACCAAACTCTGAAAAGAGAAATTTAAAAAATCC
>JANRMT010028174.1:49134163-49224587 GCA_026402145.1 Polypterus bichir lapradei | reverse complement strand
GTGAACTAATTTCTCAGCATCTTTCAATGATATAAGAGGTCTAACTTTAGCGATGTTTCTTAAGTGAAAAAATGCTGTCCAACAACAGATAAATGGCCTCTGTCTGCATTTACCCACAAGTCATTTACTACTTTAACGAGTGCAGTTTCTGTGCTGTGATTTGTTCTAAAATCAGACTGAAATTTATCAAGAATAGCATGTTTATTGAGGTGGTTTTTTAACTGCATAATGACTGCCTTCCCTAGAATTTTACTTAAGAAAGGCAGGTTAGAGATGGGTCTAAAATTTTCAAAAGCAGAGGGGTCAAGATTATTTTTCTTGAGTAGGGGTTTAACCACAGCAGTCTTAAGACAGTCTGGGAAGACCCCCATATTTAATGACGAATTTACTATGTCAATAATATTATCAATTAGCACGCCTGATACTTCTTTGAAATGACCATCTAGAGACCGTGCCAGAAGATTTGACAGAGCCACCTGACATTGTGATGCCCCAATGCTAATGACCAACAGGCACCATCCTTCAGATGCACAAGGCTGCATTTTCCTGTGTCTTTATTTGGAAAAAACAAAACATCTTAATTTATAAAAGAACACACTGCAATCCTCTCGTGATGTGAACAACAGGCATAAATACAAACGATTTTAGTGATTCTAGATGATTATCTGGATTATGCAACTGTAGAAAAAACACAGGTCAACACAGATGTGTGAACGAGTCTTTAGAGAGTGATATTCTTTGTTTTCCACCCTTTTAAACTCCTTTTTTAGTGAGTCTTGTGTTTCACAATTGCAAAATCACCAGCAAAAAGAATATTAGTATAAGTATTGCAATACTGTATACAAAGGGAAACTTTGTTGTCTTCCTCATCACTAGAGTTAATTAGCCCATGAGAACTGGGACAAAGACCTACAGAGATGTTGGGAAAATTTAAAAACTCCATTAGACAATGACCATGCTGTAATAAGAACTTAAGACACTGGAACCTTGGAACAGCAGCCTTAATCACTACCCCATCATGTCACCCACACTGCAATATACTTTATTTCATTAGTATTATAAGATATTTGGGTGGTTGGTGGTGCAAATTCATGAGCTCCAATCTCATAGCTAGTCATTGTCTAGGGCAGAGTTCAGTCTTTTCAGTTTTCCTCCCACACCCCCAAAGAGATACCAGTTAGGTAATTCTAACTGACTCAATGGTGGACAGTATGGGTGGTGAATGAGATGCAACTGCGTATCCAGGATTGGCTTCTGCTTAGCATTCAGTGCTGCAAGGATATGCTGCAGTCCCTCAAAAACCCTTAAACAGGATGGATCCAAGCATGTTATGTTGCATATTTTACCACTCCCCACAGTAAACCGCCTCAGTAGCAAAACTTATATAGCTGTATTGGTTTTGAAATGCAGCAATTGGCACTATACCAGTTCACTACTTCCAATGTGTCAGTGTGATTACAGTAAATGTGATGATATTAAATTATACAACTTGTCTCACTTCCTACAATTAAAAAAGTAAACAACTATAAAAGATATAGTAGACTTGGACTGACTACAAAATGTCTGAGGGAAAAATGTCTTTGCTTTTTCAAACCTTCATCCCATTAAACAAGTACAGTTGACATAGCATGGTACATAAATACGACTTCAGTGTATTTTATTTAAACTTCTGAAATAAGAAATTTAGAGGAACAACACAAAGAAGCAAATATAAAAACAGTGCAGAATCACTTGCTATCTTACTAATTAAGGAATAACTTATGAATTGTCCAGATGTTGGAATTTCTCTCTTCTACACATCTGTTATCTTCATTCTACGTATAACCATTCCCATTTCTTGTTTATCCAGATTCAAGGCTGTGTGGAGAACAAAATGGGTAAATATTCAATCACAGAGCACATATTCACTCACACTAGTCTAATTTAGAGTAGTGTGACACCCCATGTAGTGGCAAGGTTGGCATTAGACTACACGGTGGATGTCTTGTAGTTTGGGACTGACCGGGATCAGACTTGAGAGCAGTCAGACATGGAGACACAGACACAAATAGGTGGTAATCTCTAAAACAAAAGTAAGTTTTATTTATAGGTGCACAAAAACACAAAAATAATCCCCTAGTCAAAACCAGTAAATTATAATTAATTGGGGAAATCAGTTTCAGATATGCTAGCAGCACAGTGATGCAGTGCCGCTAGCGTAGGTGTTCCCAATTTGCACATGAACTTGATGTTAGCACTTTGTTCGAAGTGCGACACTGCACTGAATAACTATTCACACGTCTAACTCAAACAGTAATTAAAACAATACTACACGCCAAAACCAATCCAGATCTCTTGTAACTTATCTACAGACGTGCTGTGCTCCCCTCCACAACAATGTGTGCATAATCTGATCAATCACTCTACTGCTATATCACAGTTCCAAGAATTTTTTGACTGCCCCTCGTATAAATGAAGATTCTGCATAATTTATGTTTTCTTGTAATAGGTTTTACTCAATAATTGGAGGAGTCAGGTTAGTAAATGACAGCTGATTAACCAATAGTATTCATTTAAAACATTTCAGTTATTACAATTACAACTAAAACATAACCGTACCATCATATTCTCAGAGCCATTTAATCCATTTCAGGGTTTCAGGAGAGCAGAGTTTATACTAGCAGCACTGGGTACAAGGCAGGAAGGAGCCGTGTGCGAAGAGCCAGTCCACTGCAGAGCTCACTCTGCACATACCCACTCTGAGGGCAAGTCAGAATCACCAATTAGAATATCCAATTAGAATATGTCTTTGAGGGTGTCAGAGGAAAACCCGAATATGCAGGGATACGGGGAGAAGATGCAAACTACACATAATAACAATTTTTGCCATAATGCCATCTACATTGTAAAGCAAAAGACAAAAATACCATGGAAAAAAATCAAAAATTGACCTAAAATACTCTTCTGCATCACATTCTTCATACCATTAACGAAACACCTGCTTTATGTTTTCATAAGTTAATGTTTTCCTTTTTCTTTTTATAATTCATAGTGGGACATCTAATTCTTAATGCCATTACTAAAGGAAATTCAGTCTACCCAACATGTTCTTTTTTGTGCCCCTGGATAAAAACTCCTGCATTTTGTATTGTACTAAAGTGATATAAATATGGTGTTTCTGCAAATGGATGGCAGCAGCTTGTTAATTAGACTGAGAAGTGAATGTTCTTGGTCTAAAGATGCAGGATAATAATGAGCCTTTGCGTACAAAACCAAATTAAAACTTTAGGTGAGAGATTTACTATTATTCACATTATTAGAGTTATTATACTGCAAAGCATCTTACATTTAGTTATTCTTTGTTCATTTGTGCAAATGAGCAACCCAGTACATTCACAAAAATCATTAAAAGGAGATATCTGGTTTGCCAAATTACTTGTACATTAAAATAAGAACTTTGCAGGAAGCTAATTTGCTTACCTAGCTCTTCAGATTATATGATACAGTAAATATACATACAGAGCCTTAAGAACATAAAGTCACCCAATATCTGTTTTAATATTTCGTCGTGTTACAATATACATTTAGTTTATGTAATAGTCTGCCAGTGAGTAACAAAAAAATTGCAAGAAACTAAAGCAAGAATAAAATGTAGTGATTTTTAAAGCTAATATTCATTTATATTAAGTGGTATGGAAAATGAATGAATAAATATTTACAAAAATAAATATTTAAGACTGAAGCCAGGAAGCATTTCTTTACGCAATAAGTTGTGGGACTCTGGAACAAACTACTTTAACGTGTAGATTAAGCACAAACCTTACATTTATGGATGATGCCTATGTGACTTACAACATTAATGATACAACTGGTTACACTTCCTTCAAATGACTTTCTCATGGTCACACAGTGTCGGTAGCAGGATTTGAACCCACAGCCTCAGTGTTTGAAGGCCAAAGCCTTAACCACTATACACTGCCTGGACTCTGAGAGCATGAGAAAAAAAAAACAATTCTGTGGACTGACGAGACAAAATTAAAGTTTTTGGGCAGAACTGCAAACACTATGTCTCTATGTATGAGAGAGCCATCCTTTGTGACACTGGGTGTCTGTGGATTGCAACAAGCAATGAGGTTCTAAGGCTCAGTCTTTCTCAAAAATGAGGTTTGTAAATATTTGTTTGGAAAGTTAATTTCATGAGGACTGAGCACTGCCTACTTCATCACCTGCCTATTCATTCATGGTGTTGGCATGCTACGGGGATGCTTCTCAGTGGCAGGTATAAGAAGACGGGTCAGAACTGAGGAAAGGATGAATGCAGTCAAGTACAGAGAGGTCCTTAAAGAAAACGGGTTCCAGATTGCATGCAACCTCAAAACGACAATGACCCCAAACGTACAGCCAAGACAACATGGGAGTGGCTTCAGGACAAGTCTGTGACTGTTCTTGAGTGTCCCAGCCAAAGCGCAGGGATGTGGAGACTGGTCAAAATCGAGGGAAGGATGAATGCAGCCAAACACAGACAGAGTATACACAACCTCAAACTGGAGCACAACAATGACCCAACGCGTACAGCCAAAACAACACTGAAGTGGCCTCAGGACATGTCTCTGACTGTCCTTGAGTGTCCCATCAAAAGCCCACACCTAAATCCCATAGAACTTCTGAGGTGAGACCTGAAGATGGCAGTTTACAGATGCTTCACATCCAATCGAACAGTGTTTGACAGAATCTGGAAGAATGGGATAAACTGCATAAATCCAGGGGGAACTGCTGCCAAAGGGAGTTCTACAAAGAACTGAATTAATGGCCTGAATAGTGTAATGAATGAGAAATTTAAGATTTTGATTTTTGTTAAATTTGCAAATGTTTCTGAAAACATGTTTTCACTTTGTCATAATGGGTTATTAAGTGCAAATTGATGGGCAAAAATGGCAAATTTACCCAATTAAAACTGGATCTAGAACACAACAAAGTGTGCATAAAGTGAAGGAGTCTGATTTCTTTCTAAATGCATTGCATAGTTGTACAACAAGGGTTATTCAAGTCTCCCTACAGATACCTTGTAGTTAAACATCCCATTTGTTTGGTTTCACACATAATATTTCAAAGAAGACAACATAGAAAGGGGTCTTCCATCTTCTTCTACCATTGCTTACATCTTCAATTGATGTGAGGAATTCTCCACAACAGCCGGAATCATATTTAGTTAAGACAAATAAAGAACTTCCGAGGAATTAAAAAACAGTAGGAGACATTACATGGCCTGTGAAGATTAGGAAGATAAAAGAATGAACACCTTGAAGGTGTCCAGATAGTTGACCTTCTATCTTATTGTGATATTTTCACAAGTCCAAAGCCACCGGTTTGCCTACAGTTCTTCAAACCAATGCTGTAGCTAAGCCAGTGCTGACACTGCCCAAACATACAGTATTTTGTACACCAACACGCCTGCTCCAACATGAGTAATCATGAAATTGAGAATGCTGAATGAGAGTGTGCAGGAAGCTCAGCCGCAAGTTTCAATCACTAACCCGCCACTGATGGATCACTGCTGCAGGCTAATGTACATTTCAGATAAACCTGCTGTCTAGAGGACAGACTCTGCTTTCCCCATCAGAGTCACCTTGTGGTAATAGGGAGATATATTTATTCTGTCATAACATTAGGTAAGAGCTGATTTTTCATTTAATACACTACTTTTTTATGTTTAATTAGGCACATAGGAGTTATATAACAGATATCAAATCAAAAATATTTGAATTTAAAAATATATACAGTATAACTAATATTAATATAGACTGCTTTTAGGAAATATTATCTGTGATGCACAAAGCAGATTCTGCAAAGCAAGAATTCTGCCAGATTTATTACTAATGAGCATTGACCATATAATCATTTGGAAAGGATATGTTAATGGAATTAAACCGCAGCATAATGAATTTAATATATATTGTTTGACTGCACAGTAGCTTTACCGAGGTTGAAGTTAGAATGTCCTTGACACTCAAATTAATCACTTTAGGACTGACCATAATGTCCAATTTTAGTATGCAGTTGAAAAGCAGGATTGTGCAACTAGCTGGTAATTGAAAAATTGAACGGTCCTTATAATGACAGTCTTTATAATCGTCATTATCATTACCCTCATAATAATAGGCTTTTAAAGTGTTTTCCAAGATAATACTAGTGGGGACAACATCTTGATAGCTAATTAGTGGACTGTAAGTATGTTAAGGAGACTGAAGAGCTTTTACATGTAGATATATAACAATTTACCGCTAGTCAGTCAATTTCCTATAATTAAGACAGAAAGTTTCATATAAATACCATGAATATCTAGAATTCCTTTGAGGACAACTTCTCTGAATCACAATAGTTTTGATTTATTTTAAAGACACTCCAAATCCCTCACGCAATTCGAATTTCTGCTTGCTTAGTCTTGAAATAAGCTGCATAAATTAAAGAGACAAGTAGCCAATTACCAGCTCTGCCTTTACAATGCCGAGGATGTATGATATGGTATTATATTGATCTCACTAATCTGCATGCAGTTATGAAGAGACATATCTCAGAACAGTTAGCTGCAGTAATCCTGAGGGACAATACATTAATTACATTCTTACCTAGGTTCTTGCATTTTAAACACATCAATAAGAAGACAATATTGATTTTTTTTTCAAAAGCAGGCATTAACAAATAAGTGTAGATGCAGAAAAATAGCAAAGCAACTTAGAAAATTCCACATGTATTATTGTAAACAACAAACCTAGTCCTAAGGTGATTCTCCACATTTAGTTATTACTTTCTCCTACAAGGACTTTAAGAAAGAAATGCGCGGTTTATATTTCTATATTTGTAGTTGTATACCTTCTGAGTCTTCCAAAATGCATTGGCCAAGCAGACAAACCGAGATTTATAATGGCAGTATTTTCAACACCCTTAGTTGAAGGAGAACCTTTTTCAGAAAAATAGAGAGTCAGGAAAGTTTCATGACTAAATATGTTCACTTATTTTTTCAAGGGAGATCCAGAAAATAATTCAGATAGGCAGGGTCAGTTTTACTAAGGCCAGGCATGCACTCTGGGATTCTAGAAATTATAAATAACTACTCATGCTGCCTGCTAGAGTCGTGTAAGTGCTCAAACTGGATGCACACGTTTGCTCCCTTTGACATGCTACGACGTGGATGCTTAGACTATACGTGTAGAAGGCCCCAACTTTGACATTTCGCTATACAGATTTACCCATTCTAAAACACAATGTTTGAGTCTAGTGATTTTCCCTTTCACTAGACTCAAACTGACCTATTTCGGCAATATAATGCGATCAAATTCACTAGAAAAATCGGTCATGCTAGGGATGGTAAGCGGCAAAAGAAGACCCGCCACCAGTGGACTCGTTGGCTTAACACCATCAAAGCAGACATGGGCATGAGCATAACACACCTCAAAGAAGCTGTGCAAGATCGAAAAGCGTGGAGAGAGCTAGCTTATTAGAATTGCCGAAAGTCGGAAACTACTGAACGAATGACACACACAAAACACAATGTGGCCACAGACTTCTTAAAATGTCAACAAGAAAAAGAGTTGAATTGCTGACTCTTGCTGTGTTGAGCTCTGAAATTACAAAGAAAAGAAATTGGAAATGCAGACGATGAGAAAAATGCAAACAGTACTATTTTACAATGAATATTGGAGGTATGTGATCTACGTAATTTAATTTGTGTTCATTTCAGGTTCTTCCAGTAAAAGTTTCCTAAGATACTTTTGTCATTGGGCTAGCTGCAGCAAATTTCATCCCACTCCTGCTGACTATGATATGAGGAAGAAGATACATCATATAGGCATGAGCTTTGCTGCCAGAGCTCGGTTAACGTGGCCTCCATGCTGTCCGTCCGCACAATGCATTCTCTCTTCAACATGCCTATTGTTATTATTCATTTTGTGTTATTATTCAAGTTTTACAGTGACATTAGAAAATCACCTTGTGAGACTGCTCACATTATAAGACTGCTGACTGAAATTTCTGACATGACAAATTCTTCTGATCGTACAACAGCCCAGTCGTAAGAAGTAGTTGAGCATCACATCTCCTCTCATATTGCATGTGAAATGATGGACAATGAAGCTGAAATTTGGGCCAACTCAGAAAATCAATCGGTGAGTGCAAATTGAGCATAAAATCTTCCCAGAGTTGCGTAGAGTATGATCTGCTTAAGAAACCAAAAAAACAAAGAGCAAGTCAACTTATTAAGTCAAGCAACTCATTAAACAGACTAAGAATACATTGCAAAAAGCAAAAGATTAACCAAAAGTCAGGTAGAGGCTGCACCCAAGTAAGAAAAGTTATAACCAGACACCAGCACTAAAAATGTATTTTTCAGACATGCCTTTTAGGCTCTGCTACATTTTTATTTAACATTATACTGTATTAGCATTAGATTGAAAATGTAGACATTTCTCTTTGTGTTATAGGGGCATGTTTTATATTACTCTAACCATAAACAATATGATTACACCAAGGGAAACCAAGTATAAAATGGGGGAACATGTTAAACAAAGTGGCAACATGAAAATGTTAAAAAAAAATAAAAACAACAATAAAAATACTCTATATAAAAAAATCATTAATAACACCAAAAAAAACCAATTGAACAATACTAATAATTAACAAGCTGAAATTCCATGAAATCACATGCTCTTATACACTGTAACAATGCTTTAGTAACATACAAATAGATCCTCATACCACAGTGTTCATAATGTCAGCATCAAGATTGTAACATATAAAAACAATACAGTACAAAGATTTGAAAATTACCTTAAATCTTCACATTTATAGTAAGTGTGTGTTTTTATTGCATAGCTGCTGATTCCCCTTCTAGTGTATCATTTGACCGGGACCTTATATTGCTAAGAAACAATTATCAAAGCACACTTGCCTCTTAGCCCTGGGTAAGTGGGCTTTGTTTTTAAGCAGGCTGGTTTTACTTACCGATGCTCATACTTAGAGTATGTATTGGTCACTAGTTCTTATATGTTTCTCTTGCTTGTACACTTTTTTGTGTTGCTGACCACTGACTTTGTTTAATGACTATGACTTGCCTAACTCTTACCTAACTCTTGCCTTGCCTAGCTCTTCTATCCTTAACATTGCATTCTAGCGCTCCAATGTCTGCTTGTTTTGATTGCATCTGAGTTGCTCATCTGCTCTCCTTTTGCAAAGCTAAGGTGCAGTTAGCTTTGATTGTTCACTTGTCCTTACCTCCTAAAAATTCTCTTGCACTAAACTGATAGTAAACTGTATATAAAAGTTGATTTTTATTACCATCTTGATTTTCCTTGTTTACACTATGCATTAGTCTTGATCCTATGACAGTGACTGATTGTACTTACAAGATATTCTTCAGTCAATGCAATTAAATTCTAGTATTAGTTAGCTTCAAATCTAAGTAAGTCCTAGCATAAGGTTTTGATTTTCTGGTTTTAACCTCAGTCTTTTTTTGACGTCAACTCTCTTTTTACCCTCTGGTTGAAGTTATTTATTAGTGTTCTCTCTCCTAGCTTTTAACCTATACTTTTCTGTTTTTACCATATCTTCTACTGTTTTTTTCAGCTCACAATAATCCTCGGGTACACAGAGTGTCCATAATGATGTCAAGTACAATTTATGGATCACAACAAGGATTACAGGGATAAGGAAGTTGCTTGTACCTAAAGGAAAAGCACTGAAAGAAAGAAGGTTCTAAATTTACTTTAAGACATCCTGGTCTTCATAGTAGAAAACGTTTCAGTTTGTAGTTGATTTTACAGACTTTTTCATGGACCTATTTCTCTTTATTATTTTCATGCTATATTTTGGACATATTAACCCTTCTGTAGATCCAGTGTACATATATGAAAGAGTGTCACAACCAGCAAAATATTAATAGTAACTAAAGGTGTCACTCAGTCAATAAAATTGACTGGTACAAGAAGACAAATGAAGAAGATGGCACATTCTTGTAAAAAAAACCCTGACAGGCTCTATAGCTAACATGAAAGGACCTGGTTAGAACTACAGAGTACCCAGGGGAAAACCCACCCAGACATGGAGAAACTATGCAGACTCCACATGGACAACAGGCTGTGGAATATTTACAATCTATAGACCATAAAGCAGATGTAACAAAAAGCCACATTCTGGAACTAAAGAATTTGTATAATGGTTTCTTAATTTACAAAGTGAAAGAATATCGTCTTCATACAAAAAAATAAAATATAACTGGATACTTTTTTGAATCCAACAATACCAAAATTAGCTACACAATTAGAGTTTCATCAGTATTTTAGGCAAGTAATTAAAATGTTGAAAAAGGAGTCTCCGGGGCAGCTTCATAATACGAGCTCTGGATCAGTTAGTCATCCAGACAGACAGTATATGGGGGTGAGATGCGACTGTCTCTCTTTCCCAGTAGTTGACAGACATGTAGCTGGTGCACTGGACAACTCAAAGGACATCATTCTAAACCACCTAAAGCCACCTGATGTTGATCTCACCTTAATGCCTTTTGCAACTTGCTAAATGTCACTTTTTAGGCCCTCAACTAGAACTATTTCAACCTTGTGTAATGGTTCAGTGACACATTAATCCAACGCAGGGAATATGGATACTATGGCATTTAATTTCTGATAATCCAACAGAAGGGCTATCTATGGTTTTTCATTGTAACCAGAACTACTTGAGATTCCCATGAGAATGCAAATAGTGTTGTGAGGTCCTCCCCTTTCACCTCTTGGGAGTTGACTTCAGTAACCTTTGTGTGCTGCTTAAAATGAATGTCTCTTACATGCTCATAGGAAGTGGCAAAGTGGTCAGCAAGTTCTTAAATTAGGTGATTCACTTAGTATTACAGCTGGATAGCCATTGGGAGCTCTTATGTTGTGTGGATGAAGAAAGACACCAAAGGATTACAAAGAATTGTTGGGGTGCCACCCAGGTCATCCAATTTAATTCAGTGAAAGAAAACAGACACACAATGGTGTAAAAACAACATGACCAAACAGGAAATTGTTACCTTAGGTCAGTTTCTTATAACAATAGTACTCAGTAGAGCTGGTCTGTTTTGGCAGAGCTCCGTCCTGAGGCCAGCTGAGGTCCAAAGAAGACGCCTCTTTCTAAGGATGTCTAGCTTTTATTGGGCTCTAGCTTGAAGGGTTGGGGTAAGTTTCCCCTCATTGGGCGTCTGCTTGGTGCTATGGATGACAAATGAGACGTTCCCATTAGCGACAGTGCCTTCTATTGTCCCAAAGTAGCATTACATACCTCAGAAGATGATCCTCTAGTTAGTGGCTTATTTCTTAATTTTATGATCCATTTTATTACTCATGTGCTATTTGTCTTCAGCAATTATATTTTTTAAAGAAATTAATATTTAGTATGTTTATCTAGTTAATTTGATTGTTTTACAGTAATTGTGACTACTAATTTTGTCAATGCCACTAACACTTTTAGTATGCCTTCTCACACATGAAATCTCGCTTTTCATTTTCCTAAACGTTTCCCTGTTTTAACATTTGGATTTTTCATCTTTGTTACTCTCATTCAGGTAATTTTAATGTCCTTATGATGTTTTATTATATTTACCCAATTCAAAAGATTTCATTGTTAGTTGCAGGGTCCTATTTTAATTTTATTATGCAGAATAAAATACGTTAACATCCATCAGAATGCTGCAAAGACTGGCATGGCAGGATGCGTGAGTAACAACAACTCATTTCATAGGAACAGGGAGCACTGCACTCCAAAAGTTTCAGGAAGATTCAAGTTAAATTATACAAGACCCAGAAGATTCAGGATTGCATGTGGGGAAGAAAATAAGTAAGATCCCTTTGCGAATACAGCAGCTGGTTTTTGGTGGACTGGAGAGAGAGAGAAAGAGTGCATCACAGTGGGAAGACAATTGGAGATACTGGCTGAGTTACATGAAATGGGAAAAGCATAAAAGTAGCTGTGCATATTTGTAATTTTATGAAGCATTTCCCATGACCCATAATGAAGGAAATGTCATGCCAGCCATGAAAATGCAAATGGCCCAAAATATCCACAGGTTAAACACCACCTTCGATCATCTTCCTAAACTCCGGGTTGACTAATGGCACTGTGCTGGGGAGAAACAAAAATTATTCAAAGCACAAAAAAAAATCTAAACAATCAAAATAGGTCTCCCAGATCTCAACAGGAAAAGTATGATGTTCGACTTTCCAAAGTACAGAGTTATAATTTTCCATTATTAAATAAACACACTTGTTGTTAGGCTTAACTGTTATTTAGTGTGTGCCTCAGTATTTCAACCTTGATATTCATTACAATACCTTTGTACATATTTATATATAAAATTACTATTAAAAATCACAGTTGAACATCTATATCTCTTTTTTTAATCTACTTCAGTTCAGTTTTCAAGTGTTTTCTGTTGCATTCATAAATTATTCTGTACTAGACTGATGGCTCCAAAAAAACTGAGAACTTTTTTTTACGAGGGTTAAAAACTTATTATCAGCAGACGTTCTGTTGTCAGTGCAATTTTAAGACTATCAACACAACATTTTGTTGTTTACATGTGTTACTTGACTGATGGCCACAATAGTTTTTAGTTATTGGGTAAGATAACCTTGGTCAATAAGGAGCCATTCAAAGATTTATACAGATTTTTCCCTATAGAAGTGTTTTACTGGTTTTAAATTGATTAAATAAAAACTTGTTTGTGCAGATTCATAACTAGTGGTAGTAACATTGTCACATGTACACAGTTAAATCTTTTCTTGCATGTGTAAGTAATGTTCAATATGTCGCCACTCTCTGGTCTTTAGCGAAGCACTTAACTGCTGTGCTTTAGCAGAGATGGCCGGTGGCAGGCTGAATTTAATTTATACAAGACCTTGTGAGATTTTTTAACTCATTTGATACCCTCCGTAACAGTGCTGCATGCCGAAATGCAATGGACGTGTCTGTCGAAGGTTGCTTGTCCATTGCTGAGGCAACCTCAGGTACACAGCCACCCCATAAAACATGTCTGTCGCCCTATGGGTGATGCAGGAAACATTCTAACCCTGCCACTGACCTGGACTCTGCGTCTTCTCTTTGGTGTAATACATTGACTCATGCGTCACAACCACTGTAAACAATTAAAAATAAAATAAGCACTAAGTGCACTGGTCTATGGTGAAGGAAGGAGAATTTATTTTTCACTTGAAAGCCCAAAGTCACTAGAAACCAACAGTTTTATTCTACAACAGACAGCTGGCAAAAGCAGGCCACAGGCTTGTTTGATTTCTAGATTGTCATCAAGTCTTGGAACTGGCTCTGATGCTACACTTCTCAAGCTGTGCTGTGAAATTTGTCCTCTATCATTGGTTAACTATGTACTTTTATATGACACAAATGTAGTATTTAATGGTTTGTTTTTTGTGAATTAAAGGCATCCACTAAGTAAAAACTGATAATGATAACAACTGGAAGCAGGTAAATGTTTAATTAGTTAAGGAAGTGCATGCATAATCAGAGGCTATGTTTGAGTTTTATTTAATCTCCATAAAAGGAAAAACACCATTTTTCATTTTAATATAGTTTTCCTTTTTAAACGAAGAGCTCAACACCTTAAATTTACTTAAACATTCATTTGTACTTTCAAGATGGTTGTCTTTTGTTAGCTCTCATGGTTATATAATAAGAAGATTTATAATGGGATTCAGGTCAGTAATACCATGCAGCTCTTTTTCAGGATACGGTGCTTTTTTGCATATTTTACTAAGTGAATTTTGTAATTAGGAATACCTAACTGAAGAAGTGTTCCCCTATAGTATGAGTGTCAGGTTATTTACCTTTTTTTTTTTTTCCTTTTTTAACTTAGCTGGCTGTCTCACTTTTTATTGCAGTCATTAAAATATGTTAAAAAAAGCAGTTTGTTGGCACATTTATTAATAAACATTACCTCCATTCTTGGCAGGGAGCCCCGTTTTAATTTTTTTGCTGGCACATTGATTTTTGTGATAGTTTTGCTCTCAAGCAAGATGGGTAAAGATGTGCCATGAAAGTGTTTAAGCAAATTATTAGAAGAATCCTTAAGTGTAAGAATGACAATATGGTGCAGGGCAGTGACTATAAAACATAGACCTGGGGACCAACTATGGCTGCAGGTTTTTGTCCCCACCAACTTCTGTTTTAAATTGGACTCCTAGCCTCATTATGTGAGCTGTTATTTCTCAGTTTCTGTATGTTGGAGTCAATGTAGGAATTACAAAACTAAGTTTGGTAAAGGTATATTAAAATGTAATGAGCAGTTTTACAGGATGTTTTTTTTTTTTCATTTGAACAATATTTTCATTCTGATTTTCATTCTGCTTTTCCAGGTGTTCTGGTTATTTAAACCAGTAATTACTAATTGCTGAGTCTGATGCTAAAGTAGTTGCAGCCTTTCATCATTCAGTGTTGCTTTCAGAGTGTCTGCTCTGCTTGTTTTTAATTATCAATATTAGGAAACAATGAAGGGAGCAAACTACTGCACAGAAAAAAAGACAAAATTAAGGGAAAACAACAAAAGAGAATTAAGCATTATAATGGTAAAGATTCTTCAAAAAAAGGCAGTCAAGGAGCCCAGATGAAAATGTACAGAATTATGCACACATGTCTCAGTCCTTGGAGTGAACAATCAATTAAACAATTCATCTGCTTATAAAAGCTTTCGCCTTATCCATTATATCACGTCATGTGACTCTTAAATTGCAGAACTTTATTACCTCCTCCAATCAACTAAAGCCACATAATTTCTGACTCATGTTGATTCTCCCATTACTCTGAACACTACTTTGTTAAGAGGGGTGTTTGTGGATTGTCCTGTTAATCTTAGAAACTGCTTCAGAGGAGCGGTGTGTGGGTTTTCTCATCAGTTTATCCATGTTTATCCAGACTCACAAGTGCAAAACACATGCTTTTATTTATAGTTCTTGCCCTTCGGCACACAAATCACCACAAATAGGCTCCGTCTCTTCTCTTTCTTTTCTTCTTTCCTTTTCTCTCTTTTGCCGCCTCTACTCCTGCCTTCACAAGCTCAGCCCTCCACCTCCCAATTTCGGCTCTCCAAATGGAGTGAGGTGGCCCCTTTATGTTGTACTCGGATGTACTCCAGGTGCTCCCTGACGATCCTCCTGCAGCACTTCCTTGTGTGGCAGAAGTGCTGCATGGGCAACCAGAAGCACTTCAGGTATACATATACTTGTAATAAATTGTAAGAAATCTAATTGAAATCATATGTTAATCCAACTGCCGTGAATTTTGTCACGGCAACTCATAGTGTGATCCAGTAGTGTGGATGCTCCCCATGTGCCTGTATTCTCTCCCGACAACATCTGGGTATGCTCCTGATGAGAAAGCAGATGTTGTCTTGGTGGATCTCCTCCAGTCTGTTGCTCTACTTGGTGGTTTGAGATACACCGATACATTTAGTTTCAGGACTGGGGAACGTGCTGGCAAGTTAATGAGCTCTGGGTAAGATCCCCCTATTCCTTATTGCACAAATGAGCAGATACTAGTCCTGCTGCTGGGCTGATGCCCTCCTACGGCCCTGACCAACTGTCCTTGTGTCACAGCCCATCTTCTGGTATCTCCATGCTCTTGAGAGTATGCAAGGAAACACAGCAAACATCTTGTGATGACATGCATTGATGTGCCATTCTGGAGGACCTGGCCTACCTATGCAACCTGAATTGGCTATAGGTACCGCCTCATGCTACCAGTACTGACAAGGGCACTAGCAAAATACAAAACTAAAGAGCAGTTGTCTGTTGCTACAATATGCAAAACCATTCCCTTTTTAGGGGTTGTCTTGCTGTTGCCTCTCCAGTGCACCTTCTGTTTCTTTCATTTGCATAAAGTGGGTGAAGTTGATGAATGATTCCTTATGCTTCCTAGCTGGACAGATTGATATCTCTTAAGCTCCACTGACATGATGTTAGACTGTGATGATTAAGTGTTTGCTTAAATTTTTTGATCAGTGTAGTAACTTTTTAAATAGAAGCAATGGGGATGAATTTCATATAGCCTAATGCAAGGAAGAGAGAATGGTGAAAACATGGACAAGAGGCCAGCTATGGTACTAAAACATTTTTATGTACGCTTACTTAAAATGGAAGAAGAGCAATATTTTAATACTATAAAAATTTGGAAGAACACTTGAGTTGTCCCCGATCCAGAATGAATCTATAAAAAAAGGGAAACATGTCACCAGAGTATTAATAAAAAAAATATAGCACAGACAAAGGTATTCATAAAAGGGCAAACAAAATACATTCGCTGTATGGAAAAAAACAGCCATACAGCCCCGGCTGACCATCAGGGTCAGTGAACATTTTTATCCAGTGGCCTAAGAAGGCCACCTCACCAGGTAGACTAAGTTTCCGTCATGGTTTTATCAGTGACTCAAGTGTGTTTTCTGTTCCTTTAATCTTTTCATTATTCAAAATATTATTTTGTATTATTGATTTTGCTTTACTTTAAATGTATATTTTGATTAACATTTTGTTTATTGATCATTTTTGTTTTTAATGAGTATTTGTTTTCTGGTGCCTTATCCCTTTCATTTTATTTCTTGTGTCTTGCATTTTGAGCCCTAGGGAGTCAGGGCCACCTAATATTTCATCTGGGGATCTGGCAAAAATGGTGGCTACAGCATTAGAAAGTATTTCTAAGTATTTTGATTGTGCTTCGTGTTGATTTTTCCAATTGTTTTGAAAATTCAGTAAGTCTATAACCATTTAAGGATGTTTCTCACCTTCTTAATATTTGTGAGTTTTGGGCCAGACTGATAGCAGTGAGGGCGGCATGGTGGCGCTGCTGCCTTGCAGTTAGGTGGCCCGGGTTCGCTTCCCGGGTCCTCCCTGCGTGGAGTTTGCATGTTCTCCCCGGGTCTGCGTGGGTTTCCTCTGGGCACTCCGGTTTCCTTCCAAAGACATGCAGGATTGGTGATTCTAAATTGGCCTTGGTGTGTGGGTGTGTTTGTGTGTGTCCTGCGGTGGGTTGGCACCCTGCCTGGGATTGGTTCGTGCCCTGGGATTGGCTCCAGCAGACCCCTGTGTTCGGATTCAGCGGGTTGGAGAATGGATGAATGATAGTGGTGATGATGCCTGATAGTTTGATGCAGAGTAAAGAGCCGGTCTGGGTTTTTGATGCCTCCGTCCTTTTTGAGCCCTTTATGACAGGATCACAACCATTTCAAGTCCTCTGTAGCCAGGTCCAGAGTAGCAGAGTTTTTGATTTGCATCTGTCTACTTTTGTCCTTTTGGTAATGCCTCCTTGTGTTTTTTCAATAAATGTGCATTTTTTGTTGGTAGATATTCTGAGTTAAATGTTTTTGCTACATGAGAAGCATACATTACTATAATTTGGAATAATAAAATAAGAAATATCTTTTGTATATCACAAATTTTTAAAATGAAACAGAATTCTGAAACCAGTGTGGTCAACCTTATGCTTTGCACTAAGAAAGCCTGATTGAAAAATGGAGACCAACGGGAGAAGAAATGTTAACCAAAGTCAAAGTTGAAACTAATCACAGAATTGTAGAAAGGTAACAAAAGCAAAGAGTCAGGAAACAAGAATTCTAAAGAGCTAGAAATACACAAAAGCATAAAAGATTGTTTTTTACCCAACAATGATGTGGCACTTGTGGGACTGTTGTGTTGACGATGCTAATAATATCATTTCTGGAAATGCAGTCTGCATCAATAAACACCATCTCATGCTAACAGCAACTCAAAATGGCAGAATCAATATAAAAAACTGAAAGGGAGAAAGAAATGGAGAAACTATTTTTAATACCTGAAAATAATGATAATAATGATAAATAAGTACAACATACAATGCTGCACTTTCAAAAAGCCAAAATGATATAGCTGTGAAGAAAAAGAACCTGAAAAAGCCCTCAGAATTTTTTAAAATAAACAAATTCATAACACTAAGCTGTAGGGAAGCAGTTCACAAGTTTTAGATTTACTTAATCTACCCTTGTTTTTTGTCATGAATAATTTCAGTGGGCCCTGACCATCTGCCTCAAATTGAATAGAATATGACAGTAATACATGCAAATATGCAATAACATTAATATAATAATAGCAAACTGAATTACTCTATCAGGTGTATATTTATTTATTTTTAATAGCCAAGACAAAATTAAATTCACCATTAACATTTTATTTAAGGAAACATGAAGCACAAACCCAAAATAAAAACCACACTATGGCTTCTTTCAAGGTTCACAGTAAGCATTTCTTTTTGTAATAGTAGTAAATATGTTGTTGCTGAACTAGTCTGACACCAGATAGCTAACTGTTTCTGAGGTCATTTTGATTACTTGTGTAGGAATTAGGGGATGTATAACTTCCTTTTTTCTAACTCATCTGAAGTCTTCATGGCCTTTTTCTAAATGATGACTCCATTAGTGCTGGTACATTAGCTTTATGTTTCATCCAGAGACACTGAAACTGTACAAAACCAAATTAACTTCACTTTTAACTGAATGATAAATGTTCAAATAGACGATCCATCAATTTTCCAAAACAACTTCTTTCCAATTCATGGGTCAGGGTAGCAGTAGACACTCAACAATTCTAGTCTATATTCAGTACAAAGTGACTAACTTTTATTTATGAATATCCATTCATCCATCCATCTATTAACCTGCTTATGAATTTTAGAGTTGAACTGCTGGCAGGTTACATTAAGGCACAATACAAATGTTCTGGCATTGAGGCTGTTAACATCAGGGCATTTAAGATTATACTAGTAAGGTGTGGGAGAAAACTTTACCAAATTCACTTGATCCATGTAGACAGAGGGAGAAAACATACAGAACAAAATAGCATAGTATGCTCATGAGTTAAATCTCAGCTATGAGCTGTAGGGTGTGTAAGGGCCAGCCCTGACACAGACAGACGCAGGACACAAGTTCAAAGCACACAGGGCTTTTATTTCTTTTTTCTTTCCTCGTGGAAAATGTCTTTGTCTTCCCTGTTCCCAAGAGTACACAACACAGTCCTGAACACAATACCACACAATATAGTAATTCTTTTCTCTTCCTTTTCTCCACCACTCTCACTCCTCCCGACTCTGGCTCCCGGAGTGATGGCTACTGGCTCCTTTTATAGCTTACCTGAAAGTGCTCCAGGTGTTTGATGACACTTCCGTGTGTGGTGGAAAAACCGCCCACACAAGCACAGGAACAACTGCGGCAACCCATGGCGGCACCCCCGGATCCCAACACGGTTGTGGAGAACTCTGTCTCCCATGGAGCCCTGTAGGAATCTGAGGCACCACTGCCACCCATGGGGGCTGTCATCTAGCGTCCCGGGGGAGGTACTGTTCTGTCCATGCTTGTTCCCCCGGACCATACAAAGAAGAGGGGTTCCAGCTGGGCAAGGGCCCGGCCATCCACCACAGGTGCTAATGTTAGCTACCTCATCCCACCGCAAATAATAATGGCTAAGAGAGCACACACATTTCAAGATACTGCCTTAAAAGCTAAAACAGCTTTTAACCATAAACAATATTCAATAGCAGTACAAAACTATACTTTATTCCTTAAGTTGACTTTAATATAATCATCATTTGTCAATCAAGATCATTCACCTATTGGTTGATTATTTCCTGTTGATTACCTTTGTCTAATAGTAGGAGATATGCTAGCAAAGATCTTTAGCGCTATCTTTCTTGCATTCAGTCTGGCAAAAATACTGAGGGAGTAAGTGTTGCAATCATTAGTTTTCCAGATAAAATATATAGATGGTTTAATATATGGTAACATGTAATGAGCAATGGGTGTGTCAATTAAAGAATAACAAACTGTACTTTAAAAGCCTAATGGCCTTGTACACTTTCCTGCTGTTATGATCCATGAGGACAGGACGCTCAATCCTATCTCTGTGATGTACAGTAAAGCTGCAGGTATCTCCTTACTCACTCTCTGTCTCTTACTTTCACTGCTCATGATCCAGAACTTCTGCATGGCACTAGTGTTTATCCTTGCTCTGGGAGGCTCCACATTTCTCTTTGAATATTCTGGGAGCTGGTAGAATGCCAGGGCTCCCTGCCCTTATCTAACTGGTCATCGTCACTCAAGCATTTAGCCTCGCCAATCTGAAGTGCTGTCTGTCAGCCGCAATCAGATGATCTTTTAAGAAAAATTGACAATATATTGGAAAAGCTCGCACAGATAACTGCTCTTCAAAATATTCATGATGATGAAAAGGTTCTCAGTAGTTTAAGACTGACTAATAACCACATCCACACAGAAGATCGCATGGAATTTCTAGTCATTGGCATTAAGCATTAATGTGAGTCTGTGTGATTTCTTCACGGGCACCTGCTGTGCAGACACGGTGCTCAATTAATCTGAAGGAGTACTAAGGACTCCTTTATCAACATTTTGAAGAATGCACATCCGCGTGAGCATTTCCAATATTTCTTCAGTTTGTCTCAGAAGTGTGTTAATTGATCCTTTTCGATTTTGTCTGCAAAGCTAACTATCCCAGCTCTTACTTTCCTCAATATTTTTGCTAGTTTCTTCAATGCAAGAAAAGTCGCACTAAAGCCTACTGAGTACAATGAGGCAAAAGTAATCAAAGGATTATCAGGTAAGGAAATGGATCAAGCTCTCATTTTTGTGATGACTGACAAGTGACAAAACCTTCATAAAAAGAGACATTTTGAAATAAATAAAGCTGGGATTTGTAAAACTCCCATTGTTAAATAAATATAGTGTTTAAAAATAAGGGCATTTTAAAATAAAATATTATATAAGTACATTATTGAAACAAAATAAAATAATGACATTGAATTTCATAATAATTAAGTGACTTTTATTTAATTAGTGTTTTTCACAATTTAAAGACTCATTTATATACAGTATATCACTGTACTTTTTCATGTGATTATTTTATGATAAGCTGTTTGGTTACCCATCTTGTGCAAATGTCATGGTACACCAAGTCGTCATGCACTATGGCATGTGCAGATCCTTAGCTGATATCCAAATGTGTAGCAACACCAGACAACATAATTCATCGGCCTTCTATGATGAAGGCATTTGCCAATGCCGATATGGCCTTGTGTTTGCAGTGTTGACGCTTGACCCGATATAGCTTTAACAGTTACACTTGTTCTTCCCGATTCAAACCTTTCTACCCATTCATAAACTTTTAAAGTTTTTGTCAAATCATGCTGTTATCAATTCCAAACTGAGAGAACCTTCGTTGGTGAATCTGTGCAGGTTACACTCCCTCTGCTCAAAGAAACCTCACGGCAGCACATTGTTCAGCAATGCTGCAATCCCGCAGTGCATTGGCTTCAACTAAGCTAACAGCAGAGTGGCACACTGTGCCTGTTTGAAGTACCCATAAGCCACTGCAAAACCATTATATCGTGTCAGCTTCTGTCTATTGTTGTTACTGCATAATTTTCAATTTGCCATTACTTTTTGATTTAACCTCGTAGTAAAAATGAAACACTTTTTTCAAAATAGTCAAACATAGGGTTTGCTCTGTCACTATTTGTGATATATACTGGCGAGACAAATTAAAGATTTTTTGTGGGATCTAATGCAGAAAATCTGTGCACAGGAGAAAATACCAGTGGAGAGAAGGAACAGTGTTATTGTACCCATTTATAAGGAGAACTGCAATATTCCAAATTGTGAAAACTATAGAGGGATAAAGCAGTTGTCACCTACAGTGGAAACCTGGTAAGGGACTTAGGGAAGAGATCACCATATTCAAGGAGCAGTTTGGACTTATGCCAGGCAGAGGAACTACTGATGCATGTTTTGCATGGAGACAGCTCATAGAAAAGCATCAAGAAACATAGAAATGGTGTTCATTGATTTGGAGAAGGCTTAACAGGTCTGGAGGTGCATGAGGGAGAAAATAGTACCAGGGAAGTATGTGAAGATTATCCAGAATATGTGTGATGGAATGAGGACCTGGGTTAGGGGCAATGTTGGGAAAACACACAACACTCCAGTTTGAGTACGTCTGCACAAGGAATCTTCTTTAATGTCTTAACTCTTTCATCTGGTTATAGATGTGTTGACGCATGGAATAAAAGACCAATTCCACTATTTCATGCTTTTTGCTGATGATATTGCGTTGTGTAAAACCAGAAAGAAGGACAAGACTGGAGAAGGGCAGTGGAATATAGAGGAATGAAGAAGAATATCTGAGGTTTAATTATAATTGGGATTCAGAATTTAGCCTGCAGGTAGAGTTATTGGAAAGAGTGGATCACTTTAAATTTCTATGATCAGTGGTAGTGCAGTGAAGGGAGTGAAGGAGAACAAGTTGGATGTGGCAGAAATTAGAACGTTGACATGGATGTGTGGTGTTACAAAAAGGACAGAATAATAAATGAGACAATCAGAGGTACAACAAAAGTGCAAAAGCTATCTAAGAAAGTACAGGAAAGTAGGTTGAAGTGGAATGGACATATGGTGAGGACAGACAATGAAGATGTGGGCAAAAAACTGATGGGAATGGAAGTACTTGGGGAGAGAAACTGAGGGAGGTTGAAGCAAAGGTAGATGGACAGAGTTAAAGGAGATTTGAAGGAAGGGTCTCACTGGGGAGGAGGTACAAGACCAAGCTGTATAGAAAAAGTTGATCAAATACATCAACCCCACATAGATGTGGGAAAAGATGAAGATAAAGAAGAAAAAGAAGCAGCATGCTGATGACACCATGGTGGTCAGATGCATATTAAGTAAATCAAGTGAAATGTTTAATGAAGTGATGTTTCTGTGTTTTTCTAAATGTAAAAAAGACTAAAAGATATATTATTTGACTTTTAGAAGTAAACATCGGTATTTTCAAAGCTGTTGGATTCAGAAGAGGAGTTGGAAATATTTATACATGAGTAATGTGATGGGCAGCCACAGCCACTACCTGGCCGGGATGCCAGTAGAGTGGAAGGACCAGGGGAGAGGGCATTGGTGAGGCAATATCTCCCCTGGTACACTAGAGGGCAGTCCTCCTGGGCAGCTGTGGCACCATGGATTCCCGCAGAGTGTGCCGGGATCTGGAGTTTGGTCCAGCCCTGTTGGGTGCCATAGGGGCCTCCAGGGGGAGCTGCAGATCCCTATAAAGGACCCCCAGCACACCTGGGAGTGATTCCAGGTAATACTGATGAGCCACCTGGAACACTCCCAGGACCTGAATTAGAAGAGCCGTCTCACTCTATTGAATGGCCAGAGTCAGGAGGAAGAAGACAAAGCCTGAGGAGGAGTGGAGGCGGATGGACTGTCGGCAAGAAGGGACTGTATATTGGTGTGTTGTGGTGTTGGTGTTTTGTGCACTTTAAACTGTAAATATACCGGATGTTGAGTCTGAACCTGTGTCCTGCCTGTGTGTGTCCGGGTTAGGGCGGCTCTACGCACCCTGGTGGCTTCACAAGTCCTAACTACAATATTAAGAGAAACACATTGACTCTAAATGTGATAAATGTTTATTTCTCCTCAGTAAAATATGACGGGTGGACAAAGACATTGTTATGTTGTATTACCTTTGAGTGACCGGGTGTGTCATTACCTTAAGTTTCTTTGCCTGTTTAAGTAGCCAGACAAGTTAAACTTTAAAGGCAGATTGCCAGACAGGCAGCTACAGTTTTTGAACAGATATGGATGACCTGAGAAGCAGGTGTCTGAATGCAGATCTGAAGAATCTTGGAAACATCCAACCCAGTGACAGTCACCCAATATATACACCTGATTCCTGTAGTAAATTAGGAAGGTTATTTTCTTAAAAACATACAAACTGCAACAAAACTGGCTTTAAAAAATGTCATCTCCAGTAATAAATCATTAGGAGGTTAGACTAAATCTCTGTAACAAATTGTCTTTATGTAAATGAAATCTTTCAAATGCAGATAAATAGTAATCCAAATTGTCTTTTAAAAACATTGATTTCTTGATTGATCTTAAATGCTGTGTACATTTTTGTAGTTTCTAGAATGTTAGCTATTAACCGTTACATTTTTTTGTGACAGCAGCTCTCATAAAACTTCATAGTTTCCTGTCTAAACATGTCTCAATCAAACAAAACTGTAAAACATGAGATATGCGAATAGTGGTAAAATATATTAGGTCATCATATTATCTCCCATTTTCAAAAGCCCCAAGGGCAAGGTTGTATAGAATGCAAGATATAAAATTTCAAGTGAAAAATGTGTTTCCTGTATAAATGCTGCAAACCATGCATGCAGGGCTTGAGCCATTTTGACCCTGTTTTTTTGTTCTTTGACCACTTTCATTGTGATGAATAAATTCTAGTCTTCTAAAGCTACACAGATCAGACTTTCTGGGAAAATTATTTATTCCGGAAGCTAATAAGAATTGTATAGGCTGTGTCTTTATGTAATGCTGCCTGAAAATCTCCTCCTAGCCTGTTGAATCTGCCATCGGTCTAACCTTTAACTAAATGAAGAAACTGGCCGAGTGACTTGTGCACCCCTCAACTGGAAACACCATTGAGAATGACAGTTTAAAACACTATGCAAGATATCTTTAAAACATGCCTCCTCATTAGGTTTTCTGTCTATAGCCATGAGATCTTAGTGAAATACTTGTCTTGATCGTGTTATACAAAAATAACCAAAATCCATTAAATAAAACTGCATTGCAACATAAATGGAATACAATGGAACATTTTCAAACTGTACCAAACATTCCTTTTCTAGGCAGGTTAGAGTTGTGTCTCTACCCTTAATAAACCAGATGTGCATAGAATGAATCTGCACTCTTTATTAACACTTTGAATGTGAGCTACGAGTCAACTCATATCTCATTGAGCCTATCAAAATGTGACATATGAAAAAACTCGTATCTTAGTTGTATCAGATAGCCCAGCCACAGACAGACACGACACCAATGTCCATAACACATATGTTTATTTACAATATGTACAAACTGGTTCCATCAACTCACACACGACTATTCAGTCCTTTTCCTCTCTTCGGCCTCCTCCACTCCTCTCTTGCAAGCTTTGTCTTCTTCCTCCCGACTCCGCCTCTCTCGCTCAAGGGAGGTGGCCTCTTTTATAATCACTCGGACATTCTCCAGGTGCTCTCCAATGAACTTCCAGCTGCACTTCCTGGTGTATGTGAAGTGCCGCAACAGCACCTGGAAGCACTCCGGGTGTCCCTGGAATTCCTTCCCCCAGCACCTTTGGGTGTGGCGGAAGTGCTGGCCTCCTTTAGTCCATAACTGTCCGGGCCACCCTGGCGGTGGCTCTCATGTGGTCCAGGGGAGGTATTTTCCTTCTTCCAGTCCCTCCAGGCATCCTGACTGGACGTGGATCCTGGTGCCGTCCGCCACACAGTATACATCCACTACTGAAGCAGCCAGCTTGCTGTCAATCTTTGCTGCTGCATCTCAGTTATCAACTACAGTGCTGCCATCTAGTGGATAGCTCTAGAACTTTTTTTTTGGGCGGCAACATCTTGCAGAAAATAGTGTTATAAATAGGCAGCCTGTAGTCATGTTGTTGTGGAAAAGATATAAAGTTGCTGATGCTTTGAAACAACTTTTTGCAAGATGAATATTTTGATAATAATGGCAGAGATCAAGATAGTGACAATCAGTTGGATTATGCAGAACCTGAAGGCTCTGGAATTGAATTCTTCATCACAAGATGTACGAAATGGCATGATTGTCAGAACAGCACTGCAAGGACACAATGTCACCCACTGACTGGAAACAGTCACCAACTAACAAATGTGTTGTGTGCAACAAGCATGGACAGTGCATGGAAATGTGTTGTATTTGTGGTACATTTGCTTCTAAACCTGCACTCTGTAAGGTGCCATGCTTCTAGAACTCTCATGTAAATGAAGTCTTCTACATTTTGCTGGTAAACAATAAAGTAATTAGCAGTTTATTTACATCTATACTAATAAAAGGCAAAGCACTCACTGACTCACTTATCACTAATTCTCCAACTTCCCGTGTAGGTAGAAGGCTGAAATTTGGCAGGCTCATTCCTTACAGCTTACTTACAAAAGTTAGGCAGGTTTCATTTTGAAATTCTACGCGTAACGGTCATAACTGGAACCTACTTACGTACATATATACGGCCATAGCCTGCAGCTCGGTCGCCGTGTGAGGCGGAGTTGCGTCCCTCATCATCACGCCTCCCACGTAATTGACTGCCTGCCCATATAAGGCTGTCCGTCAGCAGCTATCCAATAGACACGCTGCAGCGAAATATTCGCGGGTGAAGGACTGTGCTTATGCAAACGAAGATGAGATGGTCAGGGATAGACTAGTGTTTGGCACAAACTCATCGAAAGTGCAAGAAAAACTTTTAAGCACCGGGTCTTAGCTAACATTAAATAAAGCCGTGGACATTGCAAGATCGCACGACATAGCACAAGCACAGCTGAGAACCTTCGATGCATGTACTCCGAGCGACTCACGTGAACTGACTGTGAACACAGTACGCAGAGAACAAGCAAAAAATCCAAAGAGCACTGAACAAAAAACGCATTACACAATTGAGAAGGCAGCAAAAGAATATGAAGCGAGTGACGCATACAAGCATATTCATAAGTGCAGC
This sequence comes from Polypterus bichir lapradei, assembly GCA_026402145.1. Lineage (NCBI taxonomy): Eukaryota > Metazoa > Chordata > Cladistia > Polypteriformes > Polypteridae > Polypterus > Polypterus bichir. The sequence goes on along the minus strand of JANRMT010028174.1, from coordinate 49,197,975 downwards.
TACTGCGGAAACAAACCACGGTGTAAACCTTAAGTTTGAATTAAGTTCATAGACACGCTGCCGCTGGTGTTTATTCGCAGGCAAATCCACAACTTAATACCGGGAATGCCTGTTAAACATCTTAGATTCACGAGTACCAATTTCACGAGTAAACAATTACATTGACAATCATGTTACGTTATTTTTAAAATGTTTCCTTTTCTTTTTCATAACTTCTTTAACACACTACTTCTCCGCTGCGAGGCGTGGGTATTTTGCTAGTCTTTTAATAAAACTGTTGCTTTCTAATGCATGTCTTTACATTTTTTACATGTTTAAGTTCATTATTTACCATCTAAGGATAGATTTATACTGCAGCGTCCTGGTAATAAATGGTCCAGCAGTCAATGTGTTAATCTTTACTTTTCTTTGTTTTCTTTTCTGGTTGTTCTTCAGTGTTGTTCTCCACAACCAGCTTGCAATCAAAGTCCTGTGCAGCTGTCTGCAATGTTTGAATGTCTGAATGAAAGCGATACTTCAGCCTGCCATGAGACCCACTGCTTGAAGTCCTCTAAGACAGGGATGAGCAGTATCTGTCCTGTAGGGCCGCAGTGGCTGCAAACCCAGTTTCTTAATGAGAAACACTTATTGCTCAAGTGATATGTTGATGTTTCATTTTAGTGGTCTCTTGTTAAGGTTCCCTACCCTCAATTGCTTCTTTCAGTCTTAAACAGCTGCATTCAGTGTTTTTAATGGCTGCTTATTAGCAATAAGATGCAAACAACAAAGGAGCCAGCAGTTTTCCATCTAATTTGTTTCCATTTACACCTGAGAGGATTCATCATGCTCTATTTGATTTATTAAAACATTTAATAAAATAAAATGAAATGAGGTTTGAGATTAGATTGGGTCCTAATTAAGCAATTGGGCTGGAACGGAAACCTGTAGCCATTGCGTCCCTCCTGAACCGACGTTTCCCATTCCTGCTCTAAGATGAAGCCTTAAAAAAAAAAAAAGAAAGAATGACCTAAGAACATTTATGTTAGGCAGAATGCCCGGTTGGAGCTGGCTAGTCATTTGTTCTGGAACCGCTGCAGATTTGTTTTTTTTCTTTCCACCCTGGCCACCTGAGCTTATCATCAGCCCATCATTTAGAGTCTTAAAAAAATAACATTTCTGTATTTAAGGCCTCTATTTCTTGTAATTATATATTTGTCTTATGTAAGTGTGCATTATTTATGTATACTATTGATGCATTATTTTCTTATCTAATTTTAATTTGTTTTCTTTGCATATCATTACTTCTTTGACATCTTGCAAAGCACTTTGAGCTACATCATTTGTATGAAAATGTGCTATAGAAGCAAATGTTGTTGTTGGTATTGTTTACCAGAATTGAACCACAGGAAGCTGGAGCCTATTCCAGTAAACTGTGTACTATTCAAGGAACCAAATCTGGATAAATAAAAAGCCTGTTGTAACGCACATCTTTATATGCACCCTCACTTAATTGATTAAGAATTGCTGAATGGGCTATCATGCATATTCAGTATCAGGCTATTCAGTATTTACATATTAGTCAGAAAACCAAAGTACCAGAAAGACATTCATGTTAACATGGAGAGAACATGCAAATGTTATATGGACTTGGCCAATCATTAGATTTAGGTTAGGTTATATCACAATTAGACAATTAGTAGTTATTTAATCTCACTCCTATCCTAGGGATCTGTGCTGGCAATTGGAAGGTTGCTGGTTCAAGTCCCATAAAACGCCAAAAGTGACCCTTAACCTGCAATTGCTCCATCCTGGGTATGACGTTAATCTGCATCCAGCTCTGCATGTAGGCTCTCCAACCTGCATGGAAAAACTTGGGAATTGGTGGCAGAATTGGCACTCCAGCCACCGTAAAAATCCTCACTCTGGTCCATTCCATCTGAACTAGTGTGGTGCTGAGGTGTCACTCGCTGCATGGCTGCACTCGGTTCCTAATCTGGGATCCTGAGTTGGTTTGTCATATGGTGGGTGTGACAATGCACTGTATCAGTGTGCTCCTAACCTATTACCAGTATTATAAAAACAAAATGTAAAATTGCACAAATGTGTACATAAATGAGTGGACATTATATACTCGGCATGTATACTGTGCTCTATGGGTGTTTTCTGCATCTTATAGTTCTTTGCTTACATAAAACATCAGAACAGTATTTTTTTTTCTAACCTTTTTTCATAAATCCATTTTCAATGTGTGAAATATATAAAACATTTTAATGCAGCAGGATGGGCTCTGCCACCCCATGTTGATAAATGAAATTAGTAACCCATGGAAACTTACACATGGAGCTGCAAGTTTATTCCTGGTGCAAATAACATATTCATAGATGAGTCTACCCTTGACAGATTATAAATCGAAATTAACCTCAGATTATCAAAATGAGATTCACATCACAAATGGGGTGGGTGGCAGGACTGATAATGTACAGAACAGCAGATTGTCGCCTGCCTTTTACAAAGGAGAAGAAGGTTTTCCAGTAAGCATAAATGCATCTTCATTTATGAGAGATCAACTGGAATTTAACTGACTTGGATGTCAGAATATAAATGAAACTTTCACATTTTAAATATAGCTATTATTCACTCTCCTTTGTATTTACTATAAAAGTGGAAGGCAGGATTTATTATTTATGCACATTCCCTCTGTGTCGCCATTATTTAACAAACAAATAGATACATGAGCCAAATCAATTTAGAGTTGTATTTGCAAAGATATTCTGGCATTTGTGAGTTGCAGTCTGGAATGCGTGATGCCAAATTGTTTTCTGGTTTCTAGAGATAAAGGAATGATTCCTTTTTCTTTTGAATTTTTATGGCCCCTCATAAAACAGAGGTCTAAATATACAGTATTAGGTGTATATATATATACACTAACTGAGCAAATTATTAGGAACACTATATTAATACTGAGTAAGGGCTCATTTTTTTTTTGCCTCAGTCCTTCATGACGTGGATTCCACATTGAGATTCTGCAAAATGATGACACGATTGCAGCAAAAAATTTCTGTAGATCGGTCAGCTGCACATTCATGCTGTGAATGTGCATTTCTACCACATCCTAACAGGGTCTATTGGATTCAGATCCGGCGACTGTGAATGCCACTGAAGAACACTGAACTCATGGTGAAGAAAGACGTTTCAGACTGCTTTTGCTTTTTGTAACACTCTTAAAAATAATGGTTCTTCAATGGCACTTTATCGTTTTCCTTATACTGAGTTGTGTTGTTCCTCGTTGCTCCATCGCTTGACAGAGCACCATTTCATTCTGAGAATGGCTTTTTGCAAATGAAGTTGATTCTTTGTGTTTTGAAAAACTTTCTAATATGTAGAAAAAAACTAATGTACTGTAGGCTACCAAAAAGGACACTACCAGATGAAGAAAACCTGGACTTAGCCCTCTTGCATTTTATGCAGCAAAAGTCCTTTTAAAATCATGAGCCATTGGTATTTCACAAGTCTGTTGACATCTATTCATGTTTATTTACTGTATGGGTCTGTTACGAATCTAAATAAATAAAGGTTCTTTCTGGATGGGTCTTTTTTGGAACCAGAAATGGTTCCTCTATGGCATCACTCTGAAGAACCACTCTAGCACCTTTATTTTTAAGAGTGATGCTGGAAGTAGCCATTAGAAGGTTGGTAAATTGTGGCCATGAAGGGATGCACATGGTAAGCAACAATACTCAAAGAGGCCGTGGCATTCAAGACATCATTGATTGGTATTAACTGGCCCAAAGTGTGCCAAGAAAACAATCCTCACACCATTACACCACCACCACTACCACCACCGGCCTGGCCTGTTTACACAAGGCAGGTTGGATGCATGGGTTCAAGTTGCTGGCACCAAATTCTGACCCTACCAACTACAGTACGTTCCTCCTCAGAAATTAAGATTCATCATATCCAGGCAACATTTTTCCTGAATTCAGCTGTCCAGTTTTGGAGAGTCTGTGCCCACCACAGTCTCAGATTTCTGTTCTTGGCTGACAGGTGTGGAATCCAAAGTGACCTTGTACTGTGGTAGCCCACCCACCTCAAGGTTTGATGTGTTGTGCATTCTGGGATGCTTTTCTGCTTACAATAGTTGTTGTCTGAGTGGTCATCTGAGTTAGCACAGTCTTTCTGTCAACTCATTCCAGTCTGGCCATTCTCCTCTGACTTCTCACCTCAACAAAGCGTTTCTGTTCACAGAACTGCTGCTAACTGTATTTTTTGTTTTTGATTTTCACACCATAAACTCTACAGATAGTTGTGTGTGAGCTCAGCAGCTACAGAAATACTCAAACCAGCCCAGCTGCCTCCAACAATCATGCAAGGTTGAAATTACGAAGATTATATTTTTCCCTGTTTTGGTATTTGATGTGAACATTAATCTGAATGATTTTATGCAGGGCTGGCTCTACCATACAGGCAAACAAGGCTGTTGCCCAGGACAATTAAGTATTTAGAGGGCAGCATTTTGTTAAACATACAGGTACTCGCAAAACATCACTGGGCATTTTCACATTTGCCTAGGGCAGCACAAAAGCTAGAACTGGCACTGATTTTATGCATTGCACTGCTGCTACATGATTGGCTGATTCGATAATTGCATGAATAAGCAGGTGTTCCTAATAATTTGCCAAGTGAGCGTACATACATTGGCACACATGACACAATGTAATCAGAGTTAATTTGTTTTATTTATCCACCTACACTCTCTGCCTGTTTAGAAATTTATATTAAAGCCGTGTCTCATTCAGATAGTCGGCAAGCAAAGTTGGTGTATAAAACAATCAAAAAATAATGCCATAAATAGCACCACTTTGGCACAACTGTTTTTGCATTTCTTCTTTTTTTTTACTACAGTCTAAATACCCTGCTTTTTGATTATTCCTAGCAAGTTCTATTTTTTTATTGACTGAAAGGTACAGGCACACTTCCAGATAAATAGGAGGAGGTAGTGTTCATCCTGAATGAGTCCATTACTGACTGTGCAGAGAGTCAATACTTGTTCCACGACTTGTGATCCTTTAGCGACTCTCCTAAGCAGTCGACAGCTCTTTCATCCTCTCCATGTACAATTTTTTGTAAAAGCATTCAAAACACATATTCAAAATCCATCTTACAACAATGAAATTAAAGCATACAGTTAGTGAATGAGAAGTAAATGATCTTGCTGGTATTTTTTCTTCCTGACAAAAATACATTAAACAACTCCCTTCTATTTTGGCATGGGAAGATTTTAAACCCAGTCTCCTGGGGAACTCTGAGGCCACAACATTAACCACTACACCACCATGCCAGTTTAATATACATGCAGTGGATTCAGAAAGTATTTAACACATTCAGTTTCTGAATACTTAATTCTTGTGGTGGACTGATTTCTAGCCTGTAAGTTGATAAATGTTTTGTATGTCTTTATTTGTAAACTAGACTAGCCGATGCAATATTAGGAGATATGTTTTACTTCATTGATGAGAACAGCAGTACCTTGATGTTTACCTAACCAACCTCCCCAGATTTTAGGACTGACTGACAGGATGTGAAATTTATGGTGAGGGGTCAACAGACCACCTTGGCAAGGGTGACTGTGTCTGGAATTAGAGACTTTAAGCCATCCACTGCAGGAAGGCCATAAACTGACTAAACAAAGCAACTGGGGGATGAGTTGTACCTGAGCACTTTCATTAGTAACTGGCCAAGAAGGGACTGGAAAATTCATTATATTGGCGCAAAGTTTGGCTTTTTATGGTTGGTTTTGAATCGGACGCCATTCTGCACTACGACGCCCCATTAGTTAGGCATGTGGTAGCAAGGCAAGTTAGACTGGGTATGGTTTCCAAATATTCACATAGTATTCTGCTTCCATAATATTTTGGGGCATTTTTATCAATAATACATAATTAAATGTGTACCTTAACTCCTGTCTGTTTCTTTACTCTGTCTAATTGCCTGAGGTTATAGATGTAGAAGGGAATGGGGGAGGAAGTGCTAAAGTACCTGAACACAGAGTTGTAAGTGTATGGGATTTAAGACATTTTATTTAGCTCTAAGCGATAAAGAGTATCAAAGAGGAAAATAAGCTCACTATAGGACCTTATAAGATAAAACAATTATATTTTAATTGCTCATCAATCTACACTCAATATCTAGTAATAACAAAGTGAAAGCCTTCTTAAAAAAAAAAAGTTTGCAGATTTTTTAAAAAGCAAAAACTGAAATTTCTCATTTATATAAGTATACAGATAGTGCTTGTGGAAGAATAATTTTAGGGTAATACAGCATTCATCTTAAAGAAATAGCATAAAGGTTTAATAAATGTCAGAAACCTGTTCAGGCACACCAGGAAACCAGATAAAGGACAAGTGAGCAACAAAATGTACACTGAAATATAGTGTAAGAACTGGTTTAGGAAAAATACTGAGATGGTCAAGTAAATAAAGAATGTACCAGAAGAAAGGCTGATGTAATATACAAAATGAGCTGAAGGATGACTGAGAGATGACTAAGAAATCAGCAGATGTCCTATAAACAACGAGAATGGACAGTTGTTATATGCACAGAAATTTCAAGGGTAGTGGTGCAACACAAAGGTATAAGAAGAACCAGAAAATAATATAACAGACTTTTATTTTATATGAATCATTTGGATGTATACCCCTGAACCAACCAGAGTAAAATGTATGCATTTATTGACACTGTATATAAATTCAACAGTTTATAAAATGAACCTCTATTCTTTGTTTCTCTAACCATTCTGCCCATGCTGTAATGAACTGCTTTTGATGAATGCTCCCTCCAAGGCATTTTGCTGAGGAGTAATTAAAAGATACAATTAACAGCTTTTCTCCTGCCTGAATTGTCCTGTTAGAGGATGTTTCTTTCTTTAATAAGATGTTAAATTTTGACCATATGCTTTATAAGGAAGGGATTGGACATTTTGCCATTGGTTTCTTGTGTGCACATCATCAGCCCAACCTTTTGGTTTACAGCAACGGTTCTCAACTTGTGCGGAAAAGTAACAAAAAAAGGGGTGCGTAGATGTGAAAAAAAGAAAACAAGAATCGAAAATATGAAAAATACATCTATTGAAACCAAAACAAATTAACTTAAACTACATTCAGATACTAGAAAAATAAATACAGAGTTAAATAAATGTTGATAAAAGTTAAGTAGGTATAATAAAACTTGTACTGCGGTGGGCTGGCACCCTACCCGGGGTTTGTTTCCTGCCTTGCACCCTGTGTTGGCTGAGATTGGCTCCAGCAGACCCCCGTGACCCTTTAGTTAGGATATAGCGGGTTAGATAATAGATGGATGGAATAAAACTTGTAGCGGTGTATCGGCAGCAAAAAATATAGGAATAAATTTTATTAGGGTTTCAAAAAAAGTTAGGGGGGCGCAATTAAAACTGTTATGAAAACTTGGTTCCCAAATACTTAAAGGTTGAGAAACGCTGGTTTACAGAAAAATATTTATCTGTCAAGGTGGCCACTGGTTGAGATTATGGCTCTTTGTTCTGTTCACTGACCAGGTGTTTAAATGGTGCATCCCTAAAGGTCATTTGCCTGCCATTGGTCTGTCTTACCAGATGAGATCCAGAAACAGCATTTCAAAGATAGGCCAAGTAAAGAGAAGTTAAAGGGATCTGGAAGTTGCCTCTTAAGTAAAGCACTTGTGTGGCAAAGAAAAGAAAAACTGGCAATGCCAGTCTTCTCTTCAGCACCTTCAGGTGTTATAAGAGGTGTGACTCTTCAGGGTGTCTTAAATGAAAAAGTACAGTGATTTAAAGTTTAGATTTGACTCTGTAATAACACCTAAATTCTTTATTTCAGGATTCATTTGTGAGCTTATTTGATTAAGTCTATTTCTAAGACAATCACATTTTTTTACTTCCGTCAGTGACTATAACTTCTGTCTTTTCCCAGATTAGTTTGAGGAAATTACTAATCATGCATTCTGTAATGCTAGTAAGACATTGGATCTTATATAGATTCTCAATCTCCCTTAACCCAACTTAGCATTGCTGGTGTTTGGAATACAGTATATGAGCAGCATTGGGCCCAAGGCCAAAATCAATCCTTCCGTGGGGCAGCAGTCCACCACAGGGCACCTCATTTAGGACTGGTTTTGGAACTTCAATTAACCTAACAAACACATCTTTTAGGAAAACTAGAGCATCCTGAGAAACAGCTACAAAGACTGAGAGAAAATTCAAACTCCATCAAGACAGTGAAAGACTAATGAGCTTACATCCAGGATGTTGGATCAATGAGGCTGCAGCTTACTACTCTACTATTGTATTAATTTCCGTCATACAGTAAAGAATCAGATAGGTGGAAGTAACATTTAGAGTGCTGAGCCGCATCAAACAGAGAATTATTTTTTTATTTCTTATATTCAGAATGTGTTTAGACCGCTGCAATTTTTACACATTTCGTTGCACCCTTATGATAAATTCATTTAAAGTCATTTTTTCCATGAATGCTTATCAAGCAATACTCAATACCCTGAACAACAAAGCTAAAACAGGATTTTAGAATTTTTGCAGATTTATTAAAAATAAAAAAGTGAAATCTCACATTGACACTGGTATTCAGACTGTTTACTCAGTACTTCATTGAAGCACCTTTGACAGCGATTACAGCCTGGAGTCTTCTTGGGTATGATGTGCCAAGCTTCACACACCTGGATTTGGGGATTTTGTAGTATTTTTCTCTGTAGATTTTCTCATGCTCTGTCAGGTCATCGATGGACAGCTATTTTCAGGACTTTCCAGAGATATTTCATTATTCTGTAATCTGTGCTCTGGCTGGGCAACCCAACAACATTCACTTATTCACAAAGTTGACTGTAAACCACTCCTGTGTTGTTTTAATTCTGTGTTTAGGGTCATTGTCCTTTTAGAATGTTGATCTTCTGCCCAATCTGAGGTCCAGAGTACTCTGAAGCAGGTTTTCATTAAGAACTTTGCTCTGTTCAGCTATCCCTCAACCCTGACTAGTCTCCCAGTCTGTGCCACTGAAAAACAACTCCAAAGCATGATGCTGCCAATACCATGCTTCTCTCACTGAAATGGTATTGTGCAGGTGATGAGTGGTGCCTCCTTTCCTTTCATTATATGTTTCATCAGACCAGAAAATCTCCTTTCTCAGAGTTTCAGAGCCCATTAGGTGAATTTTTAAAAAAGCTCTACGTGGGACAGTCTGCCAAAAAGCTCATATTAGTGAAATGTTACAGAGGTAGTTGTCCTTATGAAAATTTTTCCCATCACCACACAGGTTCTGTGCAGCTCAGCCAGAGTGAACATATGGTTGTTGGACACCTCTTTCAAAAAAGTCATTCTGCCCCAGTTGCTCAGTTTGGCCATGTGGCCAGCGCTAGGATGCATCGTGGTTGTTTCAGGTGTCTTTCATTTACGAATTATGGAGACCAGTATGTCCTTGTGAACTTTCAGTGCTGCAGAATTTATTTTGTGGCCTTCTCCATATCCCTTGTCTCAATCCTGTCTCTCACCTCTGCAGGCAATTCCTTTGACCTCATGGTTTGGTTTTTGCTTAAACACGATAAGCTGTGGGACCTTCTATAGATAAGTATGTCTATACACTTTCTGTAGACTATAGTAATTCATGGTAAGTCCTCATTTTGCTGTCAAAACCGCCGCAATTCTTCATGAAATGGATTCCACTTTAAGATTCTGGTCCATGTTGAAATTATTGCAGCACAAAATTTCTTCAGAAAATTTCTTCTTTACTAATCTTGTGCAATCAATTGAGCTGACCATAGGTGGACTCCAAACAAGGTTAAGGAACATCTCAACGATGAACAATAGAATGGGATCAATCTGAGCCAAATTTGAAGTCATAGCAAAGAGTTTGAATATTTGTGTCTATATTATTTTTCTGTTTTTTATTTTAAATAAATTTGTACAAATTCCTAAAATGTTGGTTCATTTTGTCACTCTGGGGTATTCAGTGTTATCTGATGAGGGAAAAAATTAATTTAAATGATTTTAACATAAGTGCAACATAACAAAATGTAAAAAGTGAAGGGGTCTGACTACTTTATGAAGGCATTGTATACACTAGAAAAGAGATTACAGAAAATATATTTAAAGGAGAAATTAAAATTTATAATATACTATACAAGGTCTGTCTGGAAAAAGTCCAATCATTGTTAATATAACGAGAATGGTTTGCACTGCATCAATGTAACCTGGCAGCTAAGGAGAGTGGAGTGGAATGTGCATGCGTGAACAATGACAACTTTACTGGACTAGTCAGTGGGGGCGCTAGACGCCGCTGAGTGAGCATGTGTACTGTGTGACTATCGCATTCAAAATGACTGTGCAATCAGAGCAACGAATCTGTATCAAATTTTGCGTTAAGCTTGAACATTTGTCTCCGGAAACTATTCGGATGATTCAGGAGACTTTCGGGGACGATGCAACGAGTGCAGCACAAATGAAAATGCGGCACAAGCGCTTCAAAGATGGCCCCCCTACAGCCCAGATTTGGTACCCTGCAACTTCTGGCTTTTCACCAAACTAAAATCACCTTTGAAAGGAAAGAAATTTCAGACTGTTGTTGAGATTCAGGGAAATACATGAGGCAACTGATATCGATTCCAACAAAGGATTTTGCAGAGTGTTTTGAACAGTGGAAGAGATGCTGGGAGAACCTGAGGGACTGAGGCATCATTGTTCTATGTACAATGTTTCTTGTATATTGTGTCTTCTTCAATACATGTGTCTATTTTTCATATTATATAGCTGAATGCTTTCCAGGCAGACCTTGTATGCTTAGCATAGTGGTGTGGTAATATTAATTTAAATTGGGTGAGTCTTTGAAAGAAAATGGTTTATCTTCACCCATCACTATGTTAACTTTGTATTTTGTTATTTTGTATATCTCTTGTTAAATAAAATGTGTATACAGTTTATTCCTTTCGTTATATTCAGTACATACTGTATGCTTACTTTGTTTTACATGAACATCTCATTTTTTTCCAATTTGGACTGCATTATACTTCTGAGAACAAAACACCCAATTTTGTCAGTGACAGAATATAATATAAATGAATAAATGTGCTAAATGGGGAAAAATGCAAAAAAATAAGTATAGTTTTAAAGAGGAAGTCATTGTTCAATTTGGTGTATATTTTTACTACCTAGCACAATTAGTCAACGCTCTAAATGCAAACATATTAGTCTGATTTTATAAAACAATTTTGAAGGGAAGAAAGCTCAGCCTGATTAATTTAGGGCATCTTGGCCAACTGATCTTGGCTGTCTGCACTCGCATGCAGTCGTTTGTGGATTGCTGTTAATTAATCACTGTCTTAAAAGGCAGGCAGCAGTTAGCAGCTTTGTTTCACTGGGGACCCCTTGCTTATTTGAAATTCTTCTGCTTAACAGCTTTAGATTGGACAGGGAGGTGCTTTCTTATCTGTCATTATATCCAGCATCTAAACTCTTTTATTCATCATGCTATCCTTGAAACAATTGCCCCAGAACATGTCAATTCAAAAGCAGTCCGAGATATTTAGTGTTAGCTGATTTAGGGTCACATTGTGCTTTGAGAGTAACAAGGACAAATAGAGCTGACAACTTAGGCTGAACATCATGACATAAAAATGCACACTGTATTTAAATGTTAAAAAGGCTAGAGAATAAATTTGCTGCAGGCTAAGGTCTTAGAATTAAGAAGACCCAACTGGAGCAGGGTTGACATGAGCCTGTTACACTGGTGTCTGCAGTAGTGAAGAGTGTAACAGCATTAATGAGTGAAGTTGTTACAAAAGGAGTGCTGCAATGTTTCCACTGAAATCTGCCAACTAAATTTTGACTAAAGGAACATTCAGATCTGAGCAGGCTAAGCTCTTTATTTTCCTTTTAGCATAAAAACTAAAAAATGCAAGTATTTGGCTTCTAGTTCAGGTGGGGACTGACCAACAGCGAAGGGCTTAAAGCTGTTACAATAAATGACAACTAAGAACACTCGGGCAAAGCAGAAAGCAGGACACCAGGGATTTGGGCCCATTCTCGTCACCCTGGGTTATTTATTTCAGTCAATCTGTGTCACTCATCTCCAAAGAACTAAGGCTGAGTTGCACCTAATTATCATGAATCTGAAGTGTTCAGTTCTTCTGTATGATTATCCCATATATTTCTCAGATTTTGTCTTCTTATTAGGGGTTTCTCTATATGGGGAATTCTTTTTTAGTGAATGTCTTATCTAGTGTTATTTCAGTATGTTTAAAATATTTTGAGTCTTTGTGTTCCATCATTTTGTTTTCCTTATGGGCACTGCCATTTTGTGCTGCATTACTTTAGTTGCTAAGTATGGTGCTTCCAAGTGACAATAGAAGGTGTAAACACTTGGTGGCACTGTTGCCTCTTAATCTCAACAGACAGACGCGCAGGACACAGGTTAAATGCACCAAGAAGTATTTTCATTTTTTTTTCTCTTTTTGTATAATGCCCCTAAGCACCACAGCCACCAATAAAAAGTCAAGTAATCGAATAATAAACACAAATCTCTCTCTCTCTCTCTCTCTCCCCCTCTCTCCTCCATACCACCCAGCAAGCTTTGCCCACCTCCACCTGACTCTGGCTCACATGCTGGTTTCACAGCAGTCCTTTATACAGTCCTTGACCCGGAAGTGCTTCTGTCCTTCCATCCATGTGACTTGCCAGCACTTCTGGGTCAGATGGAGAACTTGAATTTTCTTCAGCCCTGAAGTACTTTGGGGCTTCCATCCTCATGACTTGGGAGTACTTCCAGGTTATGGAGATATGACTCCCCTAGTTCTCTTGCAACGTCCCCTGGCGGCACCCACGGTACCCAGCAGGGCTGTGGTATTAAACTACATGTCCCATGGTGCCCTGTGAGAATCTGGGGCACCACTACACTGTAGGGAAGCTACCATCTAACATCCCAAAGTGGTTGCCTTCCCCCATCCTTCCACTCTGTGGGCGTCCCAGCCAGGTTGAGCTGCCAATCATCTGTTACAGAGGTCATCTTCCATTGGCCAAGTTTCTGGATTTGAAGTAGCATTATGATTGGTTTTAAGAGCTTTCTTTGATTATTTTTCAACAATTTCTACTGTATTGATTTTGACTTCAGTTTATGAATCATATTTTGAATTTCCGTCACTTAACCTTACCATGCCTGCAAAACTTTGTTCCAGTGTTTCTGCATTTTCTGTTCCTTTTCCTAATTTCTTGGCTGTCTGCCAGACAGTACACTAATAAGGCTGGAATGTCTAATGAGCATCGGTTTTACCCTTGTGTCTGTTGTCTTCCAAGAGTAAATAGGGCATACTCTCTTGTAGATCTTCTATTGCTCAAGTAGTCTGCAACAAATTCTCAAACATTTATTTGCTTCCTGGACATCATAGAGACATCTCTGGATGTCATTTGCCTGTGATTGATCAGTCTTATCAGATGAGATCCAGAAACTGCATTCCAAAGAGAGACCCCATGGGGAGAGAACTGACACTTCAGCTAAATATAATTGTCTACTATCTGCCTCTTAAGTAAAAGATGTGTAGACCAATGCATACAAAATTAGTAATGGTAGTCAGTCCTACAATCTGGAGGTCTTAAATCCCTTCTAAATAGTTTACCCAGTGCTTCCGCTCAGTGAAAGTGGAGTAAACCATGACCATCCTGATAGCAAGTTGGTTCCCCCGTTCATACTCCCAGTGAAACCATCAGGGTGTGTGACGGTGTGGGTCCTGTTCCATGCTCCTTTTTCCAGTTTTGGGAGCCTCTTGAACCCGACACCATTGGTAACATAACCAAATGAGCTGACAGATGGGGACAAAACACATGCTAAGCAATGGGATGGTGCAAAGTGCAAAAGTGCTTTTATTAACAATAAAAAAATCAAAACAGTTTGTGTCCAACACTGCAATTCTCAAAGTTCACAAATAATCTATAAAAACAGTGAAATCTAAATGTTTAAAACCAGGCTAAAAATGAGAATAAAAAACACCAGTCACTGGGTCAGACGAGGCAAGCTCAACTCCTTCCAAGTCTTCCAGCTGGAGAGACTTCAGTAGCCATGGTCCTCTTAATCCCCACCCCCATCTTGGTTGCCTCTGTCAGCGTCTGCCAGACCGCACAGGGTCAGTTGTCCTCTTGTCATTTTCACGCCCATGCAGTTGCCTCTCGGATCCCTGGAGAGGATGCCTCTTTGATCGCACCCACACCTTAGCACAATCAGTGGGTAGATCTGTCCCTAGAGCACAGATTCCTTGCTCCTTTGCGGGACCCCTGTCACGCTGCCTTCTCTCTTTCTCTAGTCGGCTGGCTCGTCCTCTTTCCCTGCCCCAATGCCACACTCTCGTTCTGCAACCCTTTCTCTCTCTCTTTCTTTTTACTTTCTTTTTCTTTCCAATTTCCTGTGCCGGCCCTTGCTTATATGGCTCTGTGGGTGCAGTGTCTCAATCACGCACCGCAGGAAGCTGATTAAGCAATTGAGAACAATCGATCCTTCACATGCAGGTGCGTCTCGCCCAATTACCTCATCAGGGAGACTGGCACAGCCAAACGGATTATTTATTAAAAACTGGCCATTTGTTTGGAGCCACCGACCTGCTATATCACAGGGTGTTGACTCAAGAAGGCGGAGAAACTTTGGGGCTGGAATGCCGGCTTGATTTTTACTCTGATTAGATACACTATACAGCCAAAAGTTAGTGGACATCTCTCCATCACACCTATATGAGCTTGTTGGACATTCCATGTCAAAATCATAAGAATTAATATGGAGCTGATCCCCACTTTGTGTCTATAACAATGTCCTAGAAAGGCTGTCCACAATATTTTAGTGCGTGTGTGTAGAAATTTGTGCCCATTCAGCCAAAATAGCATTAGTGAGGTCAGGTGCTGATGTTGTACTAAAAAAACTGGCGTGTATCCTAAGATGTTTAATATGGTTGACGTTAGGGCTCTGTGCAGGCTACTTGAGTTCCTCCATGTCTGTATGGATCTGGCTTTGTGCACAGGTGCACAGTCTTGATAAAACTGAAAATGTCCTTCCCCAATATGATGCCACAAAGTTGGAAGTTCATAATTGTCCAAAATGTGTTTGTATGCTTGAGCATTAATAGTACTCTACACTGAAACCACAGGGCCTAGCTCAAACCCTGAAATACAGCTGCCGACAATTATCCTTCATCCACCAAACTTTACTTTACTATGCAACCCGAAAGGTAGCATTTTCCTGGCATCAGCCAAAGCCAGATATGCCCATCAGAGAGATAGATGGTGAAGCATGTTTCATCACACCAGAGAACACGTTTTTACTGCTCCAGACTTCAGTGGTTGCATGCTTTACACCATTCTAGCCAATGCTTGGTTTTATGCATAGTAATCTCATGCAGCTGCTCAGCCATGGAAAACCAATTAAAGAAGCTCCCAATACACAATCATTTCTCTGATGTTGCTTCCAGAGGCTGTTTAAAACTCTGATGTAAGTGGTGCTACAGAATATAAGTGATTTATATGTGCTACTTGCTTCAGCATTCATTGACCCCACTCTGTGATTTTGTGAGGTCTACCACTGCTTGACTGAGATGTTTGGCACTTTCACTTCGCAATAATAACATTTACAGTTGACTGGGGCAGATGTAGTAGAGCAGATATTATACATACTGGCTTGTGTCAAATGTGGCATCCAATGACAGAGCCAAAGAGATCTTCAGTATGACCCATTCTACTGATAATATTTATCAATGGAGATTGCACCGCTATGTGCTTGACTTTATGGGCCTGTTCATAATGGGTGCAGCAGGAACACCTGAACTCAATGATTTAGAATGGTGTCCACATATTTTGCACCATATAGTGTGCATTACATATATGCTGCGCTGAGTCAAGATCTAGTGAACATTCAGACATTGAATTATATAAAATCCACTATCATATTCCTGAAGCCATTCAAAGGATTACAGAAAAGGCACTATAATTGAACAGGTCTAGTGTCTAGTGACCTTCAAACATTATTCTTATCAAATGTGTAGGATGTTTACCCTGTAATTTCCCAGGTTTTATATATGATAATAGGCTTTTGGGGATACAGGAAGAACATCCAGACTCATTAAAGCCATATATCTATTCATCCCTGAAAAGTCCAATGTTTGTTTGCAACTCGACTATCTTGTTTTGTATCTAAAGCTGTAGAATTTGGTTATCCCTTCCATTACCACATTCTTCCTGTGATAAATGATGGCAAGCTGGATTGTGGTAAATCTCTTTTTTGAAAAGATTGTTGGATTATTCTACTAGTGTAATGATTATGGCCTGCACAGATGTAACCTCTGTCAGCTTCTTTCATTACTCATCTATGCCCAAACACAGAAAGACTTAACAGGATAATTATTAATTGGTTAACCATTCATGATGCACACATGACACTATTAGGCATGACAATGCCAGCAGTGTTGGTGTTTTTGGTACACTTTTGTCAGCCTGTCTGGCAAATTTGTGTTCATATCTTTAGTTTTGTTCATTCTTCCTCTGACTTGAACACACAATCAGCTTTGTTTGTATGCATTGTGATCAAACGGTAGAACAACAACAACAACATTTATTTATATAGCATGTTTGCATACAAATGATGTAGCTCAAACTGCTTTACAAGATGAAGAAAGAAAAAATAAAAAAAATATCAAAATAAAATTAGGCAATACTAATTAACAAAGAATAAAGTAAGGTCCAATGGCCAGGAAGGACAGAAAAAAACAAAACAACATAAAACTCCAGAAAAATCCAAGTTCAAAAGAAATCATCTACCCATTTAATTGTTTTAACAAAAGCTAACATAAATAAAACCATGACAGTGCTGCAAGACTTAAACACAGGCTGTATCCTTTGCTTTACCTAAATACTGCTGCTCGGTTGAGTGGGGCTTCTCTCTGCTGGGAGTTTTGTCCTTTGCTCTGGCTAAACTCAAAGTGACACGCCTCTTTCCGGAGTACCTGGCGTTATAGGTCTTGTCCTGGAAGGGGTGGAGTCAGTTGCCTTTACTGGGCATTTTCTCAGATGTGTTGAGGTAGAAGTAGGTGACAAAGTTTGTGGTGGCATCCCTTTTATTTCAGGGTGGCATTACATACCTCAGCTGAGCCTGGGAGGTGACCCTGTGATACACATGTGCAACATCATTAAAATTTGTTTGAGTGTGGCTTTGGGATGGAGTTCACCATAAAAAGCACTATATATAATAAATATGAATAGAATGAAGTTTAATTTTGCTCTTTCTGTATTTATTATATTTTGTAAGCCAAAAGAATCCTATCATTTATCTATCATTTATAGACAAAGGTTTGTCAAAGTACAGAAAGGTATGTACTATGGTTTAATAAAAAAAACAATATCTACTAAATTCAATACACATGGCCACTATGAGTGCAAAACAGATGCCCCTTGGAGAGGATGACAGCTTACTGAAGTGTGTGCACAAACCCAGCTGCTCATGCAGGTGTTACATTGAATTTATTGATGAAAACTGACCTGAAGTTAAGATTTCTGACTGTGAAGAAACTGGAGAACCATAAGAAATTCCTAGTGCCTTTCACACCTGCAGACCTTCCTAAGAATACATTTGTTATATGGCAGGTCGAGGAATTTTGTGAAGAAAGTTGGAGTCAAATATCTCATGAACCTCATCTAGCAGGCCTATAACAAAGCATCATGTGTAGCTGCCTTTTAAGTAATAATGCTATTATTAAAATGCACACCACTCATGTCTTTCTCCCATTTTAACATTGCTTGTATATATGACAACAACAGGAAACCTTACACACTACTCAGATCATGCAGGCTACTTTATTAGTGCACATATGTTGTAGCCTTGTGCTAAAATCATTTCAATTCATTTTTCCCTTATCAAGTAACTCTCAATACCCCAGAATGACAAAGTGAAAACAAGATTTTAGGATGTTTTGCTAATTCATTAAAAATAGAAAATTTTAATATCACATTGAAACAAGTATTCAGACCCTGCAGTTAGTACCATATATACTGTGTATAAGTCGGGTCTTGAAACCCGAAAAATTGATCATAGAATCAGACCCTGACTTATACACCCGTTCAAAAATGCGACACGTAATTTTTTTTTTTTTACATCTTCTAGCCTCCTCTAATCTTGCATCAATTTCTCAGATGCATTGAATTTTGTTGCAGCAGTGCAATTACCAATTACTTTCACTACTTCAATGACATTTAATTTAAAACCAGCTTCATATTTTCTTCTGATCTAACACTCCATCGTAGATAAGGGATGCTCTTACGATAAAGGTGTATGAAGGTGTGAGATGCAAAATACACAAATCAGTGCAAACATTGCTACGGAATAGTTTGGGTATTACCGTGTGGTCACGCAGGCACAATAGAGAGAGAGAGGTTAGGAACATTCGCTGATACAGTGCATTGCCGCACCCACAAAGAAAAAAAAGACAGTGTGCTCCGTGGTTACTCTCTCATGTGGGTGTTAGCATATCATAATCTCTTGTGCCAATAACGTGAGTTTTCCGCATTCAACTTATAAGACCGATATTATCAGGACCAGCGAAAACATGGAGACAGACGTCGGTGGGCTTACCTGTCCGTCAGCCGCACATGTCGCCTGCCTCATGTGTGGGCCACTCCCTCTGGCCCAATCGGGTCTCTCTCAGGCACGAGACTGACATTCCTTGGTCCCGCCTCTATGCAGTCATTGGCGGGCACACAAGACACACCAGCCAATCCCATGCCTGTCAGCGGGTGGGACTTCCGGACCGCGGCCATCTTGTCTCCCCTTCTCCAGGTGCGGTGGCGTGCCTCCTGGCAGCCTCGCAGCTGCTGCGATTTTTTGAGCTGCAGCGGCTCCAATTTCGCAGCCTCCTCTGCTACCACCCTCACGCTGCTGACAGCCTGTGGACCGGCGTGCTCCAGCCACGGACGCGATTCCGGATCGTCCCTGCCTGTGGAAAACAAGGTAAGTTCGACCCCGAAGGGCCTACTACCGCAGGGCAGGGCACTTACCTCCCGGATCCCATCACTCCGAGGCCCCTGCCTTGGTGTGGCCTTCTGCGTTGCAACGCCAGCCTGTCCGTCCTTTCCGACAGCGCGACTCTCGGAGCCCGCTGCACGCCGGCAACGCCCGTTCTCCTTCCTCCGCACCCGGGAAACATGGCCATTCTGCGGACCGGCAGCGGTCCGTGGGGAGAACCGCTCCTGCGGGGTTGTGCACGCACCGCTCCCGTTGCGAGTGTGTGGGGTCCGCTGCTGCGCCGGGCCGTCCACAGAACAATATTTTAAAGCAGGTCCCTGCCTTGTACCAGGCAGAGAATCCTGCCGACTACGCCGCTGTGGTACGGGGGCGCCCCTTGCCGGTGGTCACGGGCCCCTACAGGGTTGGGCATCCAAGCTCCCTACCCGAGGCCACCAACAAAACCAGGGCGGTCGCCCCCTCGTGGTCGGGAGGAGGCACCAGCCCTCCTCCAGTCCCCTCGGGCGTCCCGGCTAGGCTCCACCCCCAGCCGCCTGTGACACTGTATATATCATTCAGAATTAATAATGCCTTCCCAGATGTGCAAGCTACCCATGCCAGGTGCACTAATGCATCCCCATGACATCAAAGTGTGTGCTGATAATAAGGTAGAAAGGTCCCTATCCTCTTTAGCCCAGAGGACACAGTCTCTGTAATTTCCAAAATGAATTTCAGATTTTGATACATCAGACCACTTCCACTTAGCTTTAGTCTGTCTTAAAAGGTGTGTTTCTGGATCATGTTTGTATATGGTTTCGGCTTTACATGGTGGAGTTTTAATTTGCATTTATGGATGCAGTGATGAACCAGACAATGGTTTTTGGAAGTGTTCCCGAGGCCATGGAATGATTTCCACAACAGAAATATGTCTGTTTTAATGTAGATCCGATTGAGGGTCCAAAGATCATGGCCATCCAATACAGGTTTTTGGCCTTATCTCTTGTGTACAGAGATTTCTTCAGATTCACAGAATCTTTTAATGATATTATGTATCATAGATAATGAAATTTCCAAATTCCTTGCAAGCTGACATTGAGGAACACTATTCTTAAATTGTTGCATGTTGTGTTCGCAAAGTCTTTCACAGTGGTAAACCTCACCCCATCTTTACTTCTGAGAGACTCTGCCTCTCTGGGATGCCTCTTTTATATCCCATCATGTGACTGACCTTTTGTCAAACAACCTAATTACAGTAGTTGTGAGATGTTCCACCAGGTGGTGTTTAGGCATTATTCAACTTTTCCAGTCTTTTGTTTTCCCTGTCCCATGTAGACACAGAACACACATGAAATGCATGTATTCCAAATAACGATATACTGTATTATTTACCCTATACAACTCCAGGCACATCACATGCAGATAAGGATCCTTGGCTTGAGCTGGGAGAAATTTTTGCCCGTGAGCTGAGCTCTGTCAAGGCGGAGGATGGAAGAGCAAGCTGCTTGCTGTTTGTGCTGATCGACGGATTTAAAAAACAAAAGACTCTGATGGAGAGGTGCAAAGGGATTTAAGGTGGGTCGGGATTATAAGTTTTTTTGTAGGATTCAGGAATTCTAGTGTTAATGAGATACAAATTCTATTCAGTCATTTTACTTTTACCTTCAAAGTGTATTAACTGTTAGTTTTCTGGAAAGCCATTGCTCTTCAGTAAATGTATTTAGCTCCATGAAGCTATACATAAAGTGCAATAAGGCTATTTATTTAATGTTAAAGGGTCATTTATAATTTTAGCAGCATAATTGCAAAGACCATAACTTCATTTAAAAGTGGGTTTTTTTTTGTGATTGCAAACCCTTGAACTCCCAAATATTTTGAAGATGTGTGTTGTTGATCAGTGGTGTGTAGTCGGCTTAGAACTGTGTCCTGTCATGTCTGCTAAAATTAAAATATTATGTCACACCATTCACAATGAAAGTCTGTTAAATAAACGAACTTCATGCTGACAGGTGAAAAGAGTACCAGAAAATCAATAGCAATATATGGCAATTTGCTGGAGCCGCTACTGGTTTGATTTTGAGCCTGAAGATTGACACTTAGCAAATATTGTTGTGCATCTTTAATTTTTTCTTATTAATTTCTATGATGCTTTAACCCAGCCACAGGGGATGCACAAACCAGTTTGTTTCTTTGTGCCGGTCCCAAGCCTGAATAAATGGAGAGGGTTACATAAGGAATGGCACCCGATGTAAAATTTTGCCAAATCAATATGCAGACAAAATATACATTTCCATACCAGATCAGTCGAGCCCTGGGTTAACAACGACCGCCACCAGTACTGTTAGCCAACAGGGTGCTGGCGGAAATTGGGCTACTGTTGGCCGAAGAAGATTTGCATTGGGTGTGACAAGGATGGATATGATTAGAAATGAGTACATTAGAGGGTCAGCTCAAGTTGGATGGTTGGGAGACAAAGTCAGAGAGGCGAGATTGCACTGGTTTGGACATGTGCAGAGGAGAGATGCTGAGTAGATTGGGAAAAGGATATTAACAATAGAGCTGCCAGGCAAGAGGAAAAAAAGAGGAAGGCCTAAGAAAAGGTTTATGAATGTGGTGAGAGAGGACATGCAGGTGATGGGTGTAACAGAACAAGATGACGAGGACAGGAAGATATGGAAGAAGATGATCCGCTCTGGCAACCCCTAATGGGAGCAGCCGAGAGAAGAAGAAGAATTTCTATGATGCATTAGTTATATAAATATAAATATGCTTATAATATTTATTTTAATATCCCATATATAAGAATAATTCTGTTTAATACCTCTTGTATTTTTTTAACAGAGAACAAAGGATGTTTTTGAAGATTTACTTTTATCTCTGCAGATGAAATGTGCTAAAATGGAAAGAACAAAAAATTAAATGAGAGAAGCACATGAAACAGATACCTGTTTTTTAATTTTTTTTTACTTTTTTTTTGAAAAAGACATTATCTTCCTGGAATTAAATTACTGCAAAGCTTTTAGAGGGGAATGTATTAACCTTAAACACTGCAGTACTAATAAAATGATGTTATATTTAGCAACACTCATTAGTTTTAGGTGTTAGTGTAATTTAAATGGAAAAAAGCATTATGGCTCCTACCTCTGGCAGCAGCATGAGGTTAGACTTGATTTTTGTAAACATAAGCTTTTGCATGAAGGCATACTTATAATATTAGAATTTTAATTTTCTGTGTTACACTGTAGAAGAAAATACAAGATTAAACACTATTGTGGAAAATGTAATTAGTTGGCAAATGACTCCTAGCAGTTGCAGACAGAAGCTTAAAAATGCTTAAGGTCACTATTTAAAAAGTTAAAGCTTTTATGAAGTATGTTGGCACACATTCATTTGGCCAAAGCTTTTTAAATTAAAACAGTTACTTATTTTATACAGTAAAAAAAATCTAATTGCATCCACTGTGTTGATGCATCTCTGCTTGTTCAAGTATATTATGAATGGACCAAATAAATAAATAAATAAAAATACATTAAATATTGATTATAGGCATACTGAACCATCTCTCAAAAATTTTGCTCTAGTAAATGCATGTAATTTGAATATTAGAAAAATTAAGATGAGAAAAAGGCCATTCAGCCCAACAAGCTCATCCATCCTACTCACTTAGTTTGCCAAAAACAACATCTAGTTGCGATTTGAAGGCCCCTAAAGTCCTGCTCTTCACCACCCTACTTTGTAGTTTCTTTGATTTTATGTGTAAACAAAAACTTTTTAACATTTCTGTGAAATTTTCTCTTAACAAGTTTCCAAATGTGTCCCTGTGCTCTTGTTGCAGAGTCCATCTTAACACACTGACCGCTGAACTTCTTATTACCAGGACGCTTCAGGGTCTTTGCACATGTTATAAGTGATGAATTCTATCAAAACTTTAAAGAAATGTATTAGGAAGCATTTGTCATTTTATTATCAACAATAACTCTCTGAAAACTCTGTTTAAATCCAATTAATAATATAAAGAAGCTGTTAATTAATTTATTTTCACCAGCAACATGACTAAAAGTCTCCATTTGAATGAGACTCCTGGGACGATGGTACATAACGAGTGTCCACACATTTGGTAGTTAGTGACTCTTTGTAGTCAGTGGGCTGTCCAGAGAGTAGTGACAAGTCTCAGACGCCTTGAAATGACTATCCACATCAGTAGCATAACCCACAGATTCCACATCATCCAACTGACTGTCACTATATAGATCACTGTCATTATCATCAAAAGAATACATCTTGTAACAATCTAGTTGTTTCAAAATATCAGCAACATTTTACCTCTTTTGTGATAATATAACTTCAGAGGTGTTTATTTGTAACACATTTTCTGCAAGCTTTTGCTTGCTTACTGTACTTGGTGACTGAGACATGGAAGCAGAGATCACTAGCATGCTGGCTATAGTGGCTGTATACTGAGGTATGGGTTTTCTTGTATGTCACACCTTGACTGGCTCAGGGAAGTATGAGTTAACTTGTACCTCACCTTCAACGTGTTAATGAATGTCTGTCTGGTTGCTATGTCTCTGGGCTGTCTTGACTGTTGGACAATGCAGGTTTAGGAAATGGGTGGAGGCGTTAGTTAAAAATAAGGAGCTCTGTTATAAAAATGTTACTGTTTCAGATTTCTTGTATGCTTTGGCAGACAATTATTATTACTATTATAAACTTTAACAAAATAAAAGTATGATTTATTCATAAAATATTCATTTATTCATAAAATAATGTTTATAATGTTTCACGCCTATTTGAAAGGGCAAAGCAAGAATGGAAAAAAATTCTGGATCAACATAAGTGCACAATAAACAAGAATAAAACACACAGTTGTAAAAGACAATAAGCAGTACTACAATAAGATCAGCTTGTGCTTCGTGCAGAAACGTGCTGCAGTCTCACCAGCAGTCATCTCTGGCTTTCCCCCTTGCTATATGCTGAAGGTTGCTGGGCCCCTCTTTCTGCTTTTCTGTGCATTTTCTGTTATTATTCCTTGGGATCAATATTCCAATAGAATCAGCATGAGTTTCCTGCAGAGACATGCTTCACTAACTTTGGCCATCACCTGTGGTTAGTTAATGGTAGTTTCTCTCTTTAAGGCTCTTCCACTATACACTTTCGAAACAAAAGCGAAGAACACATTTTTCTCACTGGCATATAAATATACTGTATACTGATTGTTAGCACATAACACACATTGCTTTTAGTGCTTTGCTGTTTTCATGTAAAACTTTTCCAACTTGTTAGATGTTCTACTTTATTGGTTATCCATACTACCTAAATGTAGTCCTTTTAATATATTTTCAGCACACTTTTTTCTCCTGGGTGTCATAGTGATTCAGTTTTAAGTGCTGCTCCTTCACAGAGTTCTAAGTTAAGATTCAGACTCTGTTGCTATTTGTATGGAGTTTACGCATTTTCATTTGTTTTCTTTGGTATTCAGATTTTTCTCCCACATTCCAAAGAGGTATTGTGTTAGATTAAGTGGCAGCTTTAAAATGGCCTTAGATGAATGATACTGGATCTGTGCGTAAGTGAGCCCTTCAATTAGATGGCATTTATAGTTCAGGCTTGGTTTCTGCATTTTACACAATTCTTTTGGGATAAACTATGAGTCCTATCAGCCTCAACTACTATGGGAAGATTTACTATTGAATGCATGGCCCTTCCAGTTTGAAGAGAGAACTTTAGAAAGCAGCATGCTTAGACAGTACATGAACCTTTCACTAAAATTATATATATAGTGGTCAAGTGAAGTAGCTGCATGTTGCCACTGGTCAGCCCTGTTTATTTCAAACAAAATTAGCGATACTATGTGCACCAACAAGAAGGCTTTAAAACCTCAAGGCACTCAGAAAGGAACTCCATCCTGTGTTGTGTTGGGTGCAAGACTGAACTCCTCCTCCTATCAGCAGTGGGATTTATATCTTGGGAACCAGAAGGGTCAGAGTCAGTTGCCCTCGCTGGGGGTCTCCTCAGTGTTACAGTTTAAACAATAGAGGAGAATGTTAAGCTCAGTGCCCCTTCTCAACCCGCAGTGGTATTACATGCCTCTGATGAGCCCAGATGTGTATATGTGATAAAAAAAAAAAAATATATATATATATATATATATATATATGTGTGTGTGTGTGTGTGTGTGTATATATATGTACGAGGGGGTACCCAAAAATAACCAAAATTAAAAAAAAAAAAAATAATTAAAAATTAATAATTAATTAATAAAAATTGTTTGAATAATTTTTAGTTACTGAAACTTTAGTCTCCTTCAAAGTACTCTCAGTATGTGAATGTATCATCTCAGTACGATCTTCCCACTGGTGGAAACATTTTCGGAATTGCTAATGAGGAATGTTGCTCAAGGCCTGCATCGATTTTTCTTTGACTTCCTCTATGGTACAAAAACTCTTTCGTTTGAGTTCTTTTTTCATATGCGAGAACAAGAAAAAGTCACACGGAGCAAGATAAAGTGACATTTCCCCTCGTTTGAAATGTGAAAACCACCTGTAGACCTGTGTTTTACTTAAAGCTACCTTTTTAAAAGCAGTTTCAAGCATCACTGCAGATTCAGCAGCTGTTTTCCCTAAGAGAAAACAAAATTTAACGCAGACTCGCTGTTCTTTATGATCACCCATCACAAAAATCGCAGAACATGTTTAATAAGCACCAAGAAAAACCAACACGGAATGCCATATGAACTATTCAGAGCAATGCCAGTTGGCAGACTGCCATAGAATACTGTAAGTATGCTACACCTAGTGTCAAAATTCTCAACTAAGTCTAGATTGAGCACCAGATACAGATTCCGGTTATTTTTGGGTACTCCCTCGTATTAGGGTTGGGAATCAATTACAAAAACATTTACTAATTAATAACATAAATGTATGTGATTAACCACCATTAATCTCATGTATCAATAAGATATGCAATTATAAAATTAACACACTAATCATGAATTAACTACACACTAAATTACAAATTCAGACAACCCTTGAAGAGCGTCTACGCGATTGGTACTGCACTGCTGGAAAGTGCCTGACACCTGAAGCCTTCTGATCACTTTGAATTTAGAATTTAAAATTGTCTTGTTGATATTTTTTGTGTCTTTTTAATGTTTTTGAAAATGTTTTGGATTAAAAAGATGCTTTAGGCCTTATCCCATTTCAGGATTGTATGACTCCAACTGGCTATTCAACTCCAGTTCCGACTTTTGACTCTGACACCACGGCCCCGGCTGATAATAAACCAAGCTTGCTTGTCTTTGGAATATGAGAGGCTATGCAGAGAGCCACATGAGGACATGGCAAAAATGTTTAAACTCTGTTTTTATATAAGGAAATTTTTAATCAAGTTATTAGTAGTGCAAAAAATTAAAATTTTATGATTAATAATATGTACACTGTTTAGTAACCAGAATAATGCTATATTTTTTTGCTTCCTAATAATTAAATAATACTACAACTGCATGGTAAAAAAATCAATGACTATTTTGCTTTCTAATCAGAGATAATGAATATTATATATTATTATGCCTCTTGTATCACAATTAAAATAAAACAAATCTGTATGTGCATGAGTCAGAGGGCTATGGGAGCCATAGATATGCAAAATGCAAGTTCAACCCAAGGTGATAATTACTGCATATTGATGAAGAGTACAAGTGTTCTAATGAGTTGACTTCAAGCCTTATGACATAATAAGTGCAGTCTAGTGTGCCATTAAAAATTTGTAATTCAGAAATACTGGCCATGGACTTTTATTCTTATATTTCTTGCTTTTAAATAAATATAAAGATTTAATGTGAACGTTGCAATAACACTAATGAAATTCTACTAAGCCATAAGCAAAGTCTCTTCTACCTATCTTAATGAATGTAGTAGGTGTAATCGATAGTAAAGAATGGAATTGTGATTGAATAATAGCTCTCCTAGACAAGAACATACAAGAATTTACAAGGATAAAACCAGACTTAAGCAATGAAAATATTCACTCCTTCTGATGGCAAACTGGGATTCCCAGTTTCTTTAAGATGTTTAAGGGCCATTAGGATAATTTTCCCAGATGAAAATATTTAAGTGAAATATAGTTTAGATGTTCCCCGGTGCAATAAATGAAATCACTAGAATCCCTTGTGTTACTTATAGAGCACTGTTGAATATTGGAAATAGATAGATAGAACATCTGCAGCATCTTATTGCAGATGTTGAAAGACGCCAGCCTTCTAAGGAAGTATAGTCGGCTCAGTCCTTTCTTACACAGAGCATCAGTTTTGGCAGTCCAGCCCAATTTATCATCCAGCTGCACTCCCAGGTATTTATAGGTCTGCACCCTCTGCACACAGTTACATCCGATGATCACGGGGTCCACGAGAGACCTGGGCCTCTTAAAATCCACCACCAGCTCCTTGGTTTTGCTGGTGTTCAGGTGTAAGTGGTTTGAGTCGCACCATTTAACAAAGTCTTTGATTAGTTTCCTGTACTCCTCCTCTTGCCCACTCCTGATGCAGCCCACGATAGCAGTGTCGTCAGCGAACTTTTGCACATGGCAGGACTCCGAGTTGTATTGGAAATCCAATGTATATAGGCTGAACAGGACCGGAGAAAGAACAGTCCCCTGTGTCGATCCTGTGTTGCTGACCACCATGCTGACCACCATGCCAGACCTGCAGTTCCCGAGACGCACATACTGAGGTCTGTCTGTAAGATAGGTATGAATCTACTGCACCACTGCCTCTGTCCAAGTGGGAGAGGGATCAGTGTAGCATATAGATGATGGCATCCTCCGCTCCAACCTTCTCTGGTATGCGAACTGCAGAGGGTCGAGGGCATGGCGGACCTGTGGCCTCAGGTGGTGAAGCAACAGCCTCTCCATGTTCTTCATCACATGTGACAGAGCGACAGGCCAGAAATCGTTCAGCTCACTAGGATGTGTTACCTTTGGGACTGGGGTGATGCAAGATGTTTTCCAAAGCCTCGGGACTCTCCCCTGTTTGAGGCTCAGGTTGAAGATGTGTTGTAGAGGACTACCCAGCTCCAATGCACAGGCCCTCAGCATTCGTGGCGATACTCCATTTGGACCCGCTGCTTTGCTGGCACAAAGTCTCTTCAGCTCTCTGCTTACTTGGGCTGCTGTAATTGTGTGTGGGGATGTCTCTCCTATGCTGGTATCATGGAAGGTTATGACTGCCCCTTTATATAGTAGAGGGGATGTTGAGTGTAGGAGAACCTGGGACCACAAATCCAGTCCTTAAGATGGTGATATATAGGTGGTGACATGGGCTCCAATGCTTCCATAAAGTATTACCATTGTGACTACAGTTTTCCTTGTTGGAGATATTAAGATTGGCTAATTCTTGCCAGTGCAATGACTTTTAAGCCAGAGCCTATGCCTTGACTGGTTGGAGGAAAACAGGTTAGATGGAGAAAAAAAGCAGAGAGAGAGAATTATGGAGGGAAATGAGGGTTTAATGTAGTACCTTAAAGTAGGAAAGTGCCCTTAAGCACCCACCTAATAGACAGAGGGGCATGTGCTGTTTAGCCAGCCAAGAAAGGTAACAGGTATTTGGTTTTCATTATCTTTGTTTCTCTTTGACCTTGTCCTCCTTGTGCTATTTTTAGTTTTTGTGCTTGTTTAACACTCATTTGTGTAGTGCAGTATAGTGTATTGACTAAGGCATTATATCGTCAGCCTCAACACTGCCTGGTATCTGAGTCACTGTATGACCCTGCCTTAACATGATTGTGCACCACTTCAACAAAATGTATATGAGCAATTGTATTGTATTTTTTTATTTAACATTTTATTGAATTTATTAAAATCAAATAACATTCCATACAAGCAAGTCAAGTTTTACAAAACTAGGTTCAAAACAAATTAACCCCCACCTAAGTATTTTGGACTTGTATGTCATATTCGATAATGTTTTTAGACCAGTTTACAGTAATAATAACATTAATAACTCGACTATAATAGCTTCTATGGCTTTATTTGGATTTGAAGTAACTATTGCTTACACATGTCACACAGCTAATTCACTATGATAAAATCTTTGTCTTAATAGTAACAAATTTAAAAACTGGACCACTACATTCATTTAGGGTATGGTTTAACCTTAACAGGATATCTTATTATCCATCCATCCATTTTCAACTGCTTCTCTAGGTTTGAGAGGTGGGGGTGGCTTTTTGAGCAAAGATATGCAAATGTCCCTTGTCCCCACCACCTCCTCCAATGTCTATGGGAAGATAATGAGATGTTCCCAGGCCAGCTGAGAGATACAATCTCTTCAGCATATCCTGGGTCTGCCCCGAGATTTCTTCCTTTTTGGACATGCCCTAAACACCTCCTTAAGGAGATGTCCAGGAGACATCCTAATCAGATGCCTGAACCACCTCAACTGGTTCCTTTTGATGCAGAGGAGCAGAAGCTATACTTTGAGCTCCTCCAGCATGTCTGCACTTCTCACCCTTTCTCTAAGTCTGATACCAGACATCCTGCAAAGGAAAACCATTTCTGCTGCTAGTATATATGATCTAGTTATTTTGGTCACTACCCAAAGCGTGTGGCTATAGGTGAGGGCAGGAATATAGATTGACCAATAAATTGAGAGATTCAACTTTTGGAACAACTGTCCACTCCCTTATTCCTTGACTTGTGAGCAAGACCTCAAAATACTTAAACTCCTCTGCTTGAGGCAGCACCTCATCTTCAACCTGGAGAGAGCACTCCTCCCTTTTCTGACAGAACAATAACCTCAGACCTGCTGATTCTCATCCTGGCCTCATGACACTTAGCTGCAAAAACCCCAGAGTGTGTCTGAGGTCTCAGTCTGACGAAACAAACAAGACCATATCATCTACAAGCAAAAAGCAGAAATGCAATCCTGAGGTGACCGAATGGGACACCCTCCACACCTTGGCTATGCACAGAAATTCCATCCAGAAAAATTAAGAACAGAATTGGTCCCAGAAGGCAGCCCTGGGGTAGTCCTACACCCACTGGGAATGAGTTTGACCTGTAATGTGTAACAAGCTTTCACTCTGGTATAGGAGCCGAATATCCCACAGCAGCAGGCCCAGTACCCCATTCTCCTGAAGCACCCCCACAGGAATGTGGTTGTATGTCTTTTCCAAAGTATAAAAGACATGTAGACTGATTGAGCATACTCCCATGAACCCTGAAAAATCCTTGTAAGCATGCCAAGGTGGTCCAGTGTCCCATGACCTAGATGAAATCCACATTGTTCCTTCTGAATTTGAGGTTCAAGCGACAGCCAAACCTTCCTTTACAAAACCTTGGCAATATAACAGGCTTTCTCAACGAGGCTGAGGAGTGTGATACCCTAAAGTCAGAATACAAACTCTGGTCTCCCTTCTTAAAGATGGGTGCCACCTCCCCAGTTTATGGCTTAATAGTGTTTTCATTCTGCCATGTCAGCTCATTCTTATATCGTAGATTTGTTCCCTTCCATAGATATCAATCAAATAATTTGTAGCCTAACGTAAATAACTAATTCTCAGTTCTTCATTTTCTCTCATCAGTTTCCTTCCTGATATTTTGTTAAACTAGAATGTTCATGAAGAATACCTTTCATTGGAAATGTCTGGGACCAGATGTAGTCTGGATTTCAGATATTTTCAGAATCAGGAATATCTCAGTCAACCTTTACTCCGTATTGCCCACTTTGCTGGAAGTCATTAACCAACCAACGAGTCACTATACCCAGTTTTCATATGGTGTGGGTGTACATACATAACATGTTTTTGCCAACATAAAAATGCAGTGTCTGGTTTTCCTAATGTAATCAGAGCACTTTACTGCATTCATATTGCAATAAGGGCACCTAGCAAGAACGTAGTTGTTTTTGTTAACCAAAAGCTGCAACTTTCCATTAATACACAAGTCATCTGCAGGTTTTAGTGTGTCACTTGACCGTGGACAAGGCTGAAAGCTTGTTGACTGTTTTGCTTAGCATAAGGCATCCCACCATGTTCTCCATGTTGTTGATCGTGTGTAGTTTCCACATGCCATTTGAAGCTTTACATTGGACTTTCCACCACCCTCCATCTCACCTTGAAAGAATAAATCCATTTGAGTCTGCTCATACATTTTCACCTCCACTTTTTAGTGTAAGCATAGCTGCATGCTTGAACCCATGTAAAGTTTTATAAAAGAGACCCCTGGTGTGGAATTTTTCAAAAAGTCTTGGATTTTGGAATTTCGGATTAGGTATACTTAAACTGTAAATGCAACAGGGGAGCGTATAATATAAAAAGCAGATATACTGTAGGAAATGGATAGTTAGATTCTGCAAATTCTTATGTCTTTGTGCCTAGTGTTAGTAGTACTGTAAATAATACTCATAATTTTTATTAAAATAAAGAAATGTTTCATCTGAAAATGTTATGTTATCACTTTAGGGTTGATTCTTTTCACTCCTATCCTACTTCATGCAATTTACCTAACACCATTATTATTATTATTTCCATGTATTTCAATTTGTTACATTAAATCCTCCAGGTGCTTGTGCAGGCTTGTCAACCTTCTTTAAATGACTGTTACTCATTATTGCTGTAGAAACAAATATCGTCTTCTTTAGCATGATTTACTGGGAATGACTACCAGTAGCGCCTGAAAACAATATATTAAAAATAAAGAGCTTGAAGGACCCATAGCTCCCCGTTCAATCAAGACCACAGTGATTGATTTTTGATATTTTAATTAAATGTGCGCATATTACTCCTTGTATCATTTATTATACAGTGCTTTTCACATGTTGAGAAAACAAATTAAAATAAATGGCAGTGGCTTAACCTAGTATGCTTTTAATTATATGGCACTGCCACCTGTCGCTTCATGAACAAAATCAAGTTCGTTATTTCAGATCTGATGCTGTTGTAGCTTATTTGTTTATGAATGCTACGGCAGGCACACACTCAAATGTTAAAATAATTTAACATATGAATATCATGTCAGAGAGGGGTAAGGCATTGCATATGCAGCTTGGAAAACTGAAAAATTCTGAAATGGCCACTAGATGGCAGGGTAACAAAATAATTTCTTTAGGTTTTCGGTAGAGAGGATGTGAAATAGTCTGAGATTTAAAGCAAATTATGTTATAATAAAAAAAATATAAAAAGCTTTGTATATAAAAAAAATATTTTTTTTGGTTTAAAATGAACACTTTTTTCATGTGAAAGTAGATTAGGATAATATAAAAGACAATCTCATGACAAGACATGTCTCATTAGCCTTGAGCCAGTCCATTGTTTGGTCCATTTATGTGAAAACTGGACCAATTATGATTTAGTAAATGTACTATTATACAGATATTTCAGATGTGAGAAGAAAAATTGGGAAACACCCTCACAGTTAGTGGACAGACCCAGGAAACAAGATGAATTTGGTAACAGTGCTAACTACTGTGTCACCATGTATAGAATTTTAATTAAATATTTTTAATCAATATATGGTAATTTTTACAATTTAATGCAAGTATATATTTAAATGAAGTTGTAACAATGAATAATTAAACGCATAAGGAAAAGGACTGAATGTAACTAAAAGGTTAACTAAACGCAGCTTACTCCTATTAACAAAGCAATGTTTGGAATAATGGAAGAAACGACATGTATACAAAGTTAATGGTGGCTGTATAGAATTCTGCATATTAAGAGTCAAATGACATAATGAATTAGATAAGGTAACGGTAATAGAAACATATAAAAAGGAATGAATTGTATTAATGATTGCTCACTCCATGGACTGAGACATTTGTGCATATCTATGTGCAAATAAAGAATCATTCTGAATTTTCATCTACAGTATGGCCTCATGAATAAATGGTATGTACTCACAAAAATATTGTGTACTCCCATTTCCACGCTTACTTCGAGATGTATAAAACTAAACTTGGCATAAAGCTACGCACATATTCACAGTGAGGTGACTCCTAGCGTACGCACTTTTCAGCTCGGTTTTGCAAACTGGTGGCACCCAGTGTCAAAGCAGTGCTACTGTTTCTGTGGTCTGCTTTTCTTTTTAATATTCACACCTATGATGTGAGTTTTATCAAATACACCAAAATTAATTGCATATTGTTTACAAATTTAATTCACTTCATTGTAATCATTCTGTACAATGATGCACGGAATGGCCAAACTATTCCAACTATCATTGCTGTTTTAGTGTTGTAAGAAGATATCACAAATGGAAGAATTAGAAGAGAATGCATATTTACAGATGATAATGACTGGCTTCTAAGTCGATTTTGATTTCCAACAGCTATCTTCTTGGCGCTGTGTGCATGAACTGGCACTGGTTTTACAAAGGTAGACTTTGAGGAATTATGCTGTACCTGCTCTTTGCAAGATCTGTCCACTCTTGGGTTTTTAATTACAGCAGCTTTTCAACTTGAACTTGCTGGCTGATCGCGTATTTCACAATCATCACTGAGTCACACCATGCCAGCTGTATAGGATGGTATTATCCACTTGTCATCCAGATATATAAGATTTCCTTACACTGTGGTTGAACTGGCAAAAATACAAATGCAATTTGCAGCAACATTCAGTTTTCCAAATGTAATCAGAGCAGTCAAATGCATGCACATTGCTATTGCAACAACGCCAGACAAGTTACATCTGCCAGGGATGAATCACCAACAAAATGAGCTGACATTACATCACATATAGCTGAAAAAAATATAAAAAACAGTGACTCTGCAGAGTTGCAGGTGCTTTTTCCAACTAGTGCGGCAAAAGGCAAGCAGTCCTTTTAAGGACAAAGAGTCACCTCAAAGAAAAGAGCAGAGAATCAGTCCGTTGTGGCAGTCAGTGCTGTCGCTACACTATAAAGGCGCCTTCAGAAAATTCATTTGATTATGTAAATAGAAAGCATTTCCACTCTATTAATGTGCTGCTCTATAATGCACAGAAAGTATGTTGCAGTGTGCAAGAATGTACCTGAACAGATTCTCTATGACAGGGGTGGGCAAAGTCGTTCATGGAGGGATGCTGTGGCTGCAGGTTTTTGCTCAAACCAAATTGCTTAATAAGAAGCATTTATTCCTCAAGTAACACTTCTACTTCACTTTAGTTGTCTTGCTCGCTAAGATTTTGAACCCTTATTGATTATTTTAGTCTTAAACAGCTGTATTCTTGGTTTTTAATTGCTCCTTATTAGCAATAACATGCAAATGGCAAAAGAAACCAGCTTTTTTCCATTTAGCTTGTTACCATTTATGCCTATGTGTACTTATCGTGCACAATTGGGTTTAATTAAATACGTGGAAGGAAAGTGAAGAGAAAAAAACTGAAGGACTGAGAATTACTACATCCATTTTAGCCTTCAAATCATTTGGATGATATCCTTAGGAAGGGAAAAAAATCTAGGATATGAGAATGACCT
This sequence comes from Polypterus bichir lapradei, assembly GCA_026402145.1. Lineage (NCBI taxonomy): Eukaryota > Metazoa > Chordata > Cladistia > Polypteriformes > Polypteridae > Polypterus > Polypterus bichir. The sequence continues at coordinate 49,163,539 of JANRMT010028174.1, read as the reverse complement.
GACATGGTAGAGTTAAAGCAAAAACAACCCATGAAATTAAATTATTGGCAAGCATTGCTTTCTAACTGAGCAACTGGGTTGGAACAAAAATCTGCAGCCACTGTGGCCCTCCAGGACTGACTTTGCCCACCTCTGCCTATGATGAACCTGACCCACCAAATGATCAGCCAGATCAGACAGTGTTACAACTTCATTTGAATGTAATTAGCAGAATGTAAAAATAGGTAATCAGATGCTGCATTTATTGTTTAACCATTTCATTTAATTTGTGTCCAGTATCACATAGTACAGCCCTTATATTCCTTAGTTCATTGGCCACATCTCTTACAGCATCCAATATTGCATTTTGTGACTCCAGGACAGTCCATCAGCGCACAGTCAGATGGCCTCCCAGCAGTTTCTGAGGCAGAGGTGTGTGTGCAGCCAGCACCCAAAGATGCACTCGCCATAGCAGCATTATCACCACATGACAATTACACCAGGGTCAGTTTTTGTAATATTGTCTGAAACAGAATAAACAGATGGTGGAATGTGACTCGCCTTCTCATGTCAACTGTGATACCTGACCACTTCTTTTTTCTTTCAGGCACTGTGCGATTTTCTGAACTCAAACTTTCAAGTATCCCTGCCACACATTTTTTTTGCTTATACCACTGCGTAAGCCAACAAATAACAAATTTTTCCTTGCCTCCACTTCACATTCACTGAAATTCTTCCTTTTTTACATGTCTTTTCCATTGTTTTTTAACAAAACACTGAACGGAAGGTGATATTTATATTGATTTGTATATTAAAATATGTAAAATTCTGGGAGGAGTTGGGGTTGGGCTGTAGGTAATTGCATTTATAATAAATTTCACGTTCATTGGGATTTGTAAAGGGGAAGTGTGTGGAACTTGGCGTATGCACAGATTCATGCATTTAGATTTTGTTGTGCATACACACATTTCCACTGTTGCCCGTATGCAATGTTTTAAGTGGTAAATCAGTTAATATTACTAGTAGACATATCTAAAGGCTTCTTTGTCACATTACATGACTTTTCAGTTATAGCTTTCATTTATATAATTTTAGAGAATAAAATGCATGATCTCATGAATCCAGTTGCATAATCTGACATGCCCAGCAACTCACTCTATCTAGTCTATGACTCACTCTGATAAAATCAAACAGGTTTGGTTTTGATTTCAGTCGTAGGGGCAGAATTGCATTCATGACAATCAATGAATGCTCATCCAGACGTACAATGCATATAATGCAGCAATGAGGAATTAGGAAGGCTGATATTCGTTTGTTTTTTTGACCTCACAGAGAGAAGAAAAGCTCAGATGTCTGAAATCTCATGTTTACGTACCACAACAGAATGGAAAATAAATGAATAAATAAATAAAAGGGTATAGATTGCTGCTGAACTTGTCGGACCTGTTAACTTTTTATACAGCACCGAAAAGGCGCTGGGCAGCACGTTATTATCTGTCAAAAAAATGGGCAAGCACAACCTTGCTAGAAGGTCGACACTCAGTCAATAAAGTGATTTTCAGTCATCTGGCAACAAGATCAGCAATTGCAGCTGGCAAATCTAACATATCCCACAAATAGAAGTCATTTAATTTGACATTAAGCAGCTGACTTTGACCCTGGCCCAGTTACTATGTGTAGTGTGCACCTTATTCTTATACAATGATGGTTTTCTGAGGGAAACACCGGCTTTCTCTTACATCTGTATGCCTCCATTTCCGCATTTTATATCATTGTATTATTTAGCTGGATTACATTTATTAGAATTAAAAATTCTCCAATGATTACATTATAACTTGGATGGAAGTTCATTTTCTCCATGTAAAATTTGGAAAAGCTTCCACTTAAGTCATTGTGTTATACAGAGAGAAAACACATTTGCATTTACACTCGTATTAAATGTGGACACTATTCATTTCCTTACCATCTCAGAATGTGGTCAAAATGTGGTTATTGCAGTGCAATCGTAAAAATGCATGGCAGTACCTGGTGAAAATGTAACATGTAATATATGTAATATATTTGTATATTAATTGAGGACTACATTATGTTTGCATACTGTTTTTGTAAAGGATGGAAACCACAGCCATTTAGATATTGAACTAGTTATTTGTTACTAAATTCCCATTTTGTTAGTTCACAATTAGGTGCATGTTCATTGATAAGTGTGTGTGCTAAATGAACTGCACTGCATATATAACCATATAAGAAATTTTGGAAATGAAGCTCATTTATGAGTAATATCATTGACCCAGCTAGCTCAGCTAGCACAGGACACAAGACAGGAATAAACCCTGGACAGTCCTTTTGAAGGCGCACACGCACACACACACACACACACCAAACACACACTATGCCCATTTTAGTGTCGCCAATTCACCTAACCTGCCTGTCTTTGGACTGTGGGAGGAAACCAGAATATCCCACACAGACACAGGGAGAACATGCAAGCTCCACAGAAGGAGGACCCAGACATGATCCCATCCTACCATGGCTACCTCAGCACCACCATGCTGCCCTCCCTAAAGGTAATAAGCTAAAACAGACTTCCTTTTCTGAGGCACATGGATTACACAGAAAAAAAAAACAATAGTGTGCAGCAGGGAGGATAATAAGAATGAGGTCTAGTTGTTTATCTATCTTAGCAAAGCATAAAAATATGTACAGTTTTTTGAAGGTCAATATGGGCACTGTACTGAACTGAAAAGAAAGACAAAAAATAGGTTTTTCTCCGTTGTTCTCTTTTGTTTGTACTTTCTAGCCACACTTCAAGGTTTTTACATAATTCATGACTGGGGTAAGGCGAAATGTTTCTATTAGAAAGTGGCTTTGTAATATGTTCATGGAGTGCATCGATGATTTGTTATGTCAAAGACTGCCTCATATTTCTAGCATATAATCCACGCATTATTCAATTATTCAGTAAACTTGTTGAATGTAAATCATGGCTATCCAAAACGAGCTTGAGGGACTGAATGGTCTCCAGTTGTTTGTAAAATGTCTTATGTTTCTGTGCAATTCCAGCACCTAGTCCACTGAGATGTGGTCAGAAGCTGACTCAATCAATGCAGCCACTTCATTGAAAGGTAAGTGTCATCATACTAGGACAGTTAAGAGAAAGAAGTCAGCATACTACACATGTCTTTGGAATTTAGGAAGAAAACCTCCTAGGTGACACTTGCCACAAGTCAAAAAAATGTTGTATTTTTGCACAAGTTTGGCTGTGCTCATCTGTGCATCTAATACACTGCTCTTGGTGACATTAATCACTGAGCAGCACCTATCACCATTTACGGTGTGGTTTGTTCATGGCTGTTCCTTTATTTTGAACATTAGAACAATGTAGACAAGAACAGGTCATTCAGCCAAATAAAGCTTGCTGGTCCTATCCACTTAATTCTTTTTAAATAATAGCAAGTCAAATTTTAAAAGTCCCTAAAGTCTTACTGTCTACCACACTACTTCATCACTTATCCCATGTATCTACGGTTCTCTGTGTAAAGAAAAACTTCCTAATGTGTGTGCAAAATATAACCTTAACAAATTTCCAACTTTGTCATCATGTTCTTGTTGAGCTCATTTTAAAGTAACAGTCTGCTATTCACTGTATTAATTCCCTTCATAATTTTAAACATTTCAATCATGGCTCCTCTTAATCTTCTTTTGCTTAAACTAAAAAGGCTCAGCTCTTTTAATGTTTCCTCATAATTCATCCCCTGTAGCCCTGAAATCTGCCTAGTCGCTCTTCTCTGGACTTTTTACAGCACTGCTCTGTCCTTTTATTAGCCTGGAGACCAAAACTGTACACAGTACTCCAGATGAAACCTGGAGGGCTTGTTTTATAATACTGTAGAATCAAGACTTGCTATGGCTTCTCACCTTCAAGAAATACATTGGTCTGCAAATCATCTGATGTAAAGACTTTTATCTGGTTAAGATTTATGTTTGGGACAAGTTGGTGGGCTTCATCAAGGAGGACTGCAGTTGCCTGGACTTCAGCTTCAAAGACTGCCCTGTTGCATACATCAGGTCTTTTCCAAATGGACTGGAGTTTCTATTTCCCCTCATCCTTCAAAGCCAATTGAGATGTGATCAGTCTTAATGAATCATGACCATATTCTTCCATAGTAAAGGCCAAAAAACTTGGTATGGACAAAACAAGCAGTTTAACTACATCCTCGAGATCTACATAACCAAGCAGAAGATGACACTAATGAGCAAACCTAGCTACATTAGATTTTACAATTATATGTTACAAAACGTTTTTACATTGATGTAAATGAGATTTGAAGAACTTTGAGGATTATGAACATCGCGATAATCATTCGGTTAGATTACTGTCCTGTTTTTAATGAAAACGTTTTTTAAAGTGGATATATAATATAGCATCACATAATATTCTAAGACCTATTTAATCAGTGCTTCTATTTCTCCTCATGATTGACTCTATTATGAACAACTCAGACACAGAATGGAATCCAGCGGACTCTTTGAAAGCAGCCTGAAGATCTCAACTTTGCCAATGATCTGGCACCCCAACACACGTGCATCAGCAGATGCAAGATACATCCAATAACTTGGTAGCCATCTCTTCCCAAATTGCCTTTTACAGCAACAAAGGAAAGCCGAATGTCATCAAGGGCAACATAACCAACACTGGGCCAGTTCAGCAAGTGGCTAAACACATGGAGATGCAGAACCCTTCACCTACCCAGGCAGTGTTGTCAACAAACTGGGAGACACAGAGACAGATGTTAAGGCCAGATCGGGCAAGGCTATAAACAAAGGTCAGGATATTCAATACCAACATTTTCTCAGTCTTTCTTTATAGAACTGCGACCTGGAGGATGACACTTAGGACCAGTATGAAAGTTCACACCTTCATCAACACATTACTATTAATATGAAGAATCTTTCAGATACATTGGCCATACCATAAGCAACAATGTCCTTCAACAGAGAACAAACCAGATGTCTGCAGAAGAGGAGATTTTAAAAATGAAATGGGAATAGTTTGGACACACCTTCAGAAAGCCTTCCACCAAAATCACCAGACCGTTCCTGACCTGGAATCCCTAAGGCAAAAGGAAGAGAGGAAAGCCAAACCCAACAAGAGTGCCAGAATCTGGAGGCAGACACAATAAGGATGGCCTTCACTTGGAGTCATCTAGAATGAAAGGTGCAGGGAAGCGATGCTTGGAGGACACTTGTCAACGGCCTAGGTAGGGTAGAAGACATAACAAGTAAAGAAAGTAAGAAGTCACATGAGCAAACGAAACAATGTCAGATCTGTGGGTTAACTATGGATTAGCCATTTTTTGGCAAATTAAACAGTTCATGTTTAGTGTTAGGGTTATGGTTAGGGTTTGTTCTCTGCACATCCACATTTATACAGTATGTTTGCAATTTCACTAAATAAATCTTCCATATCTTTTAACAAGTGATTTTTGGGTTAATAAGAAAGCTGTTAACATACCTATGTTACTAATTTCTTTTTACAGTGATGTAAATGGGATTTGAACAATGCTGAGGAATCTAAACAACATGATAGGTAGCTGGTTAGATTACTATCCTGTCTTTCAATAAACAAAATTTAAATTGGATATATAATATAGCATAACATAAAATTCTTAGACTTAATCGAATTCATGATTCGTGGTATTGACAATTACCAATTCTGGATGAGGAAACAGACCATCACAATGCAAATTCATACAGGTCAGTTTAGAGCCTCCAGTTAACCTAAAAGTGTGCCTGCATTTATTAAGAGTCTCAGAGTAGGAAAATGGCCTTAACTGGATCAAAAAGAGGGGGAGTAATAGCAGTATTAACATTGTGTCAGTTTCCTAATTTTGGAACCTATTCCTACCTTCACTAGGATTTAAGGGAGCTTGTGAGCTGTCCAAACTCACCAGGAGCAGTCAGAAAAAGGTGTTTCAGGCAGAGTTCAGCACATACATTCTGAAAAATATACAATGTTTCCTAAACACTGGACAAAATGAACTTTTAAACATATATCGATCAGACAGAGATGGAATACCATTTGTAACAAATCTCATACATCACATGGTTGCTTCACCTATGCAAAGAATTCATGTACTGTTTCTGAAATGAAAGTGTGTGTAATGTTACGTTTTTTGGCCGTGATGTAAATGCTGTTTTGCAATAGAAATGATTTAAGTATGTCACAACCAGACATTTCTCAAATTTTGCAGGTGAGGTAATACACAGATTTATATGTTTCCACACCACTCCACATGAGGTAATGTTAAAGCAAGCTGCATTCAAACAAATCAGTTTTTTCTAGAGTTGTTGGTGTGATTAACGGCACATACATGAAGATGATTGCCTTAAGTGTAAATGAGATATGAGAGTCACAAGCAATATTACATGATCAATATGCAGCTGGTCATGTGTGCAAACTGTATAATTGCTGATGTTGTTGCAAAGAGGCAACAATTATGTGCAACTTAGCATAATATTCTAATCTTATTATGCTTTCCTGATTATTTTTCTTCTTCTTCTTCTATCAGTTTGAATATTTTTATTATTACCTTTAAGGGGAAGTCTTAGCATTAGTATAAGAAAACTAACTACTTCTCATGTCCTACTCTGGCATAGGACAAATTCTTAATGTAGTCAGACTTTAGGTGAAATTCCTAGGAGTAATTCTGAGATGCTTGATAGATATGGGCACAGATCTCTTTAGAATGTGAAGAGAGGACAGGAGTAGAGAGAAACATTTACACAGGCTTAGGAACTGGACACGAGATTCAAGCCCCAGAAAACGCTCCAACAACAAAGACAACCACTGTGCCACACTGTTGCTCTCTGTGGAATGGGTTGATGCTCAATCCCCATTTTGTTTTACTTAGGACTTGGTGGACTGTCAATACTACATTACATACAGGTGTAATACAGTGCAATTTTAAACAATGGTAATTTAACATATTTTTGGCAGTAGTAATGATCTGTTGAGATATTACCAATTAAAACTGCTACTTCTCCAAAATAAGAGTGTACAAACCCTCCAGGGGAGCAGGGCAGACACTGAGTTCACGAGATGCAGAGGATACCTTATTGTATGTAAATATTTTTGTTCATGTTACTTTTGCATAGTTAATTAAATATTAAATAGATATATAGTTAACATACATGTAAAATAAAAAATGTTGGATTTTACTTATCTTGCTTTACCATTAATACTGTATATACTGGTAGCAAAAAAAGAAAAAATAGTGCTTTCTTTACCAGGAAAACAAGAAGTGACAAAGTGTCCCATAGATCTTTTTCCCCAAAGTGCTCTGTGGCACAGAATTCTAAAATGGGTTTAGCTAAATGCTCCATAGGACAAAGGTTAGGCTTCCAACGTGAATCTGTTAATGACAAAGCCTGAATCACTTTTTTATGGATTCTGAGATTACCTTATACAGTGGAGACGTTGCGATGTCAGTAACAAATGCACAGATAAGCAGAAAAAGTCTTGAAGGCAATCCAGCTGAAGCTGGGCAGCCAATGTTTTTCTTCTGAAATCAAGGCTATTGGCAGACATTAATTCACAGAGGAAAAATCCATTCAAAATCAAAGGCAGAAATGCGTGTAAAGCAACTTTTACTTTTCTCACTTTCACACCCACTCATTTAAAATTCTCTTACAATTAATTTTCCCATGTGTATTCTGTGTAAAAGATAGCCACAGTATATGCTTCAAGGCTATCATTTTATGTCTTTTAATATTTTTCTGCATATTTCAAAATAAAAATATATTTAGATACACATTTGTTGCACTGAAACAGTTATAGAATTGTATTGAAAATTAGTTTTCTAGTTATCATTTGACTATATGTTTAGAAATCCAAGACACATCACATTTATATTTATTATGGTATATTATTATTATTATTTTTATCTGAGTCTTGGTGAGAATGTTTATGTAACAGTCATAGTAATGACTAACACTCAGATACTTCCTTTGAAATTGATGCCAGCAGAGAAACACCATGGAAGCAATCAGACATGGGCAGTGCCAGTTATTGCTAGGTTATTATGCACCATAGGCCAACTTTATTAGTGCACCAACCGACTAGTCAGTAGCTAACCTATGTGGCTGGGCCCCCCAAGACAACCCCCAATGACCACTTGTGATCTGTATGCTAGGTATATGCCTACTGTATGCACATGCAGCAAGCAAAGTTTTGAATGTCAAATTAACATAATATTCAAATTTTTTGGATGCCACATGAGATATAATAGAAATAGATGCAAATAAAAGGACAAAGTGAAATCTCAACCCATATAATAATGGCTTGCTAGCAAACTGGGGTCCTGAAGCTGTGAGGCAATTGTGCTAACCACTACGTCACACCTTACTGCTTTGTGTATTGTATATGCATTGATGAATGCTCATTGGTTGTCAGCTCTCATGAGCCCATCCTATGACTAAAGACACAATTAAATCAGTTTATAATTATTTTGAGGGAGCTGCAGTCTCCGAGTATGTCAGAATACACCACTGGAGATCACAGGAGCACAACGCAACTGGTCTGGACTTTTTAAGATTATACAAATGAGGTCTGCAACTGAAAATTGATGGAAAATTCATGTAATGTGACACGGTCTTAACAGCAGGCAGGAACTGGTCAATACAGTGTTGAGAAATCTGCCTTCTTTAAAAATGATTTCAAAATTCTGAAGATAATTCAATAAGAGCTGTATATCTTCTTAGACCTTCATAGTGAATGTAATTGTGAAACTGTAACTAAAAACTGTGCCCCCCACATTTATATTTACAAATTGTATACATGGTCTCCCCATTACAGGGCACCATAATGTTTGGGACATAGCAATGGCAGGTCTATTAAAGCCGTCACATTTCGAACTTTGTTGCTTGCATGCAATGACTGCTTGAAATCAGTGATTCATAGACATCACCAGGTGCTGAATGTCTTCTCTGGTGATGCTCTACCAAGCCTCCAATGCAGCCATCTTCAGCTCCTGCTAGTTTTGGGAGCTTGTCCCCTTAAGTTTTCTCTTCAGCATATGCAAGGCTTGGTCATTTGGATTTAAATCAGTTGACTGGCTTGGCCATTCAAGAAGTTTTAATTTTTTTTAGCTATGACAAATTCCTGTGTCACCTTAGCAGAATGTTTGGGATCATTATCTTGCTGGAGGATGAAGTACTGTCCAATGAGTATGGAGGTATTGACTGGAACTTGAGCAGATCAGATGTTGGTATACACCTCAGAATTCATTGTGTGACTGCCATCAGCAGTTACATCATCAATGAAGATAAGTGCACCAGTACCTGTGGCAGCCATACATGCCCAAGCAATAATACCCTATACCACCATGTTTAACAGATGAGGTGGTCTGCTTTGGATATTTGGCAGTTCCTTTTTGTCTCCACACTTTGCTCTTGCGAACACTCTCATACAGGTTCATCTTTGTCTCGTCTGTCAACAAGACCTTGTTCAGAATTCTGCAGGCTCTTTTAACTACTTTTGCATAAACTGTAATTTGTCCTTCCTGTTTTTGTGGCTAACTAGAGGTACGCATCTTGCAGTGTGGCCTCAATATTTTTGTTCATGAAGTCTTCTGCAGATAGTCCTCTCTGACACATCCACATCTGCCCCCTGAAGACATTTGTGATCTGTTGAACAGGCATTTGGGGCTTTTTCTTGACCATAATGAGGATTCGTCTGTCATCAGCAGTGGAAGACTTTATTGACCTACCAGTCCCTTTGTGATAACAGAGCCCACCACTGTGTTCTTTCTTCTTATTGATAGTCTAGACAGTTGATTTAGGTCATCCTATGTTTTTACTGATGTCTCTAATGGTCCTATTCTTGTTTTTCAGCCTCAAAGACTTTCATTGACACAATTCTTGTCCTCATTTTGAAGAATGGCAACTGCAGACTCCAAAGGGTAGAAACCAGCCAAGGGATTTATGAAGCAATGAAACACTCCTGAGTCACCACAAACACCTGTGATGCAAATTGTCCCAAAAATTATGGTACCCTAAAATGGGGGGGGGGGGGGGGGGCATGGGGAAAAAGTGTTGTCATCTCTACATGGTGACACTGAAATCTATGCAAATATCCTTAAATGAACATCTGCAATGTGCACTTTGGTCATGTCTGAATTGTTTGACTTGTAATTATAAACTGTGAAACAGATGTGTAAATCAAGGAAAAATATGTCTTTGCCCCAAACATTATGGAGGGCACTGTTTAAGACATGACAATTTTACACCTTTGATAGATGTACAGTAGAATAGTTTATACAGCACAAGTCTTTTTCTGTAGTAGATTGCTATTTTTCATAGAGATTGTGTATTATAAAATAAGATTTTAGTCATGAGGTTACATATTTCTTTTAAGCTATTGACAGAAAAGATAACTTTAAAATTGATCTGTAATTTAGATCTAAGTGTAATTTCCATAATTAAGTCGAATAACTTGTCAAGGAATTAGGCTCACTCAGTAATGTTCCTGGTTATTGCCATTCAGTCAAGATTTTCAGAATTAGTTATATTCATTGTTCACTGTGCAACTCCTGCAAGTGACTTTTTGACTATAATAGGACTAATTTTATTAATCAATTAAAAAAGTCTTATCCTGCCATTCATCTAAATGGTTACATGTTGTTTGGTAGCACTATTGCTATGTTATATAATTTCATACAGAAATACTACCTCAGAGTACCTTAGTTTACATTTTTTGTTTATCAAGTTAGCTTTTGTTCGAAATAAAATTCTAGGTCTGTTAATATTTTCATTTATCGTTTTGGAGTCAAAATCATAGAACCCTTTTAAAAGAGCTTTTTTATACACTTTATTTCTGTTAATATTGTGGAAAATTTTTTTCTTTTCACAGTGACCGTAGCCTTAGGTTCACTGATATGGGCGCATATACTCCAAATTCTTGTAATATATGGAGCCTTCATCTGGATTCTGGAATTGTCACCCAAAGTATGCCCACTAAGCACTTGGGAGCATCGACCACCAAGGCATATCATTCCCTATAGTGCTGTTTTTAGCCATGTTAAACCTGTGTCTTCACATTTCTACCTACCAGGCTTGAGGATTGTCAGCCATAGCATGCAGTCTCACACAAGATTACACTATGCACAGACTCTATCTACTGAGAGCACCTTCTCTCATTTCTATTGTCCTGAAATAAATAATGAGCACTTAAATCCAAGAGGAGAAACTATAGGCAGAATAGCAGAGAAGGCTGCTGTTCTTCTACTCAATATATTCTAAGGCAGAAGTTCTACGTGAAGTATACAACTACAGCTGCAACAGTTTTATGATGATCTTCATTTTCTGATCAGGTGGCTCATTTCTTAGTTATAGAGCAGTGGTTCCCAAACTCGGTCCTGGGGACCCACTGTGGCTGCAGGTTTTTGTTCCAACCAACTTCTGTTTTTCATTGGACTCTTAGCCTAATTAAGTGAGTCATTATTTCCCAGTTTTTGTGTTTTGGAGTCCAATGTAGAAATTACAAACTAAGTTTTGTATATTTTTATTAAAGGGTAATAAGCAGTTATATGAGGAATATGTAGTTTTTTTTTAAAGTAGTTAACAGTATTTTCAACCTAATTTTCATTCTGCTTTTCCAAGTGTTCTGCTTATTTAATTGATTATTTACTAATTACTATGATGTTTGCTGATGACATTGTGATCTGTAGTGAGAGTAGGGAGCAGTTTTAGGAGACCCTGGAGAGGTGGAGATATGCTCTAGAGAGGAAAGGAATGAAGGCCAGTAGGAACAAGACAGAATACATGTGTGTGAATGACAGGAAGGTTAGTGGAATGGTGAGGATGCAGGGAGTAGAGTTGATGAAGGTGGATGAGTTTAAATACTTGGGATCAACAGTACAGAGTAATGGGGATTGTGGAAGAGAGGTGAAAAGAGAGTGCAGGTAGGGTGGAATGGGTGGAGAAGAGTGTCAGGAGTGATTTGTGACAGACGGATATCAAGAGTGAAAGGGAAGGGCTACAGGGCAGTAGTGAGACCAGCTATGTTATATGGGTTGGAGACAGTGGCACTGACCAGAAAGCAGGAGGCAGAGATGGAGGTGGCAGAGTTAAAGATGCTAAGATTTGCATTGGGTGTGACGAGAATGGATAGAGCTAGAAATGAGTACATTAGAGGGTCAGCTCTGGCTGGACGGTTGGGAGACAAAGTCAAAGAGGCGAGATTGCATTGGTTTGGACATGTGCAGAGGAGAGATGCTGAGTATATTGGGAGAAGGATGCTAAGGATAGAGCTATCAGGGAAGAGGAAAAGAGGAAGGCCTAAGAGGAGGTTTATGGATGTGGTGAGAGAGGACATGCAGGTGATGGGTGTAACAGAACAAGATGCAAAGGACAGAAAGATATGGAAGAAGATGATCCACTGTGGCAACCCCTAACGGGAGCAGCCGAAAGAAGAAGAGGAAGTGGGTCTAACAGTGAAGTCGTTGGAGCTTTCATCATCCGAAGAGTCTGCTGTGCTGGTTGTTAATTATCACTATTAATGTTAGATGAAGGGAGCAAACTACACAGGAAAAGGGGAAATAATAGGAAAACAACAAAAGAGAGTTAAGCATTTATAGCTTAAAAAAATAGAATTTTTTCTAAATGTTTTATAAACGTAAAAACCATACTATTTTTTATGAATGCAGAATAGGAGAAGAGTTAAAAAGACCAGCTAATTAAATGAGATCATTTGTCATCAATTATTATCACCGATTGTGAATCTGGGTGGAACAAAAACCTGCAGCCACAGTGGGTCCCCAGGACCGAGTTTTGGAGCCACTGTTATAGAGCATCTCCAGAGGCAGACTTACAGCAGCTTATGTCATTCTCCGGTTGAAAAGACGACTCTATCTCTAGGTTGCTGTTTTGTATCTCCTGTCTGTTAGGCATACCCATTGTGTGAGTGCTGAATCATGCCTCCTAGCTCATCAATTCTTGTGAAAAAGCACCCAGTAAATAATTAATATACAAATAAACTATTCGAATGATTGGACCCTTTATCATGCAGAATCAATTCTTAAATATTAACCAAATTAAACAAAAATGCTAAAACAAAAACATTTATTAAGCCTTAACTAAGTCAAGCCATTCCAGTAAAGTCAGTTTTAGCATTTCAGTTTGTTAGTTCAGCATTTCAGCCTTTACAACAAAGTCCATTTAATTCCTCCTGTGGGGGCATCTTCATTATCAGCCTGGCACAATTCACTTCCAAATTATGAAAATTTTGTGAGTTCTAATATTGTCATCCTTATTCTAAATCCACACAGAGAACAAAAATGACAACTTTTTGTCTTCCTTTTATACTGTGACTTTCAGTATCATTAAACCATCTTGAATGCCATTGCAGTTTGTTTTGAGAACAGCTAACTTACGTGAACTTTATCACAATTAACTTATAGTTGTATTCCTTTTTGATTCACATTATTAGTAGACTCCAAACTTTAGTATGAAATTATCAGAATGTTGAAGGATTTTGAAATGAGTGTGTACAGGTGAATATTTAATTAATTAACCAACCATAAATTACCAGAGGACAGATATCTGTTCAAGGCATTGCAATCTATTACATTGTAATCTTGTCTACACATCAAAAATTGAGAGGACTGGTTACCATCTGATAAGAAAAACAATTGTGCCAGCTTCAGATAAAATATCATGGGGACTGAGCAAATGAAGACAAATAAGTAATCAACCCCTGAAAGACTCTTAAGAAAGCTCCTTCAAGGAAGATAAGAAAAAGTTTAGTTTTACCTTTGCACTACGTCTTTTCAGTTGGCGCTCTAAAACTGGTCTGGCAGCTTGCTGAAGCCTAAACAACAAGATATTAATAGACAGTAGACAATTACTAACTTGAAAGATTCTAGGGCAATCTCCCAGAACTCAAGTCTGTGCTCTTAGCCACTATTCACCATACTGCATTTTTGTAATTGTATTATTTCTGTTACTTTATGCAATTTTGAGTTTTCTAGTTAATAAACTGTTAACCATGTCTGGCCTTTAACACTTTTTTAAAGAGTATTAATGCTGTAAAGGTATAACCCTTTTTCTCTGTGGACACACGCTGGAAGCTCATCCTCTAAGTTTCAAACTCTGAGTATTAATATTTGGTCAATATTCTTTCAATAGTCAGGCTTTGAATTAAATGTAACGCACGTTAAGTTGCCTAGCCTCTGAGGTTTAATTCTGAAACACACGCTAAAGAAAAGCGCTTAGCCTCTGAGGTTGCATGTGAACTATTATTTGTGTATCACATGCCAAGATAGCTCTCTAACCCCAGAGGTTTTAAACTAAAGCACATGATATTTAAATAGTGCTTAATCTTGAATGTTCTATATAAATAAGCCATTATTGTATCTCTTTCACGGAGTATATAACCTATGAAGGCACCCCAAACCCCAACACAAACACACCAAGACAGTTCCGGGTTCAAATAAATGGGTGTTTATTTCACAAATACCTTACAAAAAGCACCAAAGCACAAGCTATCTCTCCTCCAAACACCTCACTTCACCACACTGCTCTCCTCCAGTTGAGTGTTGCTTGACCTCCTCCCAGCTCCGACTCATATGGACAATGCAGTGTGGTCTCTTTTATTGAGGACCCGGGACTACTTCTGGTGACATGACATAGTCAGTTGGGAGCACTTCTGGTTTTTGAGAAAGCCAGTGTGGTCCTTCCCAACAGCACCCCACAGGGCTGCTCCTCTGGACTCCAATTTCCATGAAGCACTGCAGGCATCCAAACTTAGACTCTATATGAGGGACACTACCAACTATTATAGTGGGTAATGCACTACTCCCTGCTCTGCTGTCGTGCCAGTTCTTGCACTCTTCAGGGATCCCACCCAGGATGGGGATCATAAGGTATCCAGACTGGGTATTGCCCCCATTTAGTCCATCCTTCTATTATGGCATTTTGGCTGTGTAAGGACTACACCTCCATCCTGGGCAGGATGTCTCTGGGGTATATACAAACCTAAAGTTTTGCAAACGATATTAAGACAAATGTAGCTTGAAAGTCTGGTGAAATAAACAATTGAAATTATAATGATAATTGCATAAATTAATAGCCAATTAATAAGGCCTACAGTGTCAATTTATCCTTTTTATGCAGGAGCCTCATGGTATTGGTTTTTGAGCATTTGTAAGGGTAGAAGCAGACAAACGTAGTTAAAGAAATATCTGAAATTGTTTTATTAACAAGATCAAATATTACATATGAATTTTAACATCATAGGTGATAATTAAATCTGAACTATCACTTTCATAATTAATAGAAACCGAAGTAACTAATTAGTGTTACAAAAATACATGGCAGAGTCACTGTAGACAAACCAGAATAACATTCATATTTGGGAGGATATAATTGAAAAATAGCAAGTGAAAACATTACGTAAAATGACACAATGTGCAGTGCAGACATAAAACGGTCAGCTTATGACTGAGTCTCAGCATTCACAATAAGTGTACAGATTTAAAAACACTAAAAGGATTTCTCCATGAGTTATGGAGAACAAGAGAAGAGTCAAGAGATGTACAGTCACATCTTGAATTTTTGGATATTTAGAAAATGTAAATAGTAAATGAGAAAATATGTCAGTAAGTCTAAACACTGCTTCATTATGATAATGTAAATTATAAATAGAAATAAACTTGAAGGCCTCTAGTATGAAATTTGTATTCTAAAAGACAGCATTGGTTTAAAATTGGAAGGTACTGTGAACACATTTGTTAGACATCTTTTAACAACCAACTAGAGTAAATAATAAAAGCAAAGCCTTTGATATAATGAACACAGACTTTGGCAAAGCCTTTGATATGTTTCCACATAAAATATTAATCCTGAAGCTAGAAGCTATTGGCAACAATAGTGGTATATGAATTAAAATTGCAAGCTGTTTATTGGGAAGAAGAGAAAAAAGTACAGATAAGAGGATAAATCTGCACATGGGGTGAAGTCACAGAGGTCTAAACCATTAAAAATTTCAAATCTGTATTAATATCATGGAGTTTGATACAGTGTGTATACCTGTGAAGCTTGTAGCTGTTGAATGATCAAGACTAATAAGTATTCTTTCTATACCTGTGATTATAAATGGTACTACCTTTTAAAGCAGGGATCATTTAGATTTCTTGGCATCACTATTATTCACACATATGTAATTGGAAAGAAAGCAAAATTTCTATAATCAAACTACCTCAATGTTTCTTGCCCCCTGTCCTAATCTGTGCTGATCCAGTGTTATAGAGCAGTGACTGAAAACCTCCTCACATCTTCTGTCATGCTATGGTTTGGCAGTTCATTCTTCTTTCCAAACAGGGACAGTGCTATGCACATCTCAAGTTAGAAAGTGAGTAGGCAATATAATTAAACATAACACTCATCCAAATAACCATTAATTTTAAGTATTACCATTGTGAAAATGTTACCAGGCATTGAAAGCACTAGCCCCTCAACACATAAATTGCTCCTTTCCTATTGCAATCAATCTAGTGAATCACAACTTTTGATTCCGCTCAGGATCTCCAGATCCCAAAAACACCTCCATCCAAGGTAGTTTAAAAATGACTAGAAGCAGCACCTGCCGTTGCACGGGAAATTTTAAACTCTGGACTGTTTGTCCGCTAGTCTGGCTTCACTCTGTTGTGAGTGCCACACTGGATGGAATGGTGTTCTGACAACGATGGAAGAGTGTTTCTTGCCCTTCATAACAGAATGACAGGGAGGAGTCATATCCAGGATGGAAGCAGGTTCCTTGATAGAGCAGGAGGTGGCAATGGAAGGACAAGGCTGGCTTGGTGTCCTGACCAGGATGGATACCATTTCATTACCAGAATAGGATGCCTGCTTGGAAAAACAGGGGGTCTTTCCACTGTGCACACGATGGCAGCATCCCAATCCCATATATATGCTCATGTTGCCGGCTGGGAGTTGTAGTCCCATGAGACAGCCCTGTTTGGGTTCTTGGGTGCTGTCAGTGGGAGTTTCAAGGGAACAGTATGCATTCTGTAAAGGGCTTTCACCTGGCCCGGAAGTGCCTCCAATGTGCAAAGCGGTGACACTAGAAGTAGTGCCAGGTCCAGAATAAGAGAAGGCATTTTTCTAGCACCAGTAGTCAGAGTCAGGAGGAAGTGGATGAGACTATGTTTGAGGTGTGGAAGGAGGAAAAGAAGCCTGTAAGTTTATTACATTACTTTAGAAGAGGATTTGCATGTCTAAGAAGGTTTTGGAGTTTGGGTTGATCCTACTCTTCCTGGTGGTCATGCTATTCTAGTGTTTCACTTGCTCTGAGCCTTCAGGTGGCATTGTAGTTCAAACTTCAGTAAAGAGGAAAAAATAAATCATAGATACCCCCATGGTAAAAAGTTTGGTTTTGGACATCAGTCTACGGTCTTCCCCTGATCAAATGAGGGAGGTGTGCAAATTTTGGCAGAGATTGGTCCAACAGTGTGGATTTGCATGCCAGACATACATATTTGTAATATATGTACACACAGAGAGATTCTGAGGTTTATATAGTAAATATTTAAGTTTTTTTAAACACCTACACTGTAAGGGGAAGTGGTACCAATCTGAATAATGCCCCATTGTTTTGTGTGTTTGTGTTTTTGTGCTTACCTGGAAAAAATTAATGAATTAAAAGCATTGAATTGAGTTCATTTTGATTTTAACTCACTAGAAGTCAATCAAATAGGTGTCTGCACAAGCAGGATGCAAGGCAATTTTTGACATTTCAAGAAAAGATGTTTAAAAATTTACAGCTAGAGTTCCCAAAGTGGTCGATATCGACCCCCTGGGGTCAATTTGAACTTTCTAGGGGTCAATAGTTTCAATAAAAAAATGAGGGGGTCGACGACAGCAAAAATAGACCCCCTGGCTACTGCTATTTGCTTGTTACTTCAAAATATCTATGATTCCAATAGGTATCTAATTAAGAAGTAAAATAATTCAAAAAAACACTTTTTTGATAAAAACACATTACATACCAAACTTGTGAAAGAAAAGAAAAAATGTGTCATTAAAAGTCACACGTAAGAATGTATGAAAATACATGTAGCACAAACATGTCTGTGCATTGTCTTATCGAACGTGCGGACATGAAAAACTGTTGCATGTGACTAGAGGGTCGACAGTTTTAAAAGTTTTTGGTAAAGGGGTCTGTGGCCGAAAAAAGTTTGGGAACTCTTGATTTACAGTGTTGGCAATTTGTTGGATGTATCTCTTCATGTATCTTCATTCTTCAAGGGTATCTAAAATTCTACTGTTTTTGCTTCATAGAAACAGTCAGGCAATGATTGCAATGTGTAAGCAAATAATCCTACAGTCCAAGTATTTTTGTTTTAAAAGATTTTAGTTAAATTCAAAGCAAAAACAGTTAATGCAAAAATAAAGAACAAAACTGACAATATGCAAATAAAGAAAAGTTACGTATATGATGTTTCTGTTTAATGCTTACATTGCTTCTTAATAAATATTAATAATGATAATAATACATTTTATTTATATAGCACCTTTCCCATTATGTTTCTTTAGGACTCTCTTCATTATTAAATACATGCACGACATACAAGACATATGGCCAGTAAACTGTATGCCATTGTATCTTTCTGTTTGCAAGCAGATCTACCCTGTCTTCTGTCTAACAGTCCATACATCAATGCAGCTATTAAATAGACTGACTAATATTCTGTGATCACAGTACAAATACACAGCAGCTGAGCAATAAGGATCTTTCATTACATCTCAGCTTCAGGGGTAAAAGAATCTTCCATTATCTACTTAGCAATGTGAAACTTCTATTCAAATTAAGGAAACTCTTATGTAAATTTACTATTAACATTACTTTTATAAGATTGGCTCTTACACTTCATATTTCTTTCTGGAGATGAATAAATCTACTTTACTTATAAATAGTCTAGAATTTTGGAACATCTATCTTGAGCAAATTTTCTGTTAGTGGAAATTTGTAGATTCTTATGTGACATATTGAAATATAAAACAACAAGAAGCAATTCAGTTGATAACTCAGTTTATCAAAAAGCAAAAATGTTAAAGAATTAAAAAAAAAAAAAAACGCTTTAGATACAACTTATTGGAAATTGCCTGGTTTTATTTACAATTTACAAACCAAGTACTTTACTGATGACAGGACTTTGTTACTTCTCCTTATTTAATAATGGGTTTTGAACTTCTTTTGAGTCATATGTCTCATTATAACAAACACCTAGAAGATATGTATTTAATGATATTTTCAATGCTGGATTAATATATTTTAAGAAATATTGCAATATACAAAAATAAATATATGTTCTGAAATGTGTATTATTCCTAGTATTCTGAAATATTTAGAAAAGTACTTTTTATACTTACTCTGATGCTCTGGCTTCTCTGACCCAATGTCTTACTTGTATTTCTAAATGGATGACTAGTAACTTTCTTATGCTAAATAAGGAAAAAATAGAAATCTTAGTGGTCAACAAAAATGGAGATACAGTGAAACCTTGGATTCCGAGTAACTTGGTCTGTGAGTGTTTTGCAAGACGAGCAAAGTTTTTTAATAAATTTTAACTTGATAAACGAGCGAGGTTTTACAATACAAGTAGTATATATACGCTTTGCCTGCCAAGCTTCATGTGATCACAGCTGAGCCGACGGTTCTTCTCTCTCTGCCGGATTGTGGGTAATCGTCTCCCATGCTTGGTCTCAGTCGGCGTGCCTTACTCATATAGTCAATATCTATACGAGTGGATACTGTTTACTATAGCATTGTGACCATGTGTATGTGCATAAAGCATTTTTTAATTTTGTCTGCGAGTGATGGATCTGTTTAACAACAATGCAATGTCACATTTCCGTAAAATCTTCAAAAGGAGGCAAAAGCTACTGTCATTGGATTGGTTCCTTGTTAAAAGTCACCAAAAAAGAAAAATATTCCAGTGAGCCAACAGACAGCAGTGATTCCGTTAGTTAGAGTGAAAGTCGTCCTACACAGTAACCCTCCTCCTCCTCTTGCTTCTCTCTTCTCTCTCGTCTCCCTCACACCAGCCACAATTCTTTTCAAAGGTAAAGTGTCCGTTAATTTGTTTTATGTATTTTTACTTTATGTTTTGTATTAATCATGTTTGTATGAATATTTTTGGGTTGTGGAATGGATCATCTGAGTTTCCATTATTTCTTATGGGGAAATTCGCTTTGATATACGAGTGCTTTGGATTACAAGCACGTTTCCGGAACAAATTATGATCGCAATACAAGGCATCACTGTAATGAGGGTATTAGAAATTAAACTGATCTTTAACCATTAAAAGTCATGGCAGAAGTAAACAATTTTTGTGTAATCATGAACTCTGACCTAAACATTAAATCACTTTAACCAGGTTACCAGGATTGCATTTTTTTACTTAAGAAACATTGCAAAAGTTAGACCATTTGTGACACTGCAAGATGATAAGAAATTAATTCACGGTTTTGTGTTTAGTCATCTAGATTACTGCTATGCACACCCAACAGGACTGCCTCAGAAAGGCATCATTTGGTTGCTATTAGCTCAGAATGCAGCACCAAGAATCTTAACTAGAAAAAGAAAATCTGAGCATGTCACGCCAGTTTCAGCGTTGTTACATTGGTTACCCGTGTCTTTCAGAATTGACTTTAGAATACTGGTAATGGTATATAAAGCTTTAAATGATCTTACTCCTTTCTGTATTTTGGAGTGCCTGTCCCCTTACATTCCAGGTTGTAATAATAGATCTTCTAATAGGTATCTGCTCATAATTCTAAGAGCTAAGTATAAAAGAAGTGATGAGGTGGCCTTTTGCAGTTATACTCCAAAAATTTGCAATACTTTCCCAACACAAGGCTAACAGATTTTGGTCTTTCTTCCAGCTTAACTGGGAATTTTTTGTTTTTTTCCATCCCCCCACCCTTATCTAACATTATCACCGAACTCATCTTTATAGACTTAGCCTGCGAAATTATATATTACACTCTACCTTCCCACTAATTTTATATCTATGTTATTATGTAAGCTCATATTGATTTGTTTTTTTTTTTACTTATTCATTGCTTTTCTTTCCTAATTAGTTTTGTCTTTTCTTGAAACTATGTTTTGACACCTTGTAAAACATTTTGAGATAAATCCTGAGTATGAAAATGTGCTATAGATGAAAAAGAAATGTTGTTATTGCTAAATCCGCGGCTGTAACTCCTGAGTAACATAGTTCACTTCAGGTCCTGGACAATCATCAAAACTGGACTAAAATTGGGGAAATGCAGTTTAATGTAGACATGTGTACAGTGCTACATGTGATTACAAATTAGTTACATTAATTACAAATACCAGTTGGGCAACACTGACCAAGAAGAAAGAAACTGTGAAAAGGACTTGGGGATTTCAGATTGACGCCATATCTACTAGTGGTTTAGAACAGCATTGCATGGATGGTAATAGAGGATTATACTCTAGAAAAGAAAATTATTTCAGTTTTAATATGTAGACACTACTGACAAAAATGGTTTTGAAATGGGACACATCTAAATTAGCAAACTGCAGATCATACTACAGCCCTTTGAATTTTAGTGTGTGTATTAAACACAGTTTAAATGTCTCAATGACATCTGTTCTCGTAAAAGGTGTGACCTTCAGATAAGTGAGGCCACAGAGTTCTCACATTGTCAATATATTCCTGTATTAAGCTTCAGGCTTAGTATGATCTAACACAAACATTTCTGCTCTTTTTCATAATCTTTAGAAATAATTTGAATTTGCTTCTAATTGAGATGCACTTATATTAAAGTGCTCATTAATGTGAACTTTTTATCAAACAAGCACACTTTACAGTGCCTATAAAATGTATTCACCTCCGTACTGGGGTGAAAAAGATATGCTTTTAACAGCATGTTAAATAAGGTTCATAATTTTTAGCTTGTGTGGATAATAGGATTATTCTAGGATTATTTAGATAAGATGCAGCTTTTAGGTGAATAAACTGGAAAAGCTAACATTATATTTGGATAGAAGGCTTGGTCAACATGACAATGGCTGATATGAATGACAATGTGTTGTTTAAGAGAAAATGTTAGGAGATATGCAAATTTAAAAGCAAATGCTAAAACAGTATCATTACTATTAGAATGTGTAAACTGACCAGTGTTTATATGCTTGTAAGGAGATTTGAAATACAGTAAGTGCTTGGGACCTTGTGATTAACATGATCTTATATTTAGCTGAAATAGCTGCAGTGGGTAGTAGCAAGACAATTGGAAATTATCAGTTGTCTGATTTTAGCTAATGTAATTCTATCTATCAGCCACCAGGGCAGTCTATAAAGGAAGAGAATTTAAAACACAATGCCAGAGACATCAACTGGAATAGAGAGTGAGTTGTGACAAAAGAAGAGAGAACAAGAATTACGCCTGACCTAAGAAGATAAAGACTGTACCTCCCAAAGCCAATAGACACCTAATATGAAGCTTGCTCTGTGACCCTATTTTGAATCTTTCATGTTGTACGTTTTCATATGTTTTCACTCCTAGTATCTGTTGTGCCGGGTTTCTCTGCATCAAAACATAAATTTAGATTGAAATAAAGTTTGGGTGTTATCTCAAAGGAAACAGCCTTGTTTTTTACTAACACAATCAATCTAACTAGGTGAGGAGTTCTTCTTCAGGTGAAACCTTTTCAGAGGTACTGAACTGGGAGAAGGATATATGGGATCTCAGCAGAAGCAAGCTCTTGGCCTCTATTAGAGTATTTAGTGTAAGGCTTTCGAGGGTAACCAGTTCCTGTCAGACATATCTGTTCAAAATCCTTTCAAAGATCGTGAATTGGGGGGAGAGGGATATTTGTGATCCTGGCAGAAGTAGTCTCTGGTTTATGACCAGGTATTCAGAGGTTCAACCCTGGAGGAAAGTGAGGCTAAAGTGTCTTCCCTAAGCCATTGCTAAGTTATTTCATAGGTTTAGTGTAGAATCCTTTACAGAGGTAGCCAGCCCTTATTACGGATCCCAGAGATAAGTATTGTGGGATGTACATGTAGAAGATGAATAATTTATTTCAGGCATTTCCAGGATTAACTTGACCACCAGTAAAAAAGAACATGCCTTTTGTGGACACTTTCACAATAAAACTCCCCCTTTGAAGTTTTGATATTTTATTGTTATGTAACATTGAATCGGAGTAGGTTCAATTTTCAGAGATCAGTTAAAGGTGTCTTTTCCTGTCAAAAAAGCCAGATTAAATCCACTGTGATTCATTGTCATATAACACTAAAATGTGAAAACTTCCAAATGATGGAATAGTCTTTATAAGTGTTATATGTTAAGTGGGATCTTTCAGTAGTGAACACCATCCTCAAATGCAAGCAGTGTATTTTTATAATGTGTTTCCTAGGACACTTATAAGCATCTCCCACATTTACCAGCTTCAAAAATGAGGACATTTTTTTTGCAAAAGCTCTCGATTGCACTAGCGAAAAACACTTCACTTACGGTATGACAGCACTTCAAATGAGGTTAATCCTGCTCCCTAAATGCCTGGCAGGCAGTATGGTGTAGTGTCTATAACAATAGGCCTTACAACACAACGCAACTGGTTCAGTTCCTGCTTCTGTGTCACTATGTGACACTTAGCAAGTCACTCTCTGAGCTCTAAACCATAAAGAGTTCTAATATATTCTGATCTTGTAATTTGCCTTGAATAAAGGGAATACTTGATTGTCAACTAGTCCTGTAACTGCTAGTTTTTTTTCAAACAATGTATTGGTGATACACTGCTGCTGGCATTTATAATCTTTATTTTTGCTATCAGTCTGACAACAGATAAAAGTACAGCTCCTTATGCAAGTAGCCAATTTAATTTCTTGTATTCAATTTTTTCATACTAATTGATTTTTTCACTTTTGAACCATTTAGCACAGGCTACATTTTTAGACTTTTTCAGATCTCATGGCACTCCTGTCATTGCTACTTGCAATTATGAGATACGAACAATGCATTTGATTTTAGACACAATTTATTACCCAGGATGAACAGTAAGATCTCCTTGTCTGAGCATTAGTTTTAAATGTTCATGTTGAGAAAGTTTCAAAACAGTCATCCCTCTAAGGGTTGGTTAATACTTCACGCTTACAATGCGTATGCACACCGATCATGGCTGCCAGGTGTTCCCAGCGTTCATTTGATGTGTCCTCTGAGCACATCCATCAGAAATTAAGGCGAAGCACGCGTGAGTTGCAGTACCAGCCAAAAGTCAGAGGACGCAGTGTGATAAAGTCGGAACGTGACGTCAGAGTCTCTGTTTATTATCAACATGTGACAGAAAGCCGCTTTGCAAATCGTACAGGATCAATGTGCAAGCTTCGATGTTTGATGAATGGTTCGATGTGGTGAAGCAAAATGCTGACATACAAATGCATTTGTGGTTCTTTTATATTAGAGTGGCGCGTATTCCTCAACATAATGGCACAATACATTTTAAAGGTTTCACATACCATCTTCTGTGCTGTCTTTTTTTGTTTGTTATTTTTTTTTTTTTTGCACCTTCATAACAGCATCAGAATGTACGGCGGCGTATTTGAGCCACAGAGAAAAAAAAGTTAGGGACAAGGTTAAAAGGTGTATTTTGTGATTAAAGTGGAAATTTCAACACATCTCAAAATGTCCACTTTAATCTCATAGTTTACTTTATCATTAAAGTAGACCATCTTAAACGTCATCTTAAAACTGACCCAATTGTTAATTGCTGCGTGCTTCTCAGACTTCCTCTTGCACTGACAGCAGTGCCAAGCAGCAATCACTACACAGAACATTTAAGGTATTCCAGCTCTCTGCACATTTAGAATCCTGATTTATACTTGATATCAATTTCATGATGAAATGTGTTAAAGCATGTATGTTAAAGTTTACAGATAAATCGTTAACTTTATTCAGATAATACTGTTAATTATTACAAATGTGGGGACGGCACAGTGACAGATTGGTAGCGCTGCTGTCTCTCAGGGAGTCATGTCCCTGGTGTTTCCTGCCTGGAGTTTGCATGTTTTCCTGGTGAGTTTCCACAGTGTGCTCCGGTTTTCTTCCAAAGACATGAAGGTTTGGGGATTTGATGATGCTAAAATTACACTAGTGCATGTGTGTGCTTGTGTTCAGCTTGCGATGAGCTGATGCCCCGTCCAGGGATTGTTCCTGCTTACTGGAATGGGTGCATCCTTGGATTGATGTATGGTATCAATAAACATTCATCCTTTTCAGAGATTTTGCGGAAAGGTGTCCTCGGAATTTAATGGATGTTTCAGGCAATTCACAACACAGCGAGGCCAAACGTTTTCTCACCGTGATGATATCTCGTAATTCCATCTGGTGGAATCTTCCAGATTTACGTAAAGTACGTGCACAAGTATAAACATTACAATGCTGGCATAGCAGTAGTGTCTGCTGGAGTATGCATCATGTTGCGTGGAGTATAAAACCAGCCTAACACATAACTGCATGTTCAAGAAATAAATATTCTACTTTATTTGATCCCCTGATGCTTCCCATCTCTTCATTTACATAGCACATTTGCTTAACAAGATGACAGAAAGTTACAAGAAAAGATAAGGCAATAATATTAAAGAATAAGTAACAACAAAACAAGCATAACTCGGTCAGTAGAAATGCCCTAAATCACCCTTTAGTTACAAGCAATGAAAAATTGTTATGCCGTGCCTAACAAATATTGTTGATTTTGTTACTTTGATTTTAATCTTCAAGTTCTGTTTAAATAAACAGCCTTTGGTATTTTG
Organism: Polypterus bichir lapradei; assembly: GCA_026402145.1. Taxonomy (NCBI): domain Eukaryota; kingdom Metazoa; phylum Chordata; class Cladistia; order Polypteriformes; family Polypteridae; genus Polypterus; species Polypterus bichir. Next base: position 49,137,716 of record JANRMT010028174.1, on the reverse strand, counting down.
CTAGAGACTGATCACTCTGCAGTTAAAAAGATTTTGCAGGTACACAGACCACTGTAATTTTAGATATGAGTATTTAATATGTATTAGGTATTTTAAACTTACCTGTTAAATAGAAAATAGGAAATAAAAATTAATATTTTCTGCTTCCTCCCTAACAATTTATATTGTTTTGAATATAATTGTGTAAAGAGTGTCAACTTTGCATTTACAAAAATGCCATACATCCAAATATCTTACGTCTACTTTAAAGATGCATCTGTGTTTTGAGGTGAAGCAAAGTAAAAACCTTTGGCTGATCAATTATTAAAACATCTGGTTGCCATTGACTGATTATGTAAGTAGTCCCTGCGGGATTAAGTTAATCACAGAACTCAATATATAATTTGCATATATATGCAGAATTCCATGAGAAGCCCAGAAAACCTTGACTACTGCAGAATCAAACTTAAAACAAATGAACGTAAGAAGTTAAAAGAGCTTGGCTACTGCTGCGGCATTTTCCCTTGCTATTGAAACATTAGACCTGATATTAATTGGCCGTCAACAAATGTTACCCCAAGGAAGTATGGATTATGGCTGAGTAGAAATGCTAGCAATATGACTCAGACCTTTTGATGACTACTGAATAGACAGGTAAGAAAGGCAAATCTACAAAAAAAAGATGCTCAAACTAATTTCTTTAATCAAGGCTAAGCAAAAAGTTAAAAGCTAATTACTTTGTGTGGGAAAAGGATATTAGTTGTGGTGTCTAGGTAGTGCACTCAAATGAATTTCCTGGCAGTATACTAAATAGTAATGTACAAAAACTAATAAATCAAAACAAGATTTTGTTAATACTACAAAATTGAAAAATCTATCTGTTCCGTTATGTTTTAGGGAAGGTTTCCTGAGCAGGCTAAAACAAATGATTAGGAAATTAAAAGGAGGAAGCTTATAGCAGGGTTGAAGGCTAATTCTGTCTAATAAAACATACACTCTGGTACAACTACTCTGTACACTGATGTCATTCCAGTGTTATGTCTTTGGAACACACCATGCACATCAGTGACGTGCGGTGAGGTTCATTGCTGGTGATGCACGGACTCCTTGAGAGTCAGATTTACAAATATATGAACCCAAAAAAGTAGCGTATTCATTATTCATTTGGCAGGATGCACATTGACTACTGGTTATGTTTCATATCTCATCAGCATTCATTACATGCACAGGTAAGGTACATATTTGGCTAAGAAAGAATGTTACACATATATTGGTGAGAGAGAGCAGAGATAGTGCATTTGCTCTGCACCCTCCATGTGTTCTAAATTTGCCGTTGCAATTCCACAATTCATACTCATTCAATACAAATGAAAGTATGGAGTGGTGTACAAAAAATAGATTTTAATTTTGACCTTAATTAAAATATTTAGTTGTTTTTAAAAGCTTTTAATTCTGATGCCTTCATCAATTTTAATACAGACTGTTCAACAAAAGGATAACAAGAAAACAAACAAATATTTTACTTAAGGTAAAAATTTTGTTTTTAAATATTGGATTGTTTTTTTCTTAGTCTGATCCCAATTTTTTGTAAAAGTGAAAACCGTTTATGGCCTTACTTTTATTTGCAAATTAAGTTCATGTGCCTATCCTTCTCCACAAAAATCTCCGTCACTTTCTTGTAAAAGTCCTCCTTATTTTCCTTTAGTTTTAAAAATCTTAATCTTCCATTTTGGCAGTCAGTCGGAATAGAAAATAAACGGACCACTGCAGTTCACCTGACTTTCTGATATCTCTAACTTACTGGTGCCCAGAGCCTCTGCGTAGAAAACAGCAGCAACGAGCACCTGTTGGGCTCACATGCACCCCCTTCGATGCGGCACGGTACTGTCTGCCTCACCTTGTCCCTTTTCACTGTGGTTTTATGTCCGACCAGCAAGACTAAATATGTCACACACATTTACTAAAGATATTAGCCAAACTGTGGAAAGTCATGGTTTTTAATAAACGTGTCTGCAAACCTTATATTGGCGACATACAGAGAGACAGCAACAGGAACGTGCCAATTACATGCATCAGCCCAGTGTGAGGGAGAGCGCAGCCCGAGGTGAGGGGAGGCTCGTTGCTACTACACCTCGCGCTTCTCCCCTGTATTTGAACAGGAAATGCACCAGTTCAGAGATTTTGAAGTTATTGGACTCATACAGAAAACAAATTTATAACACAAACCAGTGGACACATTTATTTTATATTATCACTATTTAATTTTCTACTTTTCATGATGTGCCTCCCCTGAACGCATGTCCCTGATGCACATCATGCTGTGCACTAAGGTGTTTGACATCTCTTCAGTGAGGTGAAGAAACTAAGAGGTTTAATTTCCCCTTTTATGCCTCTTCCATGGAGAGACACCACCTTGCAAATTTCAGCTGCCCTCTTTCTATCTGAGTCTGTCCGTTGCTGGCTGTGTGACTGTGATTGCTCTATTTCTGTTTGCAGGTCAGCTGCTTCATTTGACATATTCAAGAGTGCTCTGATAAAACAGATACACCATTTCCCTGGGACTGTTTTGTAGCCCAGCTGGCTAACAACCTCGTAATATTCAATCCAGGAGTCCCCAACTCCAGTCTTGGAGGGCCCCAGTGGTTGAAGGTTTTCATTATAACCCTTTTCTTAATTAGTGCACAGTTTTTTACATCATGCTATGCACTAAGGTGTTTGACATGTCTTCAGTCAGGTGAACAAACCAAAAGGTTTAACCTCCCCTTTTATGCCTCTTCCATGGAGAGACGCCCCCTATGACTTCCAGCAGCCCTGTTTCCATCTTGAGTCTGCCTGTTGCTGACTGTGTGACTGGTCAGCTACCTCACTTGATGTATTCAGCAGTGCTTTGGTATAGCAGGTGTACTATATCTCCCGGGACTGTTTTGTAGTCCAACCGGTTACTAGCATCGTAATACTTGTCAAAACAATGTTATTTTCAGGCATAAGATCTCTTCATCTCTGCACAATGGGACTTTGAGTTCTGCCTTTGATTAGCATGCACCAATTAAGTTACACAAGGTGACTGTTTTGTCACTCAGCTCCTTGTGTTACTTTTAGACTTAAAAAAAAAATTCTATTGAAGATGACCTCAAACTCCAGTTTAGAAAAATCACCACTTAAAGTTCCTGATTTTTGTGTGGTGGAAAAGATGTGGCTTATCCAGACCACCAGAGCACTTATTCTGTGATCTTCCCAAACTTTTCTACTATTAATCACCTGTTAACACTTCACATTATGTAATCTGTATCAGCTTTTGTTGAACAATGCCAAACCTTGACTAGCAAAATACCCGCGCTTCGCAGCGGAGAAGTAGTCTGTTAAAGAAGTAAAGAAAAATAAAAGGAAACATTTTGAAAATAACGTAACATGATTGTCAAAGTAATTGTTTTGTGTATTTGGCGGTAGCGTCACGAAGTTGTTTTCGTCTAGCTGCATCAGAAAATGTACCACAACGTCTGACACACCTCCTTTTTAGTGTTTTCTCACAGTTTGGATTGCTGCTGTCATAATCGGTTTGAGTCTACATATATAT
>JANRMT010028174.1:49101762-49133763 GCA_026402145.1 Polypterus bichir lapradei | reverse complement strand
CTCACTTTGACTTAAGGCAGAAGCGCAGTCAGCGTCTCAAAGGCCGGCACAGCTATACGCGCGCACGCCGGCTGCTCGACTTTTGCAGGGCAGGAGACGCCACTTTTTGCAGACACGTTCACGTGCTCAAAAGTCTCCGTGCTCTTTAGAGGTCTTGCTTTCTCTGCGTACTGCGTTCATAGTCAGTTCACGTGAGCCGCTCGGAGTACATGCATGGAAGGTTCTGAGCTGTGCCTGTGCTATCTCGTGCGATCTCGCGATGTCCACGGCTTTATTTAATGTTTGCTAAGACCCGGCACTTATAAGTTTCTCGCTACAGCAATTTTAACTCCGTTACAAAGTGATCCAAAGTCTTGCTTATATCTCGTGTCTTCTCATTAAACTTGTATCTCGCGTCAGCGCTCTTTGGGAGCTCTTCCTTCTTTTCTACGTACTGCGGTTACAGTCAGTTCACGTGATTACATAGGAGGCATGATGATGTCACACGCAGCTCCTCCCCCCACGGCCGTTGAGCTAACGTCCATTACAGTATATGGAGAAAAATAGGTTCCAATTATGACCATTACACGTAGAATTTTGAAATGAAACCTGCCCAACTTTTGTAAGTAAGCTGTAAGAAATGAGCCTGCCAAATTTCAGCCTTCTACCTACACGGGAAGTTGGAGAATTAGTGATGAGTAAGTGAGTGAGTCAGTGAGTGAGGGCTTTGCCTTTTATTAGTATAGATCATCATGTTTTTTCATGGTCACTACTGAAATTATTTATGAGTTCATCTCAAAAGCAAAAACATCATTCTGTCTATTGGATGTAGTTCCCACATCTTTCTTCAAAGCTTGTGTGTGTTCTTTAGCAATTGCACTCTTTACAAATGACTCCCTTTGATTAGGCCAAGTTCCACCAATGCTGGAAGAATTTATTTTAAGAATCCTAATCTTGACTGTTAATCCTAGACAAATATAGTCCTTTGTCAAGCCTAACTTTCCTTTTCAAAACTGTGAAAAATGCAGTGATGAACTACAAAATCATTACCACCACCTTATTAGATTATATGAGAATGCAAAGAATTGCTCCAGTAATCTCCTAACATTTTGTATATAAGTGTTGGCTTTGACGCAGTTCATCATTTTACCACCTTTAAGTAAAGAATGCAGGTAGCCTTTCCGATACTGACCTTGATACGTCCTATTCTTATTCTACCTTCCATCCACTCTGAATGGAGTTGCACAAGGTTCCAATCACATATGCATGCTGTTTATTACCTACATTCTTCACCTTGATCAGAAGCCTTCAATTCAATTCCACTCTTATGCTGATGATAGACTGCTGTATTTTGATAGAATTGCACAATGCATTCTTAGCCTTTGTGTATATTGCTTTGAGTAATACAGGCACCTGGCCAATCAATGCATAATACCAGACCCAGCGCTTGAATGTCCCACCTTATAGCAAATAGCCATCAAATTGGTTTCCTACCTTTTTATCTGTAATATTAAACATGCTTGTAAATCATCACTGATTTATTTGAAGGACGTCACCTGACGTTGCCCAAGTTTGCTACAAACAGGTCCTGTATTTGTCAAGCATCTTAGAATTACTCCTAGGAATTACATGAAAAGTCTAACTACCGTATATACTCACGTATAAGTCTGGTCTTGAAACCCGAAAAATTGATCATAAAATCAGACCCCGACTTATACGCCCGTTCAAAAATGCAACACTTAATTTTTTTTTTTAATCTTATTTATACACGGCATCTCAGCACTACTGAAAAGTACCAGAGTGTGAGCAGGGTAGACGATATAGAGAGACACCCTGGGGCTCAGCAAGAAAGAAAAGCTGAGATTTGGTCTCGTCCGATGCGAGAGATGGACGTCTGAAGTGGAGCTCCACTAGCAGCGGTGTTATTTTTCATATTATTTGCTTACTATCCTGAGATATCCTGTATCTATTCAACCCAAGGAGACTGCTACAGTATATATGTAAGAATATATAAACATGGCCAACAAGAAAGGGTGTCCGAAAGAATCGAAAACTAAAGCTGCACCCAAGCTAAGATTAGCAAGCCCTAGCTCAAGATACGGCCTTTCAGAGAGAGACCTGGCTCAGCAGGGCGAAAGTAAAGACTCTTTGGGACCAAGGTCCACTACATCGTCGCCGGCTGAGAGTGAAAAGGGAGCGAATGTACAATCGTGAGTGCAGATCTCTATAGCTCGCCAATCGGAGAAGAACACCTGAAACTGGAAAAGGCCTTACAGTCCACGATCTCAATTACTCCACGTGAGCTGGGAATAGCGGGGACACCGGCTACAGTAGAGCCTGACGCTTCACCTACGGTACAAGAAAGCACAATTGAAATGTCTAAACTGCAGGTGATGTTCGCTGAGCTCATACAAGATATAAAGAAAACCGAGAAGGCAAATGAGAAAGCAAGGGCAAAGGCACATGAGAGACTGAAACAGAAATTGAAACAGGAATTGCTGGAATTGAAACAGGAATGGCAACAAGCAAACGAAACGCAGCAGCTGATGCTGCAACAGGCAAATGAAAGGCTGCGACAAGAAATGCAAGTGGAGATGCCATAGGTGCTGGGTAAAATTGAAACGCTTACTGATCAATTGGAGGATCTCAAGGAGACATTCACGACTAGGATTGAAATAGCCGAAAATTTAGCTACCAGTGCTGAAGAAAAAGCAGAAAATGTCAGCTCCGAATGCAAAAAACTCGGAGACAGACTGGCTGCTTTGGAAGATGGAAGTAGAAGGTATAATGTCAGAATTGAAGGTCTGCCTGAGAATCGAGAAAGTTCAAACCCTGTGAAATTCGCAGCTGAACTTTTTTCTAAAATAATCGGGGACGACTTTAAAGCAGAATCTGAGATAGCAGCGGCTTACCGCGTGTGCGGATCAAACACCGTTAGACTCAGACCCAGATCTTTTATAGTTCATTTTGAACAATTATCATTTAAGCCAGAGGTGATGGCACTCCTCAGAAACAAGGAAGATATTACATATGAAAATAACCACATTCGTATCTTCCCTGACTTCTCTCCAGCAACAGCTACTAAACGCGCAGCCTTCTACAACATTAAACAGTGGTTACAGCAAGCCAGCGTCAAATACAGCCTCTTGTATCCGGCAAAACTGAAAGTGGAATGGCAGGGTCAATTCTATGTCTTCGCTAGCAAGGAAGAAGCAGAAAAGGAATTAAGAAAGCTGATCCCAGGATTATTCTGATACATAATAGTGAGTCATGGCGGTTAATGATAAAGCAAGGATTAATAATCTGCTGTCTGATCTATTCGTTTTAAAATACGGGTTTTTATCAGCATACATTCTCATATATTCTCATTATTACTTAGTATTATTAGGGCACTATCTGTTTATGTTTTATTGTGCTTAATTACTTTTTCTTTTTTCTCTTTCTAATTATTTCATCTCTACCCTAAACGAGACTGTTCAATATCATACCCTTGGTTTATTGTTATTGCGATTACTACATTAAGACTTGTTATGCTTATTCTGGACACATTTTTAACACCATCACCCGGGTTCATTATCTGGGTGTATCATCTTAATGCACTAAAATTGCTGAAGACTATATATATATTTTAAGCGCAAAATTCTTTTTTTTTTTTTTTTTAAAGACTAGATTGGTAATACATATCTCTATCTTTTAACCCTATAGCGCCGCTGCATTGGGGCTTGTTTTGCTTTGGACGTGCTCTTTCTCTGGGTATGTCAGAGGACTGGGACTGTGTGAAGTGGGTTTTAGCCTCACTTGGGGAGGCAAAAAGGGAGGGTGGGGGGTTAAGGGGGGGGAGAGAAAGAGAGCAGGCTTGATCTATACCTAATCTATCCTATTAATCTTTATAATTATAACTACCAACGTAATAATAAGCTGAATGGCAACAGCTCTAGGGGAAATAGGAAATTAGGGCCGAAGCTGTCTCACTTCCAGTTAAGACTATAAAATTACATCAAAAACTCAGAATCAGTGTCTCCATGATAGGACAGTTAACTTCGTAAGCTGGAATGTTAAAGGCCTGAATCACGAATTAAAGAGAAAGAAAGTACTCTCTCACCTAACAGGTCTAAATGCTAAAATAGTATTTTTACAGGAGACCCACTTACTAAGCAAGGATCAGTTCCGGCTGCAAAAAGACTGGACTGGCCAAATGTTCCATTCTAGTTTTATGAAGAAAACTATAGGTGTGGGAATTCTCATACATAGAACAGTACCATTTGTAGCATCAGATGTAGTATTGGATCCTGAAGGGAGATATGTAATGGTCATGAGAGACTTATCCAACTGTAAAATGATTTTGATAAATGTTTATGCACCTAATGTTGATGATAAGGAATTTATACAAAATTTATTTGCATCCATTCCCAATCTGAACACTCATACAGTTATAATGGCTGGGGACTTTAATTGTGTTCTAAATCCACTTTTAGATAGGACTTCCTCCACAGGGGGAATGGCATCTAACACCACAAAGATAATTACAAAGTTTATAACTGATCACAACTTATCAGACCCCTGGAGGTTTATAAACCCAAATTCAAGAACATATTCTTTCTACTCACCAGTACATCATTGCTACTCAAGGATTGATTACTTCTTTATAGACAATAACTTCTTGCCTATGATTAAATCTTGCAAATACGATGCTATTGTTATTTCTGACCATGCACCTATGATCTTGGAGCTAAAATTACTAAGCCCCATACACTCACCCCGCAGATGGTGCCTCAACCCGCTTCTATTAGCTGACGAGAATTGTACGGAATTTATATCCAAACAAATCAAATTCTTTTTAGAGACAAATGCTTCACCCGAGATCACTGCAGGAATACTCTGGGAAACTCTTAAGGCCTTCTTAAGAGGACAGATTATCTCATATCTTTCCCACAGAAATAAATCCAAAGCCAAGAAAGTAGCAGAGATAAAAAGCGAAATTACTAAAATAGATGAAGAACACGCCAGACTACTAAGCGAGACTCTACATAGGAGGAGGCAGGCTCTACATTCGGAATTAAACCTCTTGACAACTAAAGAAACTGAACAACTAATCTACAAATCCAGACATCATTATTATGAACATGGAGAGAAAGCTAATAAGCTTTTAGCTCAACAAATTCACAAGCAAGAAGTGCACAACGCAATCTCGGTAATCACCAACACGAACGGAGATAAAATCGTTGAACACAAAAATATAATGCACACTTTCAGAGACTACTATAAATCCCTATATACTACTGAGTTTAAAGAAGACAATACACAATCTAATATATTTCTGGATACATTACAGATACCACAAATAGACGCTTTTAGTGCGGAGGAACTTGATAAACCTCTGTCATTATCAGAATTACTAGATGCTATAAAGTCACTCCAAGGCGGGAAAGCAGCAGGCCCTGATGGCTACCCTGCAGAATTTTACAAGAAATTCTCCGCTCAGCTAGCTCCCCTCCTATTAACAACATTTACAGAAGCCAGAAATAACCAATATCTTCCTCAAACCTTTCTCCAAGCACTAACCACTGTTTTTCCAAAACAAAATAAGGACTTATTACAATGTGCATCATACAGACCAATTTCACTTCTGAATAACGACGTTAAAATACTCTCTAAAATCATAGCTAGAAGGATGGAGAAAGTGCTCCCCTCCGTAATATCACAAGACCAAACTGGATTTATTAGGGACCGACACTTATCTTCAAATCTTCCACGCCTGTTTAATGTAATATACTCACCAACTAAATCAAACACCCCAGAAATATTATTATCATTGGATGCAGAAAAAGCATTCAACATGATTGAATGGAAATACCTTTTTACTACATTGGAGAAGTTTGGGTTTGGCCCGAACATTTGTGCATGGATTAAATTACTGTATACTAACCCAGAAGCTTCAGTTTGCATCAAAAACATTTGCTCAGACTGCTTTAAACTAGAACGTGGTAATAGACAAGGATGCCCCTTGTCACCGCTGCTGTTTGCGATTGCCATTGAATCACTGGCAATACATTGTCGAAATACTGATCAGATAAAGGGAATTAGCAGAGAAGGACTGGAACAGAAAATCTCATTATATGCAGATGATATGGTACTGTATATGTCGGACCCAGAAAATTCTGTGCCTGTAATCTTAACAGCACTCACAGAATTTCAAAAGATCTCTGGTCTCAGAAGTAATCTGAATAAAAGTGTACTCTTCCCAGTGAATTCTCAAGCATTTAATATTAGATTAGATACCCTACCTTTTATCATTGCAGAACAGTTTAAATACCTAGGGGTAAACATCACAAGTAAACATAAAGCTCTATATCAACAAAATTTCACCGTCTGCATGGAAAAAATTAAACAAGACTTGCATAGATGGTCAACCCTTCATCTCACACTAGCTGGAAGAATTAACACTGCTAAAATGAATATTCTTCCTAGGCTCCTTTTTTATTTTAAAACATTCCAATATACATTAATAAACTATTCTTTAGGCAATTCGATTCAACAATAACCTCATTTATTTGGAATTCAAAACATCCACGCATCAAAAGAGCGACCCTACAAAGACAAAAGGCAGAAGGCGGCATGGCTCTACCTAACTTCCAGTTTTATTACTGGGCAGCAAATATACAGGCGATAAGAACCTGGACACAAATAGAAGAACATACACAGGCTTGGACTGCAATAGAAGTAAAATTCTGCAGTACTTCTTTGTATTCCTTGCTCTGTGCTCCAATAAATGCACGTTATCAGCAATATACAAATAACCCAATTGTGCTCCCCTCACTTAGAATCTGGAACCAATGTAGAAAGCATTTTAAGACGGAGAAGCTTCTATCTGTGGCACCTCTGCAAAAGAACCACCTCTTTCAACCTTCACAAACATATGCAGTTTTTAATATCTGGAAAAAATTTGGAATTAACTTGCTTAGAGATCTTTATATAGATAACGTCTTTGCATCCTATGAACAATTACATTCCAAATTCAATATTCCAGCTACACATTTCTTTCACTATCTTCATATCAGGAACTTTGTTAAACAGAACCTTCCAGATTTTCCTCATCTTGCACCCTCATCCATGCTGGAAAAAATATTGCTCAATCTCAAGGACTTAGACTCCATCTCTATAATATATAAAATTATTTTACAATCCCTCCCTTTCAAAGATCCAAGAAGACACTGGGAAAAAGATCTCTCAATTAATATATCAGAAAAGGAGTGGAAAGTAGCAATGCAGAGAATTCACTCGAGCTCCATATGCGCAAAGCATACAATAATACAACTCAAAATTATATATCGAGCACATCTGTGTTGACTAAAACTCTCCAAAATGTTTCCAGGGCATGATCCAACCTGCGAACGTTGCAACCAAGTCCCAGCCTCACTGGGTCACATGTTCTGGGCCTGCACCAAATTAACATTATTCTGGACAAAAATTTTTAATTACCTCTCAGACAGCCTTGGATTCACAATCCCTCCTAACCCATTAACAGCTGTGTTTGGGGTTCTTCCAGAGGGGTTTAAAGTGGAGAAAGACAAACAAATTGTGATTGCATTCACTACACTTTTGGCACGCAGACTTATTCTGATAAACTGGAAGAACCCAAACTCTCCTCTTTTAAGTCAGTGGGAAACCGATGTGTTATATTATTTGAAATTGGAAAAAATCAAATACTCAGTTAGAGGATCCGTACAGACTTTTTTCAAAACATGGCAGGATCTAATCAGTAATATTTTAAAATAAGTTCATGAAGCACAGAGAATTTATTAATTTAGGTGTGTTTACAAGCCTTAAATTTTACGCTGTTTGGCTTGCTCTCTCTCTCTCAGGGGTGGGGATCGATCTGTTCTTAACTCAGTTTTTCTTTTTGTAAAAACTTGATTGCTTTGTATGGATTGCAATAAAATTAATAAAAAAAAAAATTAAATCTTCTTGCCTCCTCCAATCTCGCACCAGTTTCTCAGACGCATCGAATTCTGTTGCAGCAGCGTAGTTACCAATTTCTTTTGTTACTTCAATAACGTTTAATTTAAAACCAGCTTCATATTTTCTTCTGATCGAGCACTCCATCATAGATAAGGGATGCTCTTACAATAAAGGTGTATTAGGGTGTGAGATACAAAAAACACAAATTAGTGCAAACGTTGGTTCAGAATAGTTCGGGTATTACAATACATAGAAAAAAAACACAGTGTGCTCCATGGTTACTCTCTCAGGTGGATGTAAGCATATCATAATCTCTTGTACCAATAGCGTGAGTTTTCTGCATTCAACTTATACGACCGACATTATGAAATACCGGAAATTATACGGTAAAATCAAGCCCTGACTTATCCGCGGGAGAACTTATTCACGAGTATATACGGTAGGCAAAATATTTGTCGTACCTCAGAGAAGAACATAAAAAGTAGTTACAAAAAAAAGGATTTACAAAGTATCCTACTCCCAGTCCCAATGAGGAGTAGGAGGCCATGTCTGAGAATGAGGGACTTCATGATTTTACAGCACCCTGAGCCACAAATTCCCACTCAAAAAGGTGTTTTGCAGTTTTCTGATACTGCTAAAGCTAATTTTAATAATAGTAATCAAGAAAGTAGACAAAGGGGAACATAATTAGGTAGGATATTGCACTATGCTGCACAAACTGTAATTGTTGCCACTTCAAAGCATCATGGATAATATTATAAATAACACCAAGATGAAAACACCAAGACACATATACACCAAAGAGAGTTAAGCCCAATAACTGGCATGTTTATTTAAAATAATTATCCCCAACCGTACTTCCAGAAGAATCACCTTTCCATTGTTATGGTACACTGGAAACGCCTTGTAAAGTAACAGTTACTGAAACTAGCCACGTTAGTTCTGCACTGTTACTGAAGTTTCATTCAGTATTGCACTATTGCCAATTGTCTTCTAACGTTGCATGCCATGTCCGTCTCCATGATCCACCCTTATATTCTGAAGGGCTCTGTTTTTCTAATGCCCTTGGATTCTCTACCTGTCCACTTGAAGCTTCCCAGGCTTGTAAGGTGTAAAGTGAGTGTTCTAGGGGTTTATGAAATGCACAGGTCTGTGTACCTGTGTGACATTTTGCTGTCAAACACCCTGCAATCATTGAAACTAGGAAAAAAAGTCTAATGTCATCATGTATGCACATGCATCAGTCGTGAGGGACAGTTTAAGGTATGTAGCTTGCAAGTGACAAAATTTCCACAAATGTTATAGGTATTCATTTAGTTTTAATCAGGTTAAAGTTTATACAGATATTTTAACAAATAGGGAGAGGGTTGCACAGAGCTCTTCTTCACAGCACCTTATGAGGTTTGCGTTCGCCCTAGCATTTCTGAATTAATCTGTATAACTGAACGTGTTTAGTTTAGGGTTACCTGTTTTAACATGTTTTTAAGATATGGCAGTGATATTTCTCAATTAAGAAAAAACGGTTAGACGTCCGTGAAGTTAATACCCAAGTTGAGCCCCCAGGTGAACATTTGCTGCTACAACACAATACAGCAGTACCTTGAAACATGAACTTGATCTATTCTAGAAAGCTGGTCGAGTCTTGATTTGGCCGAGTTTTGAATCAAATTTCCCCATAAGAAATAATGTAAATAGGACTGATCTGCTCCAGACCCCAAAATTATTACTTATTTATACCTATATACATGCACAACTAATGATAAAAATCATTTTAAAACCAGTGAAATCAATAGACAGAAGAGATAAGCACATAAAACAAATAGAAATGACAATTTAATTGCACCTTTAATTGCGTCTTTATTTTTCAAAAATGGGCTTATCATCAACTTGGCCATCCCATACTCTTCTTCAACAGTCAACACATGTGAACCACTTTCATGTTTCATTATTATTTCATTTTTTAGCTCAAATATAACACGTATGAGCTTTCTCTTTGCTTTGCTATTCTCACTGCTAACTTTCTTAGGGGCCGTGGTAATTACTTTCAACAGGAAAAACCCAAAAAAAGCAAAAAATTTACACGTTCACAGAGAACGCAGTTTTTAGCATGTCTTTACTAAAGGAGATCTGCGGTGATACTGAGGCTGAGTCAAACGGCATATACAGCAGATATTCGACTTGGCCGAAGCCTGATAATGATCTGTACACTATACACCAGTGACCCTGAACTGGGCAGATTAAATGTACTCCTCAGCACATGTAGGATTAAATGTATATGAATGTAATGTATGTTTAGTTCTTTTGAGCTTGATGACCATTAATCATGATAGCACATTCCTCACTAGGTGTGACTAGATGACCAGATCACGCCTTTGGATTATGTTGACCAGACACTTCTTTGAAAAGATTGGAAAAATGCTTGAAACCTCTCAAAAACACTTAAAAAGTGCTTGATAAACACCTAAAAATAGCTTGAAAAAAATTGTAAGAACCCTTGGCAATTATCAATTAAAAAACTTGAAAAAATGCCAGAAATTTACAATGCTCAAATGTGAATGGGCCTTAATAGGTTACAGAGTCCTATAATGAAGGCTGTAAAACAGTGTAGATGGAACCAACACATGTCTAACAATCATTCTTTACATTCTACATGCTTTTGTCTGTTGTCAATAGGGATAATTAGACTTACACACGTAACAATAAAGAATACAATGAAGAATTTATTAAATACAGCGTTGTAACATTGTTACTGTGCTTGAGTATGTTTTGACAATATTTCTACTTGATAATAACATTTTTGGGCTACTTTCATCTTTACTTCACTACATTTTCAAACATAAATGGCTAGTTTTACTTACAATATATTGTGCTAGACACATTTGTTACTGCAACATTAAACTAGAAAACAAATAGGCTGCACAAATACACACAATGTCTTACTGAGTGAATTATCAGAAAAGCAGGCTTTCCCTGTTTTCAGAAAATTCATTTATATGAAGAATTTGGGACAATTTTCAAAGACATGCCACTGGCGCTAACACCCATTGATCTACCCAATCATTTCAAGTGCACCTCGCTGCTGTTACTGTATGTGTGAGCCACATTACAGCACATGTGTTCCCTGGCCTCTGTTTATGTTCCTTTTTATGTCTTCTTGCACTGTTTTAAAGTGTTTGTTACATGTTTACTGTAATTATTTATCTCATGTTAATAGTATTCAATGTATGTTCCAATATTGGTTATATTTTAGCAAAGGTTACTACCCTGACTTTTTTATGTCTTTTTGTTCATGTTTGATTCCTTTGTTTGTGTTCATATTGTTAGTTTTGTTAATTACTTGCATTATTCTGTGTTTTTTGTTAGTTTTGCATATAATTTTATTTCAGTGTATCCATGTCTGTGTTACCATGTTCCTTGTGTTTTGTGGGTGGTTCCCAAAAACGCAGGTCAGCTGCCCATCACCATCAAGAGACTACCCTCTGCCTTCTATAGGCCCAGGAAGCCCACAGTCCCTTGAGGTTCATTTAATATGCTGGGTTGTGTTGGTGAGTTCTTGTGATTATTACTGTACTTTTGTGGATTTATCTTTTTTTTTACCTCTACGCTCTGTTTTTGACTTTGCCTTCTGGATTTGCGGCTTTGGGACTTGTTTGTCTTAGCTTGTTTTTATTGTGTTAAGGCAAATCCTTCAAGGCCTTTTGTGCTCTTCAGAGCTTCTTGGGTTGCAGAGCATTTTTTGAAAATACATTGTTTACTTTATAAAGATTTTTTTGTCGGCCCTTTATGTTTTATAAGCCAAAGGTTGACATGTCCTTCCTATCATGGGGCATTTTCCAACATTTTGTGAGACTTTGTGGGAGTTACTCCAAGAGGCAGGGCCACCATGACATCACCTCTCCTGGGCCCTCCTTCTGGCTATTTATTCATTAACACTAGAATTACCAGAGCCTACGAGAAAACTCATAAATCTGGCCCAACTTAAATCCGTTCGCACCTCTCCATCAGCGTCTTTTGTCCTGTAAATGCACTGATTAAGACAAGCAGCAAGCAGCCTGCTATTCCATCCCCCAACCGTCGCAGAACATTCACAATGTTCTTCCAGCTCATGCCTTGTTTGATTATCTGGGAGTGAACTGCTGGAGTTTTAGAGTGGAAATAATAGATTGTTATTTGGAACACATGCATTTCATGTGTGTTCCGTTTCTACAGTAATCTGTGTAAACACATTGTTAAAACAGAAACTTTTTCATATTTTAGTAATAAATGTTACAAAATGTAGGCATAAGCTATAGAATGTGTGAAGCCTGAAGTCCAAAGATCAAATAAACACTTTCACAAAAGGTTCAAGGATAATACAACAGCTTCTGTGGCGTAGCGGTAAGATTTGCTGACTTGTAATCAAAAGTCATTGGTTCAATCCTGTCTCTCTCCTATATTTACTGTTTTCAGTAGTGAGCTGTTCTTATTGTTAATATTATACAGTACACACATGCATTTGGTTTGCGTCTGTAACAGACTGTGTACATTTATAGTACTGTACTTGTTAAAGTTACCTTTTTTTCACTTTTATTCTCTCAGTCATGATCACGATACATACTACCACCCTAGGGATCTGACGCTGTTAGTTTTTATTTGAAACTGGGAGTAACTGTAGATGTGACTGGTGTTTTGAGGCAATGGAACTGGACATTATCTGATCTGGAGGGAAAAAAGCTGACACACAAACGCTGATGAATCTGCCTTCTTCGTATTTCACTGTCACTTTATTCTTTTTTATTCAGTTTTATTGAGTGTTCCTGCTCACGCAGAATTAGTATGCACCTTATGGTTTATGATGTCAAAAAAAAAAAACAAAACAGAGGCATAGGTATATATGATATTTGGAATTATTCTTTTTATGAACTTTTATGAGGTCAGTTCAGCGCTATATACAATCATCAAATTCAAATTTTAACAGTTCACACACACGCAAGGACCGTCATTCCTAAATTTAAGACATGTGTACCTTTTGCAATGCGCAAACTTCTCTCTATGCTGTGGTTTCTATTACACACTTGAAAGAAACAGACAATATATGTGACATTTTGAAGAAATCATTTTATGACCTGAATAGTACCAATCAGAAAACATCATCGCACTAATGCCCCCAAAAAAAGTCTAACTGCATTCTCATACCATTGCTTGCGTACTAAATTGTCAGCAGGCACTTTTCGTGTCATTATACGTATTTTTTGAGCATGTGTTGACATATAAATGTAAAATGCTCTCAATTGAAAGAGATGTTCCCCTTGTAAGTCCTCGCGTAATTATGCTGCACGGAGGGTCGCATCTGCATGTAAAAGTTTTTTGTTTTTTTTTTGTAATAAAAGGAGACTGCGTGACCGGTGTATCTTGACCCTGGTCAAGAAGCTTCAGAGAGTGTTGTTATTCTTCTGATGTCTGTATATCACTCAAGCGTACGTTGTTAATAATTTTCTTGCCATTGCAAGGACATTTAGTCTACATGTCAACAGCTTGCCCGTGTCGATCAAACACAGGAATCTCTGCAGTCTACTTGTGACTTTACTTTAGGAAGTAAGTAAATAACTCAAGGTAAATAACATTCGATCTGGCTTTTATGTAAGTAACATATAAATGTTAATGTTTTGTGCACATGCACCCTCCAGATCTAAACACTAGTGTGGAGAGTCGCTTGTGTACTGAAGAGTCCATAGCTGAAGGTTGAAGCTGCCGTCGCTGTACTTTGTATATAAGAGCCAGATCGAATGTAATTTACTTATTTACCTTTATTTATTTACTTACTTCCTACAGTGTAAAGTCACAAGTAGACTGTAGAGCTTTCCATGTACATATACAAAGTACAGCGATGGCAAAAGTGCAGCGTGCATTCTTGCACCAATGTAGAACCGTCGTTATCATCTGACTTTACCTCTGTTATAGCGCGTCTTTATGTGAAAACAGCAGTGTCAAAAGCACGGGGGGGGGGGGGAGTAAGTGGGATTGTGAACGTGACTGAAAGAATAAAACTGAATAAAAAAAAACATAGCTAATCTTTACAAGTATCATAAATTTACACCGGTTGTTACAGACTGGAATCAAATGTGTGTTTTTATTCTAAATTAGTAAGAATAACAGCAGCTCACTTCCGAAAACGAACTCATCTGGGATTGAACCTGTGAAGTTTTGATTACCAGTCAACAGTTGATATTGTTGCACCACCGAAGCAGTCGTAGCAATTGTGTGCCAATGTCGCACCCTATTGCGGGTTCTTTTTCTGCAGTTATATTCTTGAATAGAAGTGCATTTGTTCTGTTATATTTGTACCTTGTGTGAAAGTGTTTATTTGATATTTGGAATTCAGGCTTCACACATTATACACTTCATGTCTACATTTTGTCAATTATTACTAGAACATGAAAAATGTTTCTGTTTTAACATTGTGCTTACTTAGATCATTGTAGACACAGAACACACATTAACTGCATGTGTTCCAAATAATGATATAGGATTTATAAAAGGTGTCATTTTGCTTGACTTCTCACTCTATACAACTCTAAGCAACTGACACGCAGATAAACAGACTTGAGCTGAGAAAACTGTGCGGCGGTAGGGGGGATGTAATAGTAGGCTGCTGGCTGCTTATCGACACATTTACAGGACAACAGACGCTGATGGAGAGGTGTGAAGTAATTTAAGGTGGGATGGATCTATGAGTTTTTTTGTAGGCTCTGGTAATTCTAGTGTTAATGTTTCCCTCATTAAACAACACTCAGTAACCAAGAATAACAAAGCAAAACAGAATTTCAGGATTTTTGCATTTAAAAATAATTTAAAAATGATATTTAAAAATGAAAAACTGAAAAATAATACACAAGCATTCAGCCCCTTTACTATAACACTTGAAATCTGTCTCAGGTGCATCCCATTCTATTGATCACCGTGGAGATGTTTCTGTACCATTTTTAGAGCGCAACTGTGGTCAATTCAATCGATTTGGAAAGGCACACACCTGCCTATATAATGTCCCACAGTTGACAATGTGTATAAGAATAAAAGCCAAGTCACAAGGTGGAAGAGCTTGCCTGCAGAGAGCTTGGAGTACTGGATTGTGATGAGGCACATATTTGGGAAAAAATGCTATAAAAACATTCCTGCATCACTAAAGCTTCCCAAAAGCACATTGGCCTCCATGATTCTTAAATATAAGAAGTCCGGAACAACAATAAATCTTCCTAGACCTGGCCAACTGAC
The DNA here is from genome assembly GCA_026402145.1 of Polypterus bichir lapradei. Lineage (NCBI taxonomy): Eukaryota > Metazoa > Chordata > Cladistia > Polypteriformes > Polypteridae > Polypterus > Polypterus bichir. Next base: position 49,118,574 of record JANRMT010028174.1, on the reverse strand, counting down.
CAAACTGAACAATCAGGACAGAATGGCCTTGGTGGGACAGGTGACTTAGAACTTGGTAGTTACTCCGTCTGAGCTCTAGAAAACCTGTGTGGAGATAGCAGAAATTCCCAGAAGGAGAACTACCTCTGTAACACCCCACTAGTTTGGATTTAATGGTAGAGTGTCCAAAAGATATGAAAACCTGTTTGGAGTTTGCAAAAAGGCTCCTGAGGATTTTCACAATATGCTAAACAAGATTCTCTAGTATTAGGAAACAAAGATGGAACTATATGACCTCAAACACCAGGGGCCTCATGCATAACGCCGTGCATAGAATTCGTACTATAACATGATGTAAGCACAACAGCCGAAATGTGCTTACGCACAGAAAAATCTAGATGCAGGAATCTGTGCGTACTCCAACTTCCACGTTCTTCCGCTACATAAATCCCAGTCAGCGCCTCCTGTCCCGCCCTAACTCCTCCCAGAATTACGCCTCTATGAATATGCAAATCAATACAAATAGCCCTTAAGCTCAACCTTCTGTGAAAAGACAATGGGAAAAGCATGGGGGAAAATGTAAGAATTTCAGCGAATACCAAGTGGAGGCAAGGAAAAACTTACTATTTGTTGGTTTAAACAGTGGTATAATCAACAAAAGGAAGTTGATCGATTGACAGAGTGTCGGAGAAACTCGAAAGCTCAAGTTCACAAAGTCGCACAGTACCTGAAATAAAAAAGAAGTTGTCACATATCCAAGTCGCCGTGAAAGGCGAGTCGTAGCCCAACGTCTGAGTGTTATATGAAAGCTTATTAGGGTACAGAGAAAAAAAATAAGCACACAGTGGGAGAAAAAGCAGGAAATGTCAACTTTAATCTCGAAATTTCCAATTTAATCACGTAGATTATTTTGACATTAAAGTAGAACAACATAAACTTCATCTTAAAATCGATTAATTTACTAGTTTCTCAAATCCCATCCTAAGTAAAGTAGCACGTTAAATGCTTTGTTTTGTATTTGATCTTCTATGTGCTCTATGTGTGTGAATCACTACGTGCTTCTTAAACCGGATTTCTCTACCTCCGACAGGACACAGAATCCATTACAATCCATTACAGTCGTGATATTAGAGCTCTCTGAATAACTAAAATACTGAGATGTATACATGATATCATTTTCATGATGATAGGAGTTAAAGCACGTTATTAAACATGAGAACACAGTGGCGCAGTGATTGTGCGCGACCTTCAATGAAATAATTTATTGCAGCAGTACTCAGGGGCGGCTCTAGGCTCGTGGTGGCCCTGGGCAGAGAAAGAATTGGTGGCTCCTTCGCCCGCCAGTGTCAATATGGTATCTTATGTACGGCGGATGGCCACGTCCGTTGAGAACACTGCATAGCTGCCTCGTGCTCATGACACAAGCATTTAACTTTTGCCGAAATTTGCCGCTACATTTTTAGCTGTGTCGTTATTTTCTCTTTCTGTTTTTTATTCAATATATATTGGCGTGGCGTCCCCTGGGATTTGGCGGCCCTGTGCAGGTGCACAGTTTGCACATGCCTAAGGCCGCCCCTGCAGTATTGTCTCTTTCAAACGTACTACTCTCCAATTCCTGTCCTTCCTTTTCTTTCTCCAAGTAACCGATCGCCACCCTATCAGCTCTGTAATGGACGTTAAGCTATCTGTAAGCTTTTAAGGAACATTGAAATATCTTCCTAATACATGTTTAATTATTCTATCCTTCACGCCAGTCCCAGTGAAGCATACAGAGTGCGGCAGAAACAATCCGTGAGCGGAGCGCCAGATCCTTGCTAGCATAGCAACACCGTGTCCTTTAATTATTAACAATATAGATTATTTAAATGAAGTTAAAGTTTCATCTGTATAATATAATAAACATACTTTGCTGCATTTCATCTTAAAAATAATATTGTCATCATATGTAAATACGCGCTTTATAAAGTGGCTCAGGTTATGCAATATTATAACTGTATCGCAAGTTTACAGTGAGGTGATTGTATTTAAAGTACAAACAGATCTACCAGGAGCAGTTGATGGACTGATTGAGTGCGTTTAGAGCTCTTGGGATGAAACTGTTTATGAACCGAAAGGTCCGTACAGGAAAGGTTTGAAGTGTTTGCCTTGTGAGAAGCAGTTCAAATAGGAAGCATGGCTGAGGCAGCGTGTGTTTGATGCTGTATACCGTTAATTCTCTTTCCGATCAGCTTCTCCGAGTGGTGCAGTGAGAGTAATATGTAAAAAGATGATCCGCTGTGGCAACCCCTAATGGGAGCAGCTGAAAGAAGAAGAAAAAGAAGGTGCAGTGAGAGTAACAACGCTAAAGCAGCTATGGTATTTAGAATAGTTTGACCATTCTGTGGACCATTATATTGTTACTGGTTAATTACAATCAGATGCATTAAAGTAATAAACAATATGCGGTTAATTTCAGTGTATTTATAAAGCCGCGTCAGGAAAAGAAAGGATAACCACACAGGAACAGTAGCACTGCTTTAACGCTGGGTGCTGCCAGTCTGCAAAACCGAGCGGAGAACTTGAGTATGACAGGGTATGAGGCACTCTGGAAATGTGCATGGCTTTATACCAAGTTTAGGTTTTACACATCACGATTTGAACGTGGGAACGTTCTTACACAACATTTCTGTGCGTACGTACCGTTTATACATGAGGCCCCAGGCAATGCCCATCACCTGGGCAATACCATGCCAGTCGTGAAGTATGTTGGAACCAGCATTATAATTGTGAATAACCCCTTGTGATTAATAAAGTTTATCTAACCTAATCTAATCTAATTTAAATTAATAATATGGAAATGTTTTTCAGAGGTAGGGTCTTGGAGACTAGTCAAGGTTCAGGGAAACCAAACAGAGCAAAGTACAGAGATATTGTTATTGAAAACCAGCACTAGAGTGCTTTATCTTCCAATAGTACAAAGACCCTAAGCACACAGCAAAGATAACACAGGAAAGAATCAGGGACAACTCTGTGTATGTTCTTGAATGGCCCAGCCAGAGCCCAGGCTTGGACCCAATCAAACATCTCTGAAGAGACCTGAAAATAGCTGTCCAATATCAATCTCCATCCAGAACTAAAAAGGATCTACAGGGAAGAGGTTAGGAGCATGCACTGATACAGCACATTGCCACACCCAGTATATGACAAACCAACTCAAGATTCCGAGTGCAGCCATGCAATGGGTGACACCTCAGCACCACACTAGTTCATATGGAATGGAACCAGTGTAAGATTTTTTATGGTGGCTGGAGTGCCAGTTCTGCCACCAATCCCCAGGTTTTTCCCTGCAGGTTGGAGGGCCTACATGCAGGGCTGGATACAGATTAACGTCATAACCAGGATGGAGCAATTGCAGGTTAATGACCTTGCCCAAGGGCCCCACGAAATAGTCACTTTTTGGCGTTTATGGGATTCAAACTGGCAACCTTCCAATTGCCAGTGCAGATCCCTTCCGCTTCGCCATGACAGAAGAATGGCAAAAAATACCTAAAATCCGGTGTGCAAAGTTGCATCATACCCAAGAAGACTTCAGGCAGAAGTACTGCCAAAGGGATTTCAACTAAGTACCGAATAAAGCTTCAGAATAGTTGTGTCAATGTGATATTTCAGTTATTTACTTTTAATAAATTTGCAAAAATGCAATAAATCCTGCTTTGTCATTATGGGGTTCTGAGTATTGCCTTGTGAGGTAACAAATGGATTTAAATGATTTTAGCACAAGCTTGCAAAATAAAAAACACAACAGCTTGCCAGTCCTATCTACTTAATTCTTCCAAATTAACATCAAGTCTTGTTTTGAAGGTCCCTAAAGTTCTACTGTCTACCACCCTACTTGGGAGCTTATTCCACGTGTCTGTGTTTGAAGGAAAACCTCCTAATGTTTGTGTGAAATTTACCCATAACAAGTTTCCAACTGTGCCCCCATGTTCTCGATGAACTCATTTTAAAGTAACAGTCTCGATCCACTGTACTAATTCCCTTCATAATTTTAAACACTTCAGTCATGTCATCTCTTAATCTCCTTTTGCTTAAACTGAAAAGGCTCAACTCTGTTAATCTTTCCTCATAATTCAACCCCTGTAGCCCTGGAATCAGCCTAGTCGCTGTTCTCTGGACCTTTTCTAGCACTGCTATGTCCTTTTTGTAGCCTGGAGACCAAAACTGCACACAGTACTTCAGATGAGGCCTTACCAGTGTGTTATAAAGCTTGAGCAGAACATCCTTGGACTTGTACTCCACACATCAGGGTGTTTTATAACCTCATCTTCTGTTAACCTTCTTAATGGCTTCTGAACACTGTCAGTTGATAGTGTCAAGTCCACTATGTCACTAGACCTCCCATTCAAACTTTCTGAAGGCACTTTATATCTGTCAACAGTCCATGTTCCAGTTTATTTTGTGATTCATCAATTACTGCTTAGTGAGGTGGTACAATATAAAGCCCTTGTGTTGATAAATTATTTTATTAGCATATAATTAACCTTTAATATGCAACATTGCAAAAGGAGATGAATAACTGCTTTACTGCTTCAGTCATACTTTAGTTTAGGCATCCATTATAAGCAACTCTTAACAGCCTGCATGTATTAAATATTAAAAATTCCTTTAAACAGCATATAAAACAATGAAAAATGACAGTAACATATTTCATAAGTCTTTATTTTCAGTAATTATTTATTAATGTTAATAAGTTATTTAATATAATGTTTGTAGACTGGTTTATAATGGATACCTAAACTAAAGTGTGACCACTAGTGCTTTGTAAGTTTTTTTTACAACCAAAGGCTTTGTTAAAGTCTTTTGACACAGCAGTGTGTGACTAATAGCTGCACTCTAAATAGTCTTATTCTGAAATGTTACTTACATCTTTAAGAGAAACACAAGCAAATTCAATGATTAGTTACTGGGGAATATAATCACTGTAATAAACTTACAAATGATTTTTTTAAAATATCAGAAATAAAAGGGTTTAGAGTTGCAGTAATAAATAAAAGGACCTCAGTAGAGTTAAAAATACATTGTAACATACAATCAATCACAAAATAAAAGCAGTGTGGCTGAAGCTTGGGTATACGGATGAGATTATAAGGCAGGAAACATCTTAGGACAGGACACCATAGCGGACAGTAACACATACTGTATACGGTTATTATTACACAGGATGTCAGTTTCCTGTAAGATGGATACATTTATTTTACGTTAAGATTCTTTAGTACAGTTTAGGGGTATTTTCTACCGATAGAGCACTTGCTCAATGTCACACAGTGTGACTTACGTGGGAACAGAATCGGTAATCCTGTGCTTTAAGGTCCAGTGCCTACACCAAATAATGTAATATTAAACCTGCTATACCCACATTCTATGAAACGTGTGTTTGGAAATTGAGTTTAACATTAGAAAACAGCCTAAAACAATAACCCTTCCCCATAAAAACTCATTAACAATGAAATCACTAAGGGGAAAAGCGTTTTTGCAACACAATTATAACAATGTAGCAAGAGCAATGCAAAAGGATTACAAAGGCAGTGCCTGAAAGCTGTGGAGCTGTGAACACAATAGTATTTGTAGCTTGCTAATAATCAAGCAATTAACTGCAGTGATTGCTACATAATCACCATGTCACATCTTAACTAAAATTGCCCCTAAATCTAAGAAATGTTTTACAGCTTGTTTACAGGGAAATTAAGCAAATTGGAATGAGTTCTGTTTTTTTTAGAGAAATAATTTTGCCATTGTTAATTTAAGATAATAGCAATGGGGAATAGAAATCATTTTGTTGTAGTTGTCTAGAGGAAGGATCCAAACTTTAATGAGTTGAGAGAAAAACAATAATTGTTTGCTGAGAGCATGAATTATACAGCTTTGCCAAAAGGGCAATAATGTTAAAACTTCACTGTAAAATAATAAAAATGAAATCTACTTTTTTGTCTTAGATATACAGAGATTATGGTGCCAAAACCAAAAATGTTTTCTTCCATATATTACATAATATATTTTTATACAACAGATACAAGGAATGGCTTTTAGCTTAATAGAGAGCTTAATAAACAAACATTTTAGCTCAAATTGAACAGTTTGTTTAATCATCTCCAGATTATCTAAAACTGTAGCTTTCAAATCTCCGATGTAGAAACGTGAAGCCATGGATTTACCAACTCATTATTATTATTATTGTTTACTATGCATATAAGCTTGTAGGTCATGTGATAGCAAACACTGCAGACTCGTAGCTCCAGGGCCTCTTTGTACTGTATATTGTCCATGTGGAGTTTTCGTGTTCTCTCAGGTATCTTCATGGGTTTCCACCAGGTTTTCTTCACCCGCATTCCAAAAATGTACAGGTTACCTTGACTGAGTAGAGGTGGGTATGTACATCAGTGTACTCTATAATGGACTGGCACCTAAATCCAGTTTGATTTGCTTCCTGCTTCATGTCTGGTGCTGTCAAAACCTATACTGAAGTAAGTGTTTCAAAATGCAAATGGATTGCTGACCTGCTGCAAAGTTCTCATTCATATTAACAGATTCCAAATGATTAGGCATGCTGCTGAGTTCAGACATGCAGCACCATAATCATATAACCTCTTTGTTCATTTGACAGCATTGTTTTTTTTATTGATTATATTTCAGGAGAATGTTCAATACCTTGGAAAATCTGAAATGTTCATCATGAAGACCTACAAGATACTTGTTCTGGATTATATGAGTCATCTTGTAAAAGACCAATTTGATTCACTACAGTTTGTCTATTGGAACTGAAGGTGCAACTGTCCCATCTGGACACAGCTGGCAACACTGTGAGGATCATGTTTTTTGGTTTCTCCACTGTCTTCATTATTATCCATCCATCCCTGTTAAGGGGTAAGCTCAGAGATGTGCAAGTGGATAAACCTATGGTGTCCTGGATAATGGACAGTCTGTAGGGCAGAATGCAGTTTGTGAGACTCAAGGACTGATACGGATGTGAGTAACACTGGAGCACCACAAGGAACAGTCCTGTCACCTTGTCTCTTCACACTGTACACCTCCAACAATCAATATAAAACCAGGTTCCGTCACCTGCAAAGATTCTCTGATTATTCCTCACTAATGTGGTGAATTGGTAATAGAGATAAGACAGAGGATAGACGTCAGGTGTGAACTTTGTTTCTTCAAGCAAAGAGAATTGTCTGCAACTCAACAGTAAAACTGAGGAACTGGTTATTTAGTTTTACTACACCAAAGAGCCACTATGTCCAGTCTCTATTCAGGGGGTGGATGTGGAGGTGCTTGACCAAGGAATGTGGGGGGCAGGCAGATCCTCAATTCAAAAGCATAGTATTCTGGGAATGACATCTCTCCTGTTGACATTTTGACTGTACAGATGGATAATGTACATGTGGATTATGCTAAACAAGTTATGTGAGATTTTTTTTTTCTTTTCATTTGCTGTTGTCCAGAATTGGCCACCACGAGGTCACATTGAAATTGAATCTTCAATATTTAATTTCCTCACAAAAACATGAGATTAAATGTTTTTCCTGACCACCAATACAAATTACATAGAGTAAGTAACATGTATAAAATATTTTTTTTTTTGGGTGGAGTATTCCTTTAATATCCCTTTGCCGTGTCCTGACTACATCACCCACCTTATGGTTTGTAACACTTTCACACAGAGAACAATTTCTTTACCATAAGTTCTTGTTGAAGATCTAATTTTAAACTAACACTTACTTTGCCCTTCTTAAATTTAATCACTTATGCCATGTTACCTGGCAATGTCTTGCAGCTTATCTCTGACTTTCTTCTGCAATACACTGATAAAATCTGCACTCAGTCTTCCAGTGATGAAGCCTCAGAGGTGTCTTGTACAGCCTAAGCATAACTTTCCTTTTGCTAAACAAAACATGCTATATAAGCAAACATGCTGGTGGGCTTTGTCACACACATGCAATTAGGAGGCAGCTAAAGGGCTTAAATAACAGTAATACTACATCCAACCAGGAGGCGGTGGGGTGCACTGACTGTCTTTCTCCGTTTACTGCAGACCTTTCCAGAGAAATCCTGCCAATCCTTCAATGACGTCACTTCCAATACTGAAGACGTCACTTCCATTTTTTTCCGGGGCCCTTTGGATGACATCACTTCCAGTACAGAAGACATCACTTCCGGTCCGGGGCCCTTTGATGACGACTCTTCCGGTACAGACTACGCCACTTCCGGGTCTGGGCCCTTCGATAACACCACTTCCAGTTCTGGCCCCTTTGATGATGTCACTTCCCATACAGGCCTTTAAAGCCCCTAATCTTAACATCAATGAGTCTGATCTATCTTGGACTCAGTTCTACGAACAACTCTGTTCTACTCTAAAAGCCAGGGAGATTATACGGGTGGCTGCCCCAAACCTTTTTCACAATGTCTGGTCTCAGTTATTATCACAACTTCTAAATCATTTAGTATTCATTTGTAGACAATGTCAGATCTACTAAGACTCCCAAATCCTTTTTTTAAGGAGTATTTTCATGTTGATGATGCTATAATTTTCCTATTTTTGCAAAAAAAAAAAACTTACATTTATTTGCAGTGAGCTTTATTTGTCACGTACAGTAATTGCCAAGACTAAACTCTGTCTAGATCTTTACATAATGACTTTGCTGATTCTAAGTTATTTGCCAGTCCCCCTAGTATGGAAATTCCTTCTTAACTATTGTTTTCTCTAAATGATTTAAGTTAATTAAAATCCATTTCTTTTTTTTCTGGCAGACGTGTGTGTGGAGAGTGTTTTCTTGTGTAATGGTGAAGGGAAGCAAGGAAGGAAAACTGAGGGTGTGGCACAACTACTAACCTCATTTACACTCCCGCCCTTAGAGAGGAGGACAATTCCACAGAGGACAAATGATGTCACTTCCATCCTGACTCCGTTAGTCCCTCCCCTTCCAGCACTGACGGTATACAAATCACACTGCAGTCGGAAGTCATCAATCACTGTTGGATCAGCTTCAAAGAAAGACAAACCTGCCTGAAGAAGAAGTATTCTCACGGAGAGAGAGAATTAGACCATGGCTAGTGTTGCAAGTTTTTAAAAATGGAATATCCCTTGGGACCCCAACTATTCATATGTCTCTTTCTCCTCAATTCTCAGAGCTTACGAGCCAGTTCTGTACCCATCTGCATACTCTTCACTGAATTCCTGCCTCTTGTAATCTGATCACTAGGCTCTCATGAGGTACTTTATTAAAACACTAATTTTGTAAAACAATACAATATGTGACATTCAATGAAACTTGTTGATTTCTTCTAACCTGTATTGGATATGTATTTTTTCTATGGTGCGTTGTATTTAATAACTCTGGGCAACACATTTTTTCAAATGTTTTCTTACCTGAAAAAATTTTGATGATTATGATAGCCAGCTTCAAGGTAAACATAAATTAATTACGACTTACATAATGTAGTAATTTGGATAAGTATGAAATTAACTTTTATTAAATTTAACATGTTGTCACACATGTATGCATCAGCCTAAGGGCTCTGGTGATTGTAATTATTTGCCTCTCCAGGGGCTGGCACTGTGTTCTAATGCCTTTTCTCTTCCCTTCACTGCAGACCAGATGATTGCCAGCTATAACATATCTGAGGTCACTTCCATTGTCTATCCATCTGGATCCATCTCTTCCTGCCAGAAGGACATATAACTGGACGTTTAACCATTTTGAAGTCAGTTCACTGTGGAACTCCCATCTGAAAAGACATTCCTTGCAATTATCGCTTGTTTTCTGCTTTTCAGTTATGCTGGGTCACTAGGTGGTGCTCCAGCGCTTTATCATAGTCTATCTAATCTTGTACAGAGTGGTACATTCAGCTGAATTTGTTGCAAAATTGACAGAGCAACAGAATGTGATGTCCATCATCCAGGCCACAGCAGCAGAACTGCTGGAAATCAAGGTCCAGGTTGGGGAGAATGGACTCAGCTTGGCAAGGCAGAGGTATTTAAATAAATGCATATTGTTATCCAATGGAAGTGACTGATAGGACAGTCCCAGGTATTGTTGACACTACACTCTGATGACAATATTGAAACCTAGTGTTTGAACGTACTACTACCTGTCATCACTTGGGCACACATACTTACGCCGTTCTAGAGGGGACTGGTTTAGTGGACTTATTACGACCTCGACGAATGGGCCTCTGCGGATTATTACGAACTCAAAGGTGAAGTGCTGCTGAGGTATGGTGCCTGTCCAAATTAGCAGGCAAGGGCCTGTCAGAAGTATAAATTCGATCCGGAGAGGCCAGCATGCTCCCATCTTTGAATTATGGGGCAGAGATAGGTGCTGGCTAAGACCAAAGAGAGAGAGAGAGAGAAAGAAAGAGAAGTTGGGAGCATGCACTAATAGCATGTTGCCATACCCACCACACAATAAACCACATGGACCTAAGTGCAGCAGGTAACAACTCGGCACCAGTTCTGCAACCAACCCCCAAGTTTTCCGTGTAAGTTGGAGAACCTGCTTGCACAGCTCGATGCAGATTAACGTCATATTCAGGACAAAGCAGTTTCAGGTTAAGGACCTGCTCAAGGGCCCAATGGAGTAGAGTCTCTTCTGGCATTTACGGGATTTGAACCGCCATCCCTAGCCTCAGAGCCACCATTCCACCCATAAGACCAGGAACCCGTGAAAAAAAAGGAAGGTCAAACAAGTGGCCTATGTCATCCTAATGAAAACCCTCCCTAATTTCCTTGCCCAGCAGTAAGAGAATCAATCCATGGATGACCTCATAGCAGCCCTCAAGCATCACAAGCTGAGCGTTGCAAATGATCCACTGGTTGCCACAAGTCTCAGACAGGACATGTGGGTCTTCCTGAGCCCACCCGTCGCAAGTCGGAAACATTGGTCAACTGGAAGGAGAAGCACATGACCCTTCCTTGCTGCTTCAAGTGTGAGGAGGTGGGCCATACAAGCATGAAATGTCTGCACTTCAGTGAGCTGACCAACTGCAGCTGGGCATGAGGAGAAAGGTACTGTTTCACTGCCAATGTCTTATCCCTCCCTTGCACTGGGGTGGTTGTAGTCAATGGGCATAAAATAGCCATACTTATAGATTCTGGCAGCAACATCTCCACTGTTGCATACTGTTATGAGCTTTTGCAAAAGTGGGAAACTGGTTCGACCAGTATCCATGTGGAAACTCTATTGTACAGGTCTGCTTCTTGTATAATCACTTATCAGTGGGTAACCTATAAGATCCAGGTGGCTGTCATGCACAGTCCACTTTATGCAGTAATACTGGGGTGGGACTGCACACAAATCAAAAGTGGAGAAGCACAGAAAACCTAAGGTAAAACACTGAGCATTGTAATAGACAGTAATAGCCTGTCTTAAGCTGTCTCTACACTGCTGGCCACAGAGAAGAAATATGTGGGTGTCCAGTATGATGTAAGCAACGTAACACCTTCCTGCACTGACATCTCCATGGAGATAGAAGGTGAGATGTCACGGAAGGTCACCCCACCCACTGAGGTCTCTCTAGACCCACTCTTGGAGTTACATTTCCAGTTTAGGCAAACTCCATCTTTATTCAAAATAGAACAATGGAGCTATGATTCCCTCTAGTTTACCATAAATGCAGTTATTCTGATCGACACACAATGTACATCACTTCCAAGGCCACAGAGTCCACACTTTGAGCTTAAAAATGATTTGCTGTACTGTGTGGCTGAGCACAAGGGTGAGATGAGGTCATTATTGTTAGTCCCACAAACTTACCAGCAGCAGATTACCGAACTAGGACATACTTATCTCCTATGTGCCAACCTGGGAACCAAAAAGACATTACAATGGATTAAGTTCAATTTTATTGGCCGGGAATTAACAAGGAGGTCAACCACTTTTGTGCTTCCTGTCCGGAATGTCAGTTAAGGCAGATTCCTAGGAAGGACCATGCTCTTCTCATTCCTGTCCTGCTCATCAACATACCATTTGAGTGCATAGGAGGCAACATTGTAGTACCCCTTGAACTCTTTGTGTATCGTCATAAATATATCTTGGTGATAGTGCTGCTTAGTGATACTGCTATCGTAGGTTGCATCAGGAGTGGGCAGGAGGAGAAGTATAGGAACCTAATCAAGGACTTTGTTAAATGGTGAGACTCAAACCACCTACAACTAAACACCAGCAAAACCAAGGAGCTGGTGGTGGATTTTAGAAGGCCCAGGCCCCTCATGGACCCCGTGATCATCAGAGGTGACTGTGTGCAGACGGTGAAGACCTATGAATATCTGGGAGTGCAGCTGGATGATTAATTGGAGGGACACCTCACGCCTGGACAAACTGGTGAGGAAGGTAGGCTCTATTGTAGGCATGGAGCTGGACAGTTTGACATCCGTGGCAGAGCGACGGACGCTGAGCAGGCTCCTGTCAATCATGGAGAATCCACTGCATCCACTGAACAGTATCATCTCCAGACAGAGGAGCAGCTTCAGCGACAGACTGCTGTCACTATCCTGCTCCACTGACAGACTGAGGAAATCGTTCCTCCCCCACACTATGCGACTCTTCAGTTCCACCCCGGGGTATACGCTAACATTATACAAAGTTACTGTCTGTTATACCTGCATTTTTATCACTCTTTAATTTAATATTGTTTTTTATCAGTATGCTGCTACTTGAGTATCGGAGACATTCAAGAACGTTGCCAAGTTATTCCATATTAAACACCTTAAAACCTCAGTGTATCATCCTCAGGCAGATGATTTAGAAGAGTATCAGATGCCCAAGCAAATGCTATGCAAGGTGGTCAGTGAGAATGGAAAAAACTTGGTTCAGTTACTGCCTCATGATATTTACATACCAGGAGGTCCCACAAGCCACCACAGGTTTCTCACCTTTTGAATTATTACATGGATGACAACCCTGGGGAATACTGGACATATTAAAAGAAGGATGAGAGGAAGAGGCACTCCCTTCTATCAATATGTAATAAAGAAAAGTTTTAGTCTTCGGTCCTGCCCCATCATCTTGGTCCTAAAGTGTGTCGGACGTAGATGCTTTGCAATGACTTCCATCATCTTAATTAAGTCTCTAAATGTCATGCTTATCCGATGCCATGAGTGGATGAAAGGGTACTGGCAAATTCCTTGAATGGAATCTGGTAAGGGGAAGACCACATTTAGCACCCCTAGCAGACATTGCCAGTATCATGTTCTCCTATTTGGATTGCACAGGGCTCCCACAGCCTTCCAGCATGGCTGTTCTGATAGTGCCATCTTGAGGACATCATCTATTCCAGCATATGGGGAGAACACGTACATCAGCTCTGTTCTGTACTCCTGGCACTCAATCCCAAGAAATGTTATTGTGGATTGAATGATACAAAGTATTTAGGCTACTTAGAGGGCAGGTATGGTCTGACCACAATGTGCCAAAGTTGATGTCATCATGAAATGACCATGTTCTAAAACCAAATGGCAGTCCAAGCCTTCTTAGGTTTAGCAGGATACTACCACTGGTTTTACTCTCGCTTCTCCAAGAGATCAGCACCTTTGACCAATGCTGAACCAGAAGCTGCATTCTGTGATTTAAACAGGCCCTTATTTCAACACATGTACTAATAATTCCTGATTTCTCTTTGCCTTTTGTCTTACAGAGTGATGCTTTGGACACAGGTCTCAGTGCCATGCTGATCCAAAACATCGACCCTGAGTTGGAAAATATTGAATCAGAAGACTGTGCATGCAATGGTAGAAACAGAAGCCTAGGTGATAAATTGGGATATTGACTAACTGAGGTACTACCATTTGGGCCATGAGTTCACTCTAATGAACGACCATGTACTCATCCAGTGGATAGTACCTCATAAGTCGTTGAATCCACTTGTTCCCAAGTGGTTCTTGGACCTTCAGCCTTTTCAGTAAAGATGATGCTCTCTCTTATATTCATGTCTTCATAGTTCAGACCACCCAACCTGAAGGGTCTGGTCTATGGGGGAGATGGGGGGATCTTGTCATACGTGTGCACACAGGGGACAGCTTAAGGGCTCTGGTGATTGTAATTGCCCGCCGCTTCAGGAGTTGGTGCTGTGTTCTAATGCCTATTATCCTCATCCCTCTCCAGAGTGGGTGTTTTACAGCTGTAATATATCTGACGTCACTTCTGTTACCCATCCTCTTGGACCCATCTCTTCCTGCCAGAAGGATATATATGACCGAAAGTTCAACCATTTTGAAATCAGTTCACTGTGTAACTCCCATCTGAAAAGACATTGGTTCCAATTATTGCTTGTTTTCTGCTTTTCAATTATATGGGATCACTGGGAGGTGCCCCAACTCTTTATTATACATAGTCTCTCTAATCTCAATAACACTTTAATTTAGTTACCTAAACTAAAGTGTTACCCTCATCTCTTACATTGTTTAATCGCTTAGTGATACTAACACATTGCAATAGTTCAATTGAGCTAAATTTGTTTTTCTGCTGATTTTCGTTTGTATTTGACATCTGATGCTTTTCATTTCAGTGTCCAACAATTTTCAACCAGCAATAATGAATTTCACTTGCCCTGATATTGCTTTTTCAATGCTGCAATGTCCTGGTGAAACCTTTCACCATGTTTGTCACTGACCCTGCCAAGCTTAGCAGGAAAGAATTCCAAGTGTGAAGTGACATGTTGCCTTTCATGGTTTTGTATGCTTGAAGCATGTTGTCAAACAGCTGGATGTAGTCTGGTGCTCTATAGTTACCAAGAAAATTTGCAACAACATCTTCAAATGGCTTCCATGCAGTTTCCACCAGCCCCACAAGCAGATCTACTTATCATTGATTAGCTGTCCCCTGAAACTCCGCCCGCGTATTAGCAAAACAAGACAGTGAGTTGGGCCCTGCACGGCTCCCAACTCCTGACGTCACACTTCCCCCTCCCCCGAGCCCTCAGCCTCTGTCTCAGATTGGCGCAAATATACCGCTTCTGCAAGCAAACTATGATTCTTAGCACGATGAGAGGTCACAAAATTAACCGGAATGTTCAAGCAAATTACAGAAAAAAACCTGATCTAAATCCCTGAAGTAGTTCTCTCGTTCGCTAGCTAAGTGGAGGTAAGGTACTCTCCTAGGCTGGTGCGTGAGTGAGGAGGGTCCCACCTCCCTCCCCTCAGCCCTCTGCGTGTCTCTTGGATTCATGCAAATAAATCAGTACAGCAAGCGAACTACTGGTATGAAACACAGCGTGGTGAGAGAAGTCGCAAAATCAACTGGAATGTTCAAGCAAATCATAGAAAAAAACCTGATCTAATATGTGAAGTAGTTCTTTGGTGAAAAGCGGACAGACATACAGAGAGAAAGACGCTGGATTTATATATATATAGAGATGAAGTGTCTGATTTGTGGACCAACAAAAATAGCTTCCTTAATATTGGTATCAGTTACTTATGGAAACATTGTCTCAATATTGAAATTCTTTACCTTCCTTATTCATCACTTTCATAAATGTTTTCATCATTCCAATTATTATATTAAAAGGAAACAGAAGTATAGTTTTTCGCCAATTGGTTTATGTACCACGCTTTTCTTCCCTACAACTAAATGTTTACAGAGAAGCCAGTTCTTTTTAATGTAATGAGACTGTTTGGCATGGCTGTCACATTGGCAGTACATGATACAGTATATCTGAGCTGCATTCCTAGTAGCAGTGCCACTATTTTTATATCACCACAGTAGCTGTTGTACTGTACAGTATGTGTTGTAAAGGATGACATGCATGGGCGGGCATCCACAAACAGAACAGGGTTGGCTTGAAGAACAATACCTGGCCAGGAGGCCAGCATGATAGAAGAACCGGAGAAGACAACCTTTCCAGGGCTACATGCTCCCCCGACATGTTAGGTGGCAGCATCCCTGGGTGGCGTTACTAGTATGAATACCCACAAGGCATGCTGAGAATTGTACTTCCAAGGGGTAGCCTTGTTGGGTTCTGGGGGTACTGCCAGAAGGTGCTATGGGGATTTGTGATCCCTGCTTTTGGGAACTTCCACTCTACCCAGAAGTTTTTTCCATCGGACTGTGCCCTAGTACCAGAAGTTTTCCCAAGTTAAAAGAAGCAGTTCCAGGCAAGTTAGAGAAGGGAGAGCAGCTGGACAACACTCGCCTGGGAGGAGTGGCAGAAGAAAAGAGAGAAAGAGAGAATAAAGACAAAGGAACATTTTTAATTGTACAACTTGCAAGAAGAATTTTTTTAAGGTATTTTGGTTAACAAACCTTGCATTTGAACCCACGACTTGTGTAGTTGTGGTTGTGTTTGGGGTTTAGGATGCTGCAATGCTCCTTACTGCTCACAGTGTATACTTATATTATTAGAGGAAATCACACAACTGGGTATTTAATATGAAATTCAAATTATGATTTTTGTGATGAGCAGGCCAAAATCTATAAGTTAAAAGTGTTCAGGAATGCCAAATAAATCTTCATTGTCGAGAGTAATTACTTCCTGCTATATTTCAGCCAGATTTTCTCCCCAGGCTGAGATTAAAATCTTTGTTTATTGTTTTCTTTGTTAAAGTCCGACTCTTTTATGTTAATTTTGTGCAGTATGTTAATGATTTGATATTACTTATTTATCTTATTAGTATGGGAAATTGTTTGGTTTCTTTTTATATAAGCTGCCTTTGTTATATGCTTTGTGGTTTGTGGGTAGTCCCCCAAGGGGTGGGGCCACCTGCCAATCCTCACCAGGGATTTCTTTGGGACTCCCAGTCATAGCACTTCTATCTATCTATCTATCTATCTATCTATCTATCTATCTATCTATCTATCTATCTAT
>JANRMT010028174.1:49090907-49101752 GCA_026402145.1 Polypterus bichir lapradei | reverse complement strand
TATCTATCTATCTATCTATCTATCTATCTATCTATCTATCTATCTATTTATTTACTGTATTTATTTGTGATGTATGCTCAACTAACACTACTGCTGTCTCTAGGGTCATATCAATCACTATTTAATAGAATTGAGATGAAACTTACTGGCTTCCAGTATTTATAATTTTAATTAGAAACCAATGATTTAAAAAAATAGAAGCTAAAGATGTATATATCTTTTTCCAAGGAATATATGTTTAAATATGTTGAAAGCATTTTATCTCATAAAACACTGAGCAGAATATGTGATTAAAAGTTTTATTAAGAAATTAACTTACAAAACTGAATAATAAGAACATTTTGTGGTCTTTATTATGATTAGCCACTAAAGACAGTTGCTTTTTTATTAAGCAATACTCAGAAGTGAACTTAAAACATAACAGATTAAAGAAAAAAACAAACAAACAAACAAACAAACAAACAAAACAAACAGACAAAAAAAACCTCTAGGGTCAGACCAGCAGCAGCCCATTACATTTATGGACCAAATTCTAGTATTCCAAGTAGACGAAAACTTAAAAAAATTTAAATAAAACAATTTGAATAAATGATTGAATGTGAGTGAAATATCTTGTATGCAAGCATCCTTACATTTGCAGTTAACATTGCCATGACATTAGGTTTGAATTTTTAACTCCATCTTTGTACTTAAACTACCATAGTACTCCGCAGTGACTCGCCTAGCTGTGCTGCTGTTTTTAGATTTGATGTTATCAAGGGACTTAAATCATACTTGTGGATTATGCAGAATAAAGAATAATAAGGTAGAGCTTGTCCCAGAAAGGGCACAATAAGTGAATTACATTACATTATGCATTGTGCTTGAGAGGTACACTGAGCACTAGAATTGCATGCAGTGTTAAGCTTTTTGAAGAACTAAGTCTTAAGGGTACCTAAGAAAGAAAGAAAAACAAAAGAGAAGTCAAAATCTAAAGACTCTATAATATGCTAATGGAATGCATTTGTTAAGTTTTTGGATATCTTGTAGCACAAAAAGGACATTATTCTGCAGAGCAACCAATTGTGTTCCTGAATATGGTCTACAATGACAGGCTCAAAAGAGTTAAATGTGTTTATTTTTAAGCAGTGAAGGCTACAGTATATGGTGACCTAATTATCATCATAATCATAAAGTCTTCAGAATTCTTAAAGTTACTTAAATTAAACACTGAAATAGGTATGCTTGAGAAAGAAATCAAGACGCAGCCCTTTATACACAGGGTAATGCAATTTGAAGCAGTGGTACAGCTGAAGCAGAGACAAGCTAGCAAAATAAACAGAATGTGACCAGGACAAAAGGTGTAGTCAAATTCAAGAACAAAAGATTTGAAACTGGGAATTCAAGCCATAATAGCATCAAAACTGAAACTAGTGACAAAACAAAAAAACAAATACAGGAAGAGCTCAGTACCAAATAGAGTAAAGACAAGACTTTAGTTTAGAAAAACTGAGCAAGGCAAAAAGGGTTTAGGAATCCACAAACTCAGACAAGGATGTGAACTTGAGATGACCTTTTTATCCTGCAATGTTATTCCCTAGAGGTCTTTATATTCAATGATGTGCCCATAGAAACAAGAGATGCGACAAAATGGTCGAGGTCAATATGGTAGTCAGAACAGCACACATAATAAAGAAGAATCAAAACTGTCATTAAAATCAAAAAGTTAATAACAGAATCAAATTGTAAGGTTAGGAAAAGCCCCAAAACAAATGGTAAACTGAAAAAATACATAATAAAAAGACCACTAAAAATTATAGTCAAAAGCTTATTTATAACACTTACCATTCTTAAATATGTCAGTTATATATTGGAACAACTAAGGTATTAACTGACCAGGTTTATGTAATAATATGAAAAGTCTCTTTTTCATAAAATATTTGGCAAAACCTGTAGAATAGTGGCTCCTTGATTTTACTTTTATTATACACTCATTTATGTACTAGTTACACTTACATGTCAAGGACAAGTAACAGAATACATTTTAAATTATTTGATATTCAATATCAGTGTTCCTCCTACACCTTTCTCTGGTATCGCCATGTGTCTCATCCTCTCTTGCCTGTTGAATTCCTCTCTTGATATTACATTGCTGTAAAACCTGCTTCTCAGACTCAGTCCTTTTGAGGCGTGTTCCATGTCTCCTGTTTTTTTTTAAACTACTACTAATGATGGACAGGCCACCATTAACTGCTTTGAAAACATCACCCATATTCTTGCTAATACTTCCTGTCTTTTAAGGCAACTCAGGTTACGGCTTCTTAGTATTTAGTGACTCAGTGTGGCTTGGTAAGTTATTTGCTTTGTTGTAATTGAAATGCTCTGTTTAACTCCTTTTTTATATAAAAACTAGCAACTGAGAGCTCAATCGAATCGGGCTACAAATTCTACGTTTGTGAAATCCATAAGTCCTTCAAATGATTTTGTTATCACAACACTGATTTGTGCTTAAAATAGACCTTTTCTGCCGATGTAATGAAGAGCTTCCTGTTTAAACGGGGCTGCGAGACGTGAACTTGGCTCTTCGGCGCACCTCATTTGATTTTTTCCGGCAAACAAATTTTCAAAACAAACCGTATTTTACGACTCTAATCAGAGTCAGAATAATAATTATGTTGGTGTGGTCATTTTAGATCTGAGATCGGCTAAAATTTAAACAATGACCATTGTTAATACCCAGCCATCATTACTCAGTTTGTCAATAAATGTCAGAAGGACGGATTCCAAAACCAAACTGCCCAAAAAAAGATTTCAACGTACCAAATGGCGATATGTTCTAAATTACTTACGGTTCCAGAGCTGTCGAAGGGTTTAAGTCAGTCAAAAATGTTAGTCCTGGAAAGTACGCCCCACCAAACCAACGTTCCAAAAACCAACCAAACTTACTGTTATCTGCTCGAACCAACACCAACTTACTATACTTGGCCGTCAAGCGGCACAACTGAAGCATTCAAACATTCTTAGCCAATCATGCAATACTGCCTCCGCGTTTGCAACGTTATTTTCTAACTACAGAGGCAGAGTCTCATTGCATGGTTCTAACTTGCATTGAGTCGAGGTATTGACGTGAACATCATCCATTGGGGTATTGATGCAAGCACCATATATATGGATAGTGTCAAGGTATTGACGCGAACACCATACATACGAGATATTGTTGCGAACACCATACATGCGGGGTATTGACACGAACACCATACATACGGATAGTATCAAATTATATAGAAGGATAATAAACTGAAACAGTCATGAATTGAACTTCACAAGCAAAACCAAACTGGCAGATCAAAGCCAAAACTGACCAATCAGATAGGACAGGAACAGACATACACACACACACACACACATAGTAGCATTTTATTGTATAGTGGACTAGAATATTAGAACATTAGAACAATCTAGATGAGAACAAACCATTCAGCCCAACAAAGCTTGCCTGTTCTATTCAATTAATTCTTCTAAAAAAACATCCAAGTCTAGTTTTACAGTCTACCATGCTTCTTGGTAGCTAATTCCAAGGGTCTATGGTTCTACATATAAAGAACAGGTCACTAATTAAGAAAAGGGTTAGAATGAAAACCTGCAGCTACTGCGGCCCTCCAGGACTGGAGTTCGAGAGCCCTGCTTTAGAGGATCTGCCTGGATGAATGAGGTAAACTGATCAAGTCCAGGTGTGCTAAGCTTTGTCACACACGTGCGCATGGGAGGCAGCTAAACGGCTTGAGTAAGGGTAATTCCAAATCAGACCGGGATGTGGCAGAGTGCACTGACTCTTTTTCTCATTTTTCTGCAGACCATTCACGGGAGATTCCACCTGGCCATCTTGACGTCACTTCCGGGTCCGAGCCTATGGAAGAAGACCTTGCCAGCTCCAGCCCATTTGATGTCACGTTCGGGCTTGAGCCTTTGATTGAAGACCCTTATGAGTCTGACCCCTTTAACCTCACTTTCTGTCTTCCCCTTTAAAAGCCTCCACCTTTTCCCTATTCCCTCAATTCTGTTTTGGACTTGGTTTTGTGCACATTTGTGTAGTGTAACATACTCACGACTTTGCAGCCAGGATACCAATTATACGGGTGGCTGCTCTAAACCTTGCTCTGGCTCTGTGTGGAGTTTCTGACAGCTTGTAGTGACTCACCTAAAAAAGACTCAAAGCTGTAATTGCAGCCAAAGGTGTTTCTACAAAGTACTGAATAATGGGTATAAATACTTACGTGAGAGTTCAGTTTTTGATTTTTAATCAATTTACATACCTTTCTGAAAACATATTTTCACTTTGTCAGTATGGGTCTTTGAGTGTAGACTGATAGCAAAATATCCATTTAAAAATTAATGTATGACATGGTAAAGTTTTCCAAAAGTGAAGGGGTCTGAATGCGTTCTCAATCCATTGAATACAGACCACAGTGCTTCTCTAACACTCTTTGCTGTTGTTATGTATGCCATGTAGTAATGTGATAGTCAAATTAACAGCAAGATATATAAATTAATCATTTCACTTCAGTTAACCCGTCTTGCTGAGCTCATGACCTAATAGCAGGAATTTCTGCATTCTGTTTTCTTTCAGTGCTCAGACTTTTCAATTTCTTTCCCTGTTTGTCCTTTTATTTTACATATTTGTCTAATTTACAAGGGACAATGCAACTCAGCACTTTTAAAGTGCATGGACTGAATGGAACTGGTGATGGGTGTTTAGAGAAGCCTTTTAGCTTAAGATTTCACGACTATTCATTGTGAATCAAAACTAAGCTAAGCTTGGCATATCTCTATCAGTTAATTTTTAGTACCTGAGAGCTGGAAGCCACCACACTAGTGCTTTTATGTTGCATTATAAATAAAAGCTGATAATAATACACTCACTATAGGGAAAGAGACAGAAGCAGATTTATGTAATAAACTAAAAAACTCTGTTTATTGATGTTGTTGTAAAGTTACATGTTAACACACTCAAATGAATTGCAGTTTTCTTCCAGTTAGCACCCTATTACCCATAATTCCCTATCATTGCGGGACCCCCCCACCAGTTCAAATAGTTTTTAGCATACTACTTTACAGGCTTGGCTTTCAGTAGTAAGCAGACTAGTGTTTGTAAATTTAAGATTAGAATACAGAATAAAACAGATAGATGCTCGAAAATATATGATGGAGCAAGATTATTCAGAACTTTACAATTAAGAGTATCTTGAGGTTGATCATAAAGGACACATTCATCCAATTAAATGATTCTAATACTTTCATAAAGAATTGACAGTTCTGGCTGGTTCAAGTCAAAGCATTCTCTCTTTGTGTTTAAGCCATGATACATACTACAATATGTACAATAACTCCAAAGAGCAAGGAAAGACAAGAATTCAATCGCAGATGGCCTAGTATTCCACTGAGTGCATCTAGAAGTTCACTTGCTTAATTATTTTTTCTTTAAGTGTCCAATTAACATAACATGATGAAAGAACAGCCATTGAAACATTTTTCTAAGTATCATACACTGTTATTGTAAGAATTAGTAATATAAAGAATAAAGTGCTTAATTGGTGTTTAAAAATTCTTAAAATGTTTATTATTATTATCAAAGTTGTGAGGGTAGGAGAAGGAAAAGTATAAATGTAAATGCTTGCCAGCTTAGTCAAATCTTTCACTAGAATTACACAATTAAAGAGAGCTAATTCACACATACCTATAAGAGGAGGTTTGAAAGGATTACTTTACGTGCATTGATTGCTTCCTAGGACCATGCAGCATGTCTGATTGTTACTGTAATTAAATAATGTTACATGAGTATGCCACTGTGTCCTGAAATGTTAAATATTTTATTCATTTAAAGCTTATTTGTAGTTACCGATCTTACATTTGGAACAGCAGAAGCGTGGGAGAAGAGTGGTGCTTGTAGATCCAGCAAGAGAGAGCTAGACATCATTTCAGCTTATCCGATTATACTATTTAGAGAGGCATAAATATAAATTAGTTTTGAATGACCCAGATGGATTAAGTGGTCTCCTCTTGTTCGTAAACTTTCTTACAATGTCATATGTTGTTTTCTTCTTTGTAAACCTTCTTACATCATATGTTGTTATGTTATTCAGCAGTAAAGATTCAGAATAAGTTGATCATCCAGAAACATTAATAAATGTAACAGTTTTGGCAGTGCCAAATAGTCTTGTTCAAAGTCAAGAGGAGTTGTAAATGAAGTTTCAGCCTTGGATGGGATGCCAGTCGATCAAAGGGTCTATGCACACACATACCTTTCACACTGCATCAATATACAATTGTAAATTAATCAAACAGAATATATTCTGAGTGTCATTATAGCTAACCATTGCAAGCACATGGAGAACATCCAGATGTTCAGGAGATGCATGATCAAGTTGCCCTTTCAAAAGCAGTGATAGGCTGTGGACCTCATTAGGTAACCACCCACAGACAATGGCCGAAAAGCGATAGAAAGTGCTGGGAATTGTAGACCTAGTGTTGTTGACAAAGGAGGAAAGTCTGCCCTCAATACTGACACATTTGTGGGGATTAAATGGAATTAACAACGTGAGAGTTAAAAACCACATCAAACCAGAGAGTAGGTCAAATTTGCAGTGAGAGGGTGAAGATTTATGAATAAAGGAAGAACGACCAAGTTTGAGACAGAGAGAACTGGGCCAGCAGATGAGCCAACTGATCTAATAGATCCGAATTCAGTAGCTTCATAAAAAAACTCCACAGACACAGCAGAAGTTTTGATTACCATCTGATTATTTTTAACTTTGTGTTCTCCAATGTTTCCCATCAATTGTGTGCTTTATTTTTAATTACTTTATCATTTTAAATACTTGGGCCATGACATGACCATGATTATCATTTCATATTTTTTTTTTCTATTTATACTGCTTTTGCATATGTTTAAAGTTATTTTGATGTTATTTTTGTAATTAATTTAGATTTTCTTTTCTAATGTCAGATAGGTTTTAGTTCTCAGGAACACAACTGCTGTTACTGAGTCCACATGTATAAACACCAAAGCATAATGTCATTCACCAGCATTTTGTATAAGAAGAGCAATGCCTGTGTTATTTATACCTGCTTTAAATTTTTAAACAGTACTGAAATGTTTTACATTTTACAAATGTTAGGAATTTACTTTGAACATTTTCTTTATCCCCTGTATCATGCCATGCCCTTGTAGTCTGGATGCCATTTTATCATCTTATGGTTTGCTTTGTGTGTACTGCACAAGACAATCTCATCTACTCTAAAACAAATAAGAATATTACTTATTCTTAAAATATTTCAGACTTTAGACCAAAACTACTTAGTTAATAATTTGTTTGAGCCACCATTGTATGCTTACCAGGTCCCCTGTATTGTATAAAAAGAAAATAAATAAATAAAATTAACATTTTTATATAGAATATGAAAGTATATGTGTTGTGGCACGTGGCTGGGGGTGGTACCCAGCCGGGATGCCCAAGAGGACCGGAGGAGGGCTTACGCCTCCTCCAGACCACGAGGGGGCGACCGCCCTGGTTGCTTTGGGGACCACGGGTGCAGAGTTTTGAAGCGCAACCCTGTAGAGGCCCGTGGTCACCGCCAGGGGGCACCCCAATGCCTGGAGAGATATGGACCTCAGCACTTCTGCCACACCCGGAAGTGCTGGGGGGAAGAGGATCGGGGACACCCGGAGTGCTTCCGGGTACACAGCTGGTGCTTCCACCACACAGGGGAGTGCCAGCGGAAGATTACTGGAGGACACCTGGAGCACATCTGGGTGGATATAAAAGGGGCCGCCTCCCTCCATTCAATGGCTGGAGTCGGGTGGAAGAGGACGGAAGTCGAAGGAGAGGAGTGGAGGTGGTCCTGAGAAAGAAGGCATTTTATTGCAGGCCAGGACTGGGGTGATTGGTGCTGCGGCACTGGGTTGTGTGCTTCATATTACCTGTAAATATTATAAATAATTTGTTGGGTGACTAAATGATGTCCATCTGTCTGTATCCGAGCCAGGTTCCACAGTTTGTAAACATAGACAGGCACAGGACACAAGTTCAGCACACACGTTTTATTTTATTCATTTTTCTTTATCCTCATGGGATCAAAATTTAATCAAAATTAAAAGAAATAAACATTTGAAATACATCAGTCTGTGTGTAATGAATGAATCTAATATACAAGTTTCACTTTTTGAATGGAATTACTGAAATAAATCAACTTTGTCATGATATTCTAATTTTATGACCAGCACCTGTACATATATTTATAATAATAAAAGGCAAAGCCCTCACTGACTGACTGACTGACTGACTGACTGACTCATCACTAATTCTCCAACTTCCCATGTAGGTAGAAAGCTGAAATTTGGCAGGCTCATTCCTTACAGCTTACTTACAAAAGTTAAGCAGGTTTCATTTCGAAATTCTACACGTAACGGTCATAACGGTCGATAACGTTCGACAACGTCCGCCATGTTAAACTTTCTTATTTTTGGCCCCATCTTCACGAAATTTGGTAGGCGGCTTCCCTGCGCTAACCGAAACCGATGTATGTACTTATTTCGATGGTATGACGCCACTGTCGGCCGCCATATTGAACTTTCCAACGTCACCAATTTTCAAACTTCCCGTGTAGGTAGAAGGCTGACCCCATCTTCACGAAATTTGGTAGGTGACTTCCCTGCGCTAACCGAAACCGATGTACGTACTTATTTCGATGGTATGACGCCACTGTTGGCCGCCATATTGAATTTTCCAAACGTCACTAATTCTCCAACTTCCCGTGTAGGTAGAAGGCTGAAATTTGGTAGGCCCATTCCTTACAGCTTACTTACAAAAGTTAAGCAGGTTTCATTTCGAAATTCTACGCGTAACGGTCATAACGATCAACAACGTCCGCCATATTGAACTTTCTTATTCATGGCCCCATCTTCACGAAATTTGGTAGGCAGCTTCCCTGCGCTAACCAAAACCAATGTACATACTTATTTCGGTGGTATGACGCCACTGTCAGCCGCCATATTGAACTTTCCAACGTCACTAATTCTCAAACTTCTCGTGTAGGTAGAAGGCTGAAATTTGGCAGGCCCATTCCTTACAGCTTACTTACAAAGGTTAAGCAGGTTTCATTTCGAAATTCTACGCATAACGGTCATAACGGTCAACAACGTCCGCCATGTTGAACTTTCTTATTTACAGCCCCATCTTCATGAAATTTGGTAGGTGGCTTCCCTGAGCTAACCAAAACCAATGTACGTACTTATTTCGGTGGTATGATGCCACTGTCAGCCGCCATATTAAATTTTCCAACATCACTAATTCTCCAACTTCCCGTATAGGTAGAAGGCTGAAATTTGGCAGGCTCATTCCTTACAGCTTACTTACAAAAGTTAAGCAGGTTTCATTTCGAAATTCTACGCGTAACGGTCATAACGGTCAACAACGTCCACTATGTTGAACTTTCTTATTTATGGCCCCATCTTCACGAAATTTGGTTGGCGGCTTCCCTGCACTAACCAAAACCAATGTACGTACTTATTTCGGTGGTATGATGCCACTGTCGGCCACCATATTGAACTTTTCAACAGTCTTTGTTACTTATGGGCCCATCTTCAAGAAATTTGGTACACGGGTTCCCAACGCTAACTGAATCCTACTTACGTACATATATATGTCCATAGCCTGCAGCTTGGTCACCATGTGAGGCGGCGTTGGGTCCCCCATCCCAATGCCTCCCACGTTGTTGGCTGCCTGCCTATATAAGGCCGTCCGTCACTCCAGTCTCTACATTCCCTTCCTTGCTTCGCCACGGGATTCACGTCTCCCTGCTGATAACTACAGCCTTTTTGTTTAATCCACGGCTTCTCCGCTGTTTTATTCTTTGTTTATTACAATTATAGTTATTGTATAGGTATTTTACACTTACTTTACATTACTCAGGTACCCATTTCCTTCATCATTCCAATCCCCATTACCATGTCTATCGAGGTAATCACCATCGATCAAAGAACTGTCACTTACCGAGTGGTTTCCATGCCCAGAGATGGCACCTACCTTTTCCATTCTCTGTGTTACATATTGCACGGCCATATCAGGCTCACTCTTGATATCCAGAAGAACATTGTGTCTTATGTATTGAATGACTGGGACAGGTTCAAGGTGTGGACTGATGACGGTACAGGAGATAATTATACTACACAGGAGCACTAGAAGAGTGAAATGCTTAAGCCCTTCACCTATGGTTCTGCATGTGAGTTGATGGCTGCCGCTGAATTGTTCGGTTGGTGCTTTCAAGTGTACCGAAATGGCCAAATATTTTACACCTTTCGACAACCGCCAATGCCTCTTAAACATCTTACATTCACAGGTGACGATTTCAGTAGTGGACACTTTGATGTTTATGAATGTTTAAACTCTCAAAAGCTGGATGTGAAGTTATCGATGAAACCGGTTGTAAGCTTACAACGCTTGTCACTTCAACACAAGTCCTGCAAATACTGTCGTAATTGAAACAAACCATGAACCTCAAACTGATTATGACAGCAGCAATCCAAGCTGTGAGATTTGAGACAAGATTACTGTTCACATGGCCAACTGTAAGTTGCATGCTCAAGAGTAAGCTCAGCGCACAGCTTGGCCATGTTACAACCGGAGGGCCGAACTGACAGCATGGTATACAAACAGATCCTTAACAAATAATTATTGGCATATTTTCCCTCAGTTTAAAAAGGTAAAATTTTCTTCTTAATAAAAATTTTAATGCAGTACTTCGCTGCTGCGAAGCGTGGGTATTTTGCTAGTGTATATATATATATATATATATATATATATATATATA
>JANRMT010028174.1:49051308-49062004 GCA_026402145.1 Polypterus bichir lapradei | reverse complement strand
AGGCGTCCAGCTCTAAAATGACATATGAGCAAAGACAACTGAATGATTTGATTTGTTATTGCTGAAAGGAGCACATTTTATTTATACTTCCAGGTTTTGTTATGCAGCATGTTCATATTTGAATTTGTATAATTTTGACAGGATATATTTTTATGGAGAGCAAAATCTTTTGGGATATTTAAAATCTAAGTTTATTTTTTATATAAAATTACATAAGAGTAAAGAAATTTGAATGTTTGTTCTTTTAAAGTTTACTTTATTTCTAACTTGTATAATTTAGACAGCATATATTTTTATGGAGAGCAAAGTATTATAAGTTGTTTAAGGTTTGAGTTGATTTATTCAGGAATAATATTCCTGTCTGTTTTTACCATTCCTACCAAAGATATTTCTGTCGACTAAATAAAAATTCCTTCTATTTAAAATTTAAATAGAACTTGAACAAATACGATAGTTCATAATATCCACGCAGACTTGCACGTAAGAGCAGGAGTTATCCGTTTTAACAAGCAGCGTCTTGCACTGATACGAAATAGCTGTGTGTGTATATATGTAGATATGTATGTATATGTATATATATGTTTATATATGTGTGTGTGTATGTATATATATATATGTATTTGTGTGTATATATGTGTGTGTATGTATGTATGTGTGTATGTATATGTATGTGTATATATGTAGATATATATATATGTATGTATATATGTGTGTGTGTATATATATGTGTATATGTATAGATATGTATATATATATGTTTGTGTGTGTGTAAATATATATATATATTTATATATATATACAGTATATATATATATATATGACAGCAACACTCATCACTCACAACAGTGACAAAACAATTACATTGACAATCATGTTACGTTATTTTCAAAATGTTTCCTTTTCTTTTTCATTGCTTCTTTAACACACTACTTCTCCGCTGCGAAGCGCGGGTATTTTGCTAGTATATATATATGCAAGCCACCATTTTCTTGATTTTATGATGATAACCATACTATCTATAGCAAGAACATCTGTTGCTTCTATGTCAGTCTTTTTGAGATAGGAAAGGTGCTATATAAATGAAATTTATTATTATTATCATTACTATTATTACTTAGGACAAAAGAGCATATGTTCTGGATAGGTAAATTTTGGATTCTCTACAAAAAGTTAACTACCATATTGTGTAGAGTTAAAAGCAAAAACTACCAGTTAGTGTCAGGACTTTGAAATGTTTATTTTGGCTTTTATTTTTAGTTGTTGCTTCCCCTGTCTAATTAAGATTTTAATCAAGTTACAGTGTTGCCAATTCTGATTTAGTTCTGGATACCATTACTGCTTATTAGCAAAACTGCCTCATGGCAAATAAAAGAGGATTCTAATATCAGTTTCATGCTGAGGCATTGGCTTGTGCACCTTTTCAAGTGCCAGGCTTCTTACAGTATTGCTGCTTGCATTTACGGTTTGTATGTTTGGTTTTGTTTGTTTAGTTTAAGGTTCTTGGTCTTTAGTTAGAATATAGGTTTTTGAATTTTTTTTAGTCTTTCCATTAATGTTCTGACTTTGGTTCTTTCTTTCTGTCTCATTTCTTTAGTTATTTGGGTCAAAATGTTTCAATATTTGTTGTCTCATCAAAGTGACAAAATGGGATATACGTACAAAATTCTGTTGAGATTGGACCAATTGTATAAATCGTAATTGTGTAAATTACACACACTCATACACTGAACTTTAAAAATTAGATTATTGCTAGATTTTTTGTCTATATTTTGTTATTTTTCTTAGTATTATTTCATTGTTTATTGTTATTTAATATGGTATTAATATATCTTTTACTAGACAGACAGATAATACTATAATTTCTGGTGTGATTAATCAGGGGATGTAAGGTTTATAAGCCTAGAATTAATATATTTTTGCCTATCCCTGTGGGTGGCCCTCCATAAAATCCTTAAAAACCCTGTTTTATCATATAGAAATTCTTGTCAGGGCAAACCTGAAAAGTTATAATAATCGACTTAGGTGGTGACAGGCAGGACCAATTGTGCTATTTGGCAGCAGGATCTTTTTTCTATCCATTCATGCCTATGCCAAGCAGGAGACCATTCTTGCCTTATATAACTAAGCCAATTTTAGACCTTTGAAGATTATGACTTTTGAACATAACACTTCTATGGACCTCCTACTTTGTTAAGTTCCTCCCACTCTGAGAAGGCTTATGTTATTCAATGATTTATTATTTTCTGAATTCAGAGTAGATCAAATGAGGTCAACAACTTTTACTTCATCAGGCTGTCAGCTTGAGAATTATCCAATAAAATTCTCTCCTTTGTGCTGACTCCATCTGTTATAGATCCATTTCTTCCATCTCACCTCTATACAGTTATAGGAATAGTTTTCTCTTAAAAATCTTCCTTCATCAACTGCAAGTTCAGAACAGCGGAGGATATCTATATAACAAGCTCAGTGGCAGATCAGGAAATCTTCTAGAATGCTTGGAAATGCCTTTATTGCTTTCTGGTTACTTTTGCCTCTTACATACACCAACTAAAAAAAGGTATACTGCAAATTTAATCTCAGACTATCTCATCCATATTTGGTGGAAACATTTTTGGATCCATCACACTAAGACCTGTTGTTAAATTTTGTGACCTAGGCCAGCAATCTCTTGGCTCTCCACCTTCAATCTAATGAATCTTTTACTTTAGACTCTGCATTTAAGAATGAGTCAGAGGCTATCACCAATGACTCCAAGCAAATCAATAAATTGATCTTTGACATGAGCCTTATATCTCCTCCTAAATTCTTTTCATCTTTAGATGAATTTGCCTCACATCGCAGAACAGCAGGTTCTGTGTCTAAATGGCCGTCAACTGTGGGAAAACAAAAAGGAATTGTAGGGTCCAAGAATAAGGGGGAGTCTCTGGGTTCAATGGTATTCTGCTTGAACTCGCATCAGCTTTTTGCAATTAAGTTTCTCCTACTCTCTTTAAATTGGTAAATGCCTTAATTACCTCACATCACTTAACACTAGAATTCCTGAAGCCTACGAAAAAACTCGTAATCCCGAGACACCTTAAATTCTTTCGCACCTCTCCTCATCAGTGTCTTTTGTTTTGTAAAAGTGTTGATCAGCACAAGCAGCAAACAGCCTGCTGTCCCATCCCCCCCACCGACGGAGCTGAGTCCATCGCAAAATTCTCAGAGCTCAAGTGTGTTTATCATGGTGGAAGGTGCCTGTAGTTGTATGGGGTAAAAAATACAGTATATTATTATTTGGAATACTTGCACTTCATGTGTGTTCTGTGTCTACAAAGATTTGGGTAATTGTAGAATAAAAGGAAATGTGAGGCAAGTAATTTTGAAAACATACCTAAAGCAGAAACTTTTTCCATATTATTCTAATAATGACGTGAAGTGTATAATGTGTGAAGAATTTAGTCTAAATATCAAATAAACACATGTATTTTTATTCAAGAATATAACCAAAGGAAAAAAAAGCATTTGATTGCTGTCAATGAGTTACAAACCTAAGCTGAATGGTTCAGAGGTAAGAACTGCTACCTCATAACCAAAGGGTTGCCGGTTAGAGTCCCGGTGCTCAGTGTTTTGAGTAGTGAGCTGCTATTATTATTATTACTATAACAAAAATCTACATTTGATTTGAGTCTGTAATACTCGGTGTCAATTTTGGCTACTTGTTAAAGTTACCGCTTTTTTATTATTCAGTTTTATTCTCAGTGACGTTAATGAAGTAAAATGAACTTGTCTCTTTCTCTCTCTCTCTAAGTTAATGCCGTTTATCTCCAATCTTTTCACAATAGCAGTGATGGCCACAGTTGGTACTGCTCAGAAATATTTGTTGTATCAACTTAGAGAGGGAGAGGCAAGTTTGTTGTACCACTTGAATGTCACTGAGAGAATAAAACTGAATAAAAAAAAAAACGCTAACTTTTACAGGTAGCCAAAATTTACACCAGGGGGGTATTTTTCGTACGTGGATTACTCGTTTAGGCAGATGTAATTGTTGACGATTTGGCATGATCCTGGATCTGTCGGTTTTTCAAAACTCCTGCTGGATGTCTTGTCATAGCAGCAGATCTAAATCCTCAAACCTGCTCGGAGCGGGTTTGTTCAGTGTAAACAAGGATTAGCTCACACACTTAATCAGTTTCCGTGCATGGTATTCATTCAGTCATGGCTTTGCCATTCATGAATGAGCTACCAATTGATATCGGTGCGCAAATTCTAAGAAGAGAATTTCATATATAGAGCGTTATGCATGATTGGCAAGATCCTTTATTGCTCCCTGGGGGAATATTGTACCTCAAAGATTTATTAGCACCTCATATTTGAAGTCAAACTAGACGAAGTCGGGCTCTCACAACCACACAGACAGTTTTTTTGCAAGCGGCACTTTTTTTATATACTGTAGGCGATGCAGAAAATCTATCTAAAAGTGCAGTTTGCCAGGCAATTCGTAAAGTCTATTTGGCTCTGAAATATTTCCTTCGGGTTTTCATAGTGTTTCCTGGACGCCTGCGTGTGCAGACAATAAAAGAAGCGTTTCATGCCATTGCTGGTACACAGGCAAAAACACCCACAGTTCCATAAAGAATCTCACAATCAGCCTAACATTTTCATTACCCAGGATTTCCAAATGTGATTGGGGTTCATGGGACTGATTAGAGTGGAGTTTGATCAAACATTATTTGGAAAATGTACCTCTCCTCCTGATAAACAATCAGACACAGTGTCTTCATCAAATATTTGACCTTCGTCAATATCCTGTTGGTCAGACACAAGTTCTAGTGATATGACATTCCCTGCAACTGACCCAACAACAAAAAAAATACCCTCAGAAACAGGGCGATGGGCATTTTGCTGGAGAGCCAACTCTTCTTCAGAGGTTAGGTCTGGACCGTGTGGACCTCCACCTGTTTTTTGCTTGTCTGCCTTCTTATTAGCTTTAAAATTAATGTTTTTTATATTATATATGATTCTTTATATCAACAGTTCTTTTAATAGTTATATACCAATATTTACCAGTCTGAAGTATATTCTTGTACTTCACTTTAACATGTTCTCATGTTCTCCTT
Source organism: Polypterus bichir lapradei (assembly GCA_026402145.1). Lineage (NCBI taxonomy): Eukaryota > Metazoa > Chordata > Cladistia > Polypteriformes > Polypteridae > Polypterus > Polypterus bichir. The sequence goes on along the minus strand of JANRMT010028174.1, from coordinate 49,056,905 downwards.
GTGCTCACGTTTGATCTGGAATTATGACATATTAAATAATAATTAATCTGACACATGGGAAATGAAACGCTGCATTCAGTAAGTACAATGCACACTACTTAGCGTTTAATTTGTCTGCAACTTTTTGCAAGCTGTCTTTTCTGGTTTGGGCTGCTTTTGCAGTGTTACCCCTTGTGCATATTAAATCTTGAAATTCTTCATATCCTTCGAATAAAAGGTCCTGCTTCAATTGTGTGAAAAACAAATGCGCCCGTTCTTTCGTCATTTTGTTACAGCCTATCAAAGACTTGCTGATCATGTTTTCTAGACTCAATATATATGGGCTTTTCAATCAGCGCGGGCACGCGCATTCATCTCCGATGATTAGATCTAGCTAGACTAATCTACTACATGGCTGCGTTTGAAAAACTGACTTATCTCAGATGAGCTTCACCAGCATTAACTCATCCAAGATAAGGCATCTGATCTCAGATGATTTAAGTGACATACGGAAAAATACCCCCCAGGTGTTGCAGATTCAAATCAAATGTATGTTTTTATTACAGTAATAATAGCAGCTCACTATTCAAAATGCAGAGCGCCGGGACTTGAACCAGCAACCTTTTGGTTAAAAGGCAGCAGTTCTTACCTCTGCACCATCCAAGAATATGCATTTACTTTCTGCTGATTGACATTTGAGCTTGGGTTTTTAACTCATTGACAGCAACATGTGAATTGAATGATTGTTTTTTTGAAAATGCATGCATGCATGAAATGCATGTGTTCCAAATAACGATATACTATATTATTTACCCTATGCAATTCCAGGCACCTCACACGCAGATAAGGAGCCTTGAGTTGGGAGAGCTTTTTACCCGAGTTGAGCTCCGTCAAGGGTGGGAAATGGGATAGCAGGCTTCTTGCTGCTTGTGCTGATCGACACATTTACAAAACAAAAGACGCTGATGAGGATGGGTGCGAAGGAATTTAAGGTGGCCCGGGATTACAAGTTTTTTCGTAGGCTTCAGGGATTCTAGTATTAAATCCATAATGTTGGGCAGAGCTCCCCAAAACTCATTCCTGATGAATTCTCCAGGCTCCTTCCATTCTATTTCAGAATGAGGCCCAGGCTCCTTAAGAAAGGTCTTAGACAGGTCCAAAAATTAAGAAGCAGGCTTTCTGGTCCCTAAGCAACAAGTTTTTATGTTCAAAAAGAGAGTTCCACAAAGAAAGTAAAGAAAACTATAAAAGTTCTACAACAAGAAAAAAAAATGTCAAAGATGTCTTCCAAAAATCAAAATCCATAGGACAATGTCAAAGCCAAAATATTCCAGAGACCAGAAATTTCACAAGTACCTACAGATGTCAAAATCACAATAGAATCAAGAGTGAGTCCACAGCTGCAATATCAGGGGGCTCCTCCTTTCAAAGAACCATATATAACATACAAGGCATATACAAAAATAAATTAATGAATTGGAAAAACAATTAATTGAACAAAACAATATTGGATAAATACAATACTGAGATAATAGCAGTTTGAAAATTGTTAGCATAAATGGAGCCCAGCAGTATCTGGCCATTAATTAATTGTTAAATTATAATCAGTTGACAATGGAGAAGAAGAAAATAAAACAAAGGCAGCAGCATCCCAAGAAAAAATAAGCTACTTGATGGTCCGTGATCAAATATAGTGAGAAAGTCAAAGACACAGTCAGAGAGAGTTACAGTCTTGGAGACTTGGCCAACTGGCCACCCACTTCCTTCTGGACACAGAGCAGTAAAGTGTATGCGGGACTGTCTAATCTGACAACAGAATCTTTCCATCCATTGATTCTAATGTTCCCAATATCTTGGATGTCTTTGACATGGGCACCAAATGCCACAGCAGGATACTAAATGAGAAATAGAACAGAAATGGGGTTAGTAAGAGTTTACTATGATTGTAATGTTTGTTTCTTTTCAAATGACTAATAAAACAGAGACGCAAAATGCATAGCTAATCAGCAGCTCTAGTCAGGGTATGACAGACTGAAGTTGTAAGTCATCACACTGGATTTAAAAGCTGAGGCTGAAGGGGCACCTCTTACATTGTATAAACAGGCAGATGATCACACAGTAAGCAGTTTTCTGTCCATTTAAGGATTTATTTATAAGAAGGGGTATTTTGAAATCATCTCTAAGTTTAGATGGAAGTCAATGTAAAGACTTAAGAACTGGAATTATGTGTTCATACTTTATAGCTCTTGTAATGATTCTTGCAGCAGCATTTTGAATGCACTTCAAAAAGCTTAATAAAGAACATATTGAAGTGAGCTATGCATTACATTAGCCAATCCTTCTAAAAAATATATGCATGAATTACTTTTAGTCTTCCCTTCCATACTTAGAAAAGATCCATTTTAATGTAGAAACAAATTTTTGGATAGTTTTGTAACGTGTTTTAAAAGACATGCTGATATTAAAGATAACTGCTTGATTCAGTAAGACTAATGTTTAGTCAAACACAGAATATTGTTGAGGTCTACATCATTCTCCTCATTAACTATCATTTTTGTTATGTATATTAAATGGCCATTGGCATATCTTTCTCTTTACGTGATATTGTTTCTTAAAATGTTTTGTATCCAGACATTCCTATGACAGTAAAATGCCCCTTTGTATTCTTACTGTCTAGCCACTATCAAGGTAAAGTGTTGTTTCCAGATTCATCACTCTTTGATCCCAATCCTTCCTCCTCCTTATTAGTTAGAGATTTAATATTTGTTCTACAAATTAATTTAAAATAGTAAGTGTACTACTATAGCTGGAAAATAGCAGACCACAAGGGAAAAAATTGAAAAATGGATCATGGGATGGTGAAAAAAGTGATATCCGAAGCATGTTTAGAAAGCCAGAAAAATAATAATAAAAAAACAATTAAATTAAGTTTAATAATGCAAAAACAAAGATCACTGCCAAATAAACAGTAATGCTAATAATGCCTTTATTCCATAGGGCAGTCCTACAGGGTAAGCTCCCCCTGATGGCCTCACTAATGCCTCTTCCAGCAGCAAACCAAGCTTTTCCTAGATGGTTTTCCATCCAAATACTGACTGGGCCCAAATATATATAGCTTCAGATGGATTACCTGCAGGCAGGTATGGCTGCTGCTGGTATTATAAACAAACATAACAGAAATGACATAAGAATATGAAAAATAATAATGCTAAATAACAATTAACAACAGTTAAACAGTAAATATACATAAACCCAGGCTGACACACTGCAGGAAGAAGTTCAAACACCCCCTCTATTATATTACACCTGTATAATCTTATTCAAAAATGGCACACATAGTTCGGGTTTAAAGTGAGCAGACAAGTGACCTTCCCTTTTGAAATACTCCCAAACATTATGAAGGATGTGATACATAATAGCACTGCAGTGCTCTGGTACTACAGATAAACTGGTTTGTTTTTCTGTCTTTAGAAACAAATCTGTCGTTATGCGTACTCATTATGTAATTGTTTGTATTAGTATTTTACCTTAGAACTTGTCACTGTGATTTGGGACAGCATTCATTGATTAACACTATACAGAAATAAACTGAATTGAACTGAATTGGTGCAGTGTCCATTACTGCTTCGTGCCTCTTTCAGCCAGTGCTGAGAAGATAAATAAGTCCAGGAATGTTATGTTAGGATACATAACAATGAATGCTTATACAGTACATTTTTTATCCTAGTTTATACTTTTGTCAGCAGACTTTACTGCAAACTTGCTGATGCAATAGTTTCAAACTTTTTGGGGTCATTCTAGTAACAAAACTTAAAGTTTACTGTGAATATTGTATTTATGTAGCCATAAATTTTCAATGAATACTAATTTTTCTTTTTACATTTTTAAATGACATCTTTCTCTACTTTTCAAATTAATTGTCTTCTGTTGAATGCATTACATTTAAATGATAAATTGATTTAAAATGAAAAAAATAAATAAATAAATCATGCAAAATACCACTTCTGCTATTAAACTGCAGCATCTTTCAGTCGGATTAATGGCCATTTTCCAGGTTCATCGGGGTTGGCTGGTTGCCCTCCTCAAATGGGGTATTGGCATAGAAATTTTCACAGCTGGATGCACTTCTTAATGCCATCATCCTTTAGTTACCTTTTACAATATGCAGGAAAGATGGTGACCTTATTCTAACCCCAAGTCAAAGGTGTAATTAAGTACAGTATGTAAAATTTAATTTACAACAAAAATTGCAGGTTAATTTAAAAATAATTCTAGTTGTGTTATGATTTATTGAGTACTTTTGTTCAAGGAAATTTTTAAAATGAAATGAAGAAAAAAATATTTTGCGACATTGAATATTCTGCTTTCGTTAGCAAATCTGTATTGAAAGCATAACTTTGTCTAGTGACCTTTTAAGTTTCAAACTTTTACTAATGAGATTAGGAATCTGCAAACCTTTTACAGTCTGTACACACATTTCTGTCATCACTAACCCCTAAGGAAACAAAGGGCTTTTTGTAAAGCAGACTGAACAATGCCACAAGAACAATTACAAGATCAATTAAACAGAATGAAGACTTACCTGTAATGTTTACTAGAGCTTACCAAAACGTTTGCTAAAGAACTAAACATAAAATCTTTTATCAGATCAAGTTGACATGACTGACCTGCTTTATAGGTGAGTTGCTCTCAATTTGCTGTTTCCTTGGAATACAAAAGCAGTGTGTCTGTGGGCATGTCCAAAGTAATTTGTTGAAAAATTAGCAGACATACATTTTCAAGTTCAAGTTTAGGATTATTGTCATGTGTTCTGTGAAGTATTTTTTCTTAAGGATTCATTTGTTACTGTTATTGTTTCCACCCATCTAATAAGGATGCTACATTTTGCCCTTGTATTTTGGTTAATAATGCATTGGTTTACAGTATCAAATCATAACATTTTAAGAGTTGTATTCAACTAGACTTTCAGGCTGTTAATCAAGAAATCAATTTATGTCATACTGCACCACTTCTTAGAGACATGATTTCCAGCCAAGTGTAAAGAGTTTGAGATAAGGATGAGCACTTCTAAGTAAGAGGTAACGGATATAAGATGGAAGAAAGGTAAAATTAATAAGTATCTTGGTAACTTGCTCATGTGTGAGGGAAAAAGGGAGCAGGAGATCTTAAACGGATTGGAGCAGCATCCTTAACCATACAGACATTATACCAGTCAATCATTGTGAAGACAGTGCTCAGCTGAAAAGCAAAGCTCTTTGTTTACTGGTCGATCTACAGTATATTCCTACCCTCGCTTATGGTCACAAGCTGTGGGTAGTGACTGAAAGAACCAGATCACGAATGCAAGCAACAGAAATGAGTTTCCTTCGCAGGGTGTCTGGGCACAGACCTGGAGATAAGGTGAGGACTGTAGACATTTGGGGGGAGCTCAAAGTAGAGTAGCTGCCTTTCAACATCGAAAGTAGCCAGTTGAGGTGGTTCAGGCATCTAATTAGGATGCCTCTTACATGCTGTTGTGATGTGGGATTTTGCATATAACTTGATAAATGTTTTGTATGTCTTTATTTATAATTTAGGCAAACCAAGTAGTGAGAGGTATTTGTGTTTGCACCCCCCCC
>JANRMT010028174.1:49015614-49051208 GCA_026402145.1 Polypterus bichir lapradei | reverse complement strand
CCCCCCCCCCCCCTTTTACGACTGTCTTTCTAATTTTATGACAGGATTTGGGGGGATGTGTCTTAAACCAGTTTGATGAGTATTTCTTTGCTAAAGTCTTTGTCTCATCCCCCACACAAAGCCAGGTTAGCTTAACATATAGTCTTGGGGGGTTGCAGGTGTTAAAATGTACTATTTCTCCCATTGGTCTGAGATATGGCTGTTTGGAATTGGCTTGTCTCAGAGGCCTTTAAATACCATGATGTCCTATTGGTTCTAGGAATTGGAGAGAACATCTATAAATGTACTTGCTCAACCACATTCTCTCTCTTTTACCAACATATGATGAAAGAAGCATCTCTCTTGCTAACCTGTGATGATGAAGACAACACAATGAAGAGCACAGCTCAGCAGCCATATTGAACAGACATGTGGCTGAAAGCTGAGCACCAACGATGCTTTAACTAGAGACATTTTAAGTAACTACAAGTCTGTGTGCCACCTGAATTACACATCACCATTTTATCAGGTTGAATGGTTGCCAATATTCAAATGTACTTTGCATTTTGTTATTACTTATGAATATTATCAGTAATACATAATTTTATGTGTAATTTACATCCTGCTTGTATTTTTACTACATCTAATTGCCTGAGGTTATAGATATAGAAGGGAAGGTGGGGATAAGTTATATAAAATAATATCTTATAAACAGTGGTAAGTCTGTGAGATTAGGCATTCTAAGGCTGCATATTAATAGTACAATAGGGGAAAGTAGAGCAATACATATATTACTCTACCAAGATAAAACACATGCCCATCAGGGCAGGTGTTCCAGGTATATGCCAACCAAGAGGAGTCATCAGTGCAGACCCAGGACATGCTGGAGAGGTTGTAACATCTCACTCTCCCCCACAGGATTTAGAGAAGGTGGTGGCAGAAATAGAACCTGGGTATCTTTGTTTAGATGGCTTCCCCCATGACTGGGTCCCAGATAAGCAGCAGGAAATGGATAGATAGACTAATTTAGAAGCACTATACAATAAAAAGCAAAATTACAGTGAATGATCAAACTCGATTTCATGAATAGAATAAACTGAGACTTGATTCTGTCCTAGCATCATTGCATTGATTTTTAGATGGGCTAAAATGAAACTAAAGAAGGTGATGTTTGGAGTATCAGTGTGATATAAAAATAATATGTAAATCAAGCCTGCCATGTCACTTAGCCTTACTATAACAGCCATCATTATTATACATTCCAGTTTAATGCACTATAAATGTTATTCTGCAAGACTAACTTCACGTAGGTGCTACAGGTCCCATATGGCAGCACTAATGTAATGGGTGAATGATCTTGAAATTCAGAAGACTGTGAGGACAGGAGACACAAAAAAAGCACACGATTACCTCCAAGGTACTTAAACTCCTCTATTGTTTTCTGTTCAGAATTATTCATATAGAGTAAATGTTAATAAACAATATTCTTGTCCATAAAGTACATGTACATCTTCTTTCTTTGAAAACAATGTACATTCCATGTCAGTTTTACCAGAATATAATTTGCAATTTACCATATTCACATGAAGGCAAAATAGATTAATTTATTCATAAATGTAAACATTTTGTGTCACCAGCCCAATTTCTTTTGCACTTTGTCTGTTTCTAATGGATACCTAACTGAAACTCATTTTATAAACTTACAGTTGATATTCTTCATTATTTTAAAGATTTATTTTCATGTGTTTTCAAATGAACACATTAGATCACAGACATGTACTTTTCACAATAACGCTTAAACATATTTAGCAAAAATAAATAAGGTGTTTAATATACAAAAAATTCCTAAAAATAAGAAAAAAAAATTATAAATCTGGAGGGTATTGAATAAAAAAAAAAAAACATATACTCTAAAATATGGCTGAAACTAAAAACCATTAACAGAAAAGTGAAGACACCATTACAGTTGCTCCCGTGGCACATATGCTAGTTCTCTTTGTGCTAAACAAACATTTATCTTTCTACTTTCACTAAATTAACCCCAAGTAACAGATTATGACTGGCAAATATTATACATTTTTCCTGTAAAGTTTTCACAACACTATCCTGAAATTCATGAATGAAAACTGTGAGGATAGGGAACAAAAAGAAAGTATGCAGCTAATACTGATTTCGGCTCACTAGTGGTCTCACCCTACCATGTAATGGTATGGTGTGGTGTTGCAAGGTGAGTTCAGCAAATATGAATAATAATACTGACAAAATGTGATTAAGTCTTGTCGCATGCGGCTGGGGGTGGAGCCCAGCCGGGACAACCCATGAGGACCAGAGGAGGGCTTGTGCCTCCTCCAGACCACGAGGGGATGACTGCCCTGGTTGTGTTGGGGGTCATGGGTAGAAGGCATGGATGCCTAACCCTGTAGGGGCCCGTGGCCACCGGCAGGCGGCGCCCCGGTGCCTGAAGAACCCTGTACCTCAGCACTTCCGCCACACCAGGAAGTGCTGGGGGGAAGAAGACTGGGGACACCCGGAGGGCTTCCAGGTGCGCAGCCAGCACTTCCGCCACACGGGGGTGTGTCCGCGGGGGATTGCCGGGAAAGCAGCTGGAGCCCCTCCGGGTTGCTATTTAAGGGGCCGCCTCCCTTCCGTCATCAGCAAGAGCCGGGTGGAAGAGGACGGAGCTCAATAGTGGAGTGGAGGCGGCCAGAAGGAAAGGCATTTGGTGACTGTGAGGCCTGGACTTTGGGGGATCGGTGCTGGAGGTACTGGGACGTGCACTGAACAAATTGTAAATATTTGTAAATAAAACAAGTGTGTTGGGTGAAGAAACGATGTCCGTCTGTCTGTGTCCGGGTCCAGTTCCACAGTCTATAATATAATGTTTTTCCACAGAGACTGTTACAGACAAGAAGGTATAATACCAAATATACACAAATGTGACCACACTGTAGTGGACGTCATGTAGATCACCAGGCAACCTTAATTAAAAAGATCATTATCTTCCAGAAATGTCATCAAGATGAATTTGCAATGCCACAATATGCCAACCTGCTCATTATATTATTGTAGTTGAATAATACGGTATGTATTTTATGATGTTACCTTGATTCTCCCTCGTCTATTGGTCATTTAACACCACTACTCTTATTATACATGGATGGCATAATTAACTGAATTACAAAGGTTAAAACAACAATACAATTGATGAAGTTTCAAAAATTCTCTGACAATTCACTGTATCCCAGAGTTCTTTTAAGACAGAATGCAGACAAAGTCAAGCAAACAAGGTAACATCTATTCAGGAAAATAGGCACCAGTGTGCAAAGAGCTCAAATTAAAGGTTGTGGTGAATGTGGTGCATGGAGGCTAATTTGGAACTACAAATAACAAAGGCAATGGTGATGGTAATGGATTCTCTCATGCCCAGGACTCTCTAAGATTTGTCACCTTAATGAAGGAGGAATAGAAGCAGCAGAAGGATGAGATACAATAGTTTGATCTTATAAACAGCTGGTGTTCATCTGAACAGTAAACATGATTGGGTGGACAAAACTGACCTGTCCAACAAAAAAGAACAGAGCTGTATTACTCAACTGAGCGGTGGTGTCAGAAAAAATGTTTTATGACAAAATTCGCAATGACCATGACTAAAGCTACCCAACATCTCCCTCACATGTTCTTTTGAAAGTTTTTTAGCCACAGGCTCATTCCAATATGATGTACTGAGAGGCAATTTTTTTCTTTCTGACATCAGTTTATAAAATGTTTCCTTCCAGCCTGCCTATCCTCACCCTTATAAAAGAAAGTCCATGTTTTCATCGGCTCATCTGCTTATCTATTGAAAAAATTGAAACAGGTTGAATATTTGGGGCTCAACTGTGGTAAACCCCATTTATTAACAATAGCATATAAATGAATTAAAGCCAATACAAACCAAATAAGGACTGTCTATGTCCAGTAACATGTTTTCTGCAACAGAAAGGTACTTCTGTAGAAGAGCTGTCTCACATAGAGGCAGGTTTGACACTGAACCTGTACTTATGGTTCCAAAGGGTTTTAAATATCGTCTTAGATGGATGGTGTGGGTTTACCATTCTGGAAGCAGAAGTGACATCAGTAGTCACATAGTCATTTGCCTTCCATTATATGGGCAGAAAGAGAGAAGTAGTTTCACTAAGGAATTGAGTTGCCTACCTTGCAGGAGCCCGAAGGTTGACCTCTAAGTGTGCTTGTGTAACACGATCATCAATATTTGTTTTGAGATGTTTCAGAAAACTACAAGTATTTATACCTGTTCCATTTTGATTTCAAAATACCACTGAACACAAATGGTACTAAACAGGTTTTTACCTGGTGGAGGCTCTAATTTATTTACCTCTTAAACAATCCTAGAATGTAAATGTAATTCTTAAAATGGAAAGATACAGGTATCCCTGCAGATATCTTTGCCTATTTTTTACAAGTTTTATTCTTTGTAAAATGTTAAAAAAAAAAAAAAACTTCTCAAAAGGTGAGGTGTTTCCTAGACTGCATTTAATTTGTGCTGAGCTACTTATACTTGTACTTCCTATATGACCATTTACATACTGAGAAAAAGTGGAGTAATTTCTAAGCTATCCCATAACCTATAATAGTGCCAAGTAATCTGAATTAAAACCAAAGCATTCACATGTCCATGCTTGTAAATTTCTCTCACTGGCTGCTTTTCCTCTTGCCTTAAATGGCCAAGGTCTCGCTTACTTGTCTGAACTTATCATAACTTACAAACCAGAGCACACATTAAGATCTCAAGAGGCCGGTCTGCTTATGATACCAAGAATTAACAAAATAACAGTGGGAGGTTGAGCTTTTAGTTACAGGACCCCTAAACTGTGGAATGGCCTGCCTGCTACTATAAGAGATGCCCCTTTGGTCTCAGCTTTCAAATCCAGGCTGAAGACTCACTACTTCAGTTTAACATACCCTGACTAGAGCTGCTGATTAACTGTACAGGCTGCATCTCTGCTGTTACTCATTAGCACTAAAACATAAGTAATATGATAGTTAGAATTTGTTACTGACCCTCACCTATTTTGTTTCTCTTCTTGGTACTCAAATGTGGCACTTGGTGCCACAGCCCACCTACCAAGTTGTTTTGCCTGCCTAAGGTAAAGTTATCTCTGATGGAGGATCGCAGGAATCGTCGGGTAGAGGGGTCCTTTCATCGGATTGGCTGTCTCAGCTGTGAAATGGCCAATGTGGGGAGGCCGCTTGATGGCTGAGGTCACCAGGGGCCTCATGTATAATGGCGTGCGTAGAATTCGCACTATAACATGACGTAAGTACAAAAGCTGAAATGTGCTTACGCACAGAAAATTCCAGATGCAGGAATCTGTGTGCACTCCAACTTCCGCATTCTTCCACTCCATAAATCCCGATCAGCATGAAAACTAACACAAGTGCACGCGCCTTCTGTCCCGCCCCGTCTCCTCGCAGAATTATGCCTCTTTGAATATACAAATCAATATAAATAGACCTTAAGCTCAGCATTCTGTGAAAAGGTAATGGCAAAAGCAAGAGGGAAAATATAGGAATTTCAGCGAATACCAAGTGGAAGCAAAGAAAAACGTACTATTTGTTGGTTTATACAGTGGTGTAATCAACAAAAGGAAGATGATCGAGTGACATAGCGTGTTGGGGAAACAAGCTCAAGTCCACAAAGTCGCACAGTGCCTGACATAAAAAACAAATTGTCACATATCAAAGTTGCCATGAAAATGCAAGACGTAGACCACCATCTGAGTGTCATATGGAAGCTTATTAGGGTACAGTGAGAAAAAAGGCACAGAAAAAAAGCATGAAATGGTAACTTCAATCTCGAAATATCCACTTTAATCACGTAGTTTATTTTGTCATTAAAGTAGAACATAAAATTCATCTTAAAATCATTTAATTTACTAGTTTCTCAAATCCCATCGTAACTAAAGTAGCACATTAAATGCTTTGTTTTGTATTTGATCTTCAATGTGCTGTATGTGTGTGAATCACTACGTGCTTCTGTTCTTTCTCTTTCTCTGACAGGACACAGAATCCATTACATTCGTGATATTACAGCTCACTGAATAATTAAAATACTGTGATGTATACGTGATATCATTTTCATGATGATTGGAATGAAAGCATGTTATTAATAACAAGATGGCATAGTGATTGTTCATGTCTCATACAAGATGCTGCTGCGCCATGCGCGACCTTCGATGAAATAATTTATTGTAGCAGTACTGTCTCTTTCAAACGTACTAACCTTCAATTCTTGTACTTACTTTTCTTAACCCCAAATACCCAATCACCACACAATCAACTCTGTAATAGATGTTAAGCCATCTGTAAGCTTACAGCAACGATTCTTCAAAACTTTTAAGGAACATTGAAATATCTTCATAGTACGTGTTTAATTATTCTATCCATCTATCCTTCCAGTGTTGCGCCAGTCTCAACAAATATACAGCACGAGGCAGGAACAATACATGGACATGCAAGCGCTGCGGCACCATGTCCTCACATGTTTAATTATTAACAATACAGATTATTTAAATGAAGTTAAAGTTTTATCTGTATAATATAATCAACATATTTTGCTGCATTTCATCTTACAAATGATACCATCATCATATGTAAATACGCGCTTTATAAAGTGGTGCAGGTTGTGTAATATTATAACTGTAGTGTAAGTTTACAGTGGGGTAATTGTACTTATAAGTACAAACAGTTTTACAAGGAGCAATTGATTGATTGAGTGCGTTTATAGTTCTTGGGATGAAACTGCGAGGTCCGTACAGGAAAGGCTTTGAAACGTTTTGCCGTGGCTGAGGCAGCGTGGGCTTGATGCTGTATACTGATAATTCTCTTTCAGATCAGCTGCTGCTCTGATTCCCCACTCAGATACAGTCATATTAATACTCCGAGTGGTGCAGTGAGAGTAATATGGAAAAAGATGATCCACCGTGGCAACCCTTAAAGGGAGCAGCTGAAAGAAGAAAAAGAAAAAGAAGAAGGTGCAGTGAGAGTAACAATGCTAAAGCAGTTATGGTATTTGGAATACTATGGCTATTCCCTGGACCATTATATTGTTACAAGTTAATTACAATCAGATGCATTACACTAATAAACAATATGTGGTTAGTTTCAGTGTATTTATAAAGCCACATCAGGAAAATAAAGAGTTAACCACACAGGAACAGTAGCACTGCTTTGACACTGGGTGCCGCCAGTCTGCAAAACCGAGCGGAGAACTTCCGTACGACAAGGGGTGAGGTACCATGGAAAAGCGTGTGGCTTTACAACAAGTGTAGGTTTTATACATCGCGATTTGAACGTGGAAAAGTTCTTACGCAACATTTCTGTGCGTACGCACCGTTCATACATGAGGCCCCAGGACTCTAAACAAATCCAAATCATTTTATTTGATATCATCTTCTGTTAAATTCTGCTCCATACTTGTAATATTTTTATTTTTATATTGTACTAGCCATGTGTGCCCAACTACGTTGCACATGTTAAAATTGTCTGTGAAGGGCTCCCTGTTTAAACGCGGCTGTCAATCGTGAACTGGATCCTTCATCGCACAGCATTATGATTTATTATAAGGGAAACAAAATTACAAAAGAAAACCCTTGGACATTGATTCGATAGGAACGGCCTACTCAGAATCACTGTCCGAATAGTAATTACGTGGTGGTGTAGGAGCATTTCTGCTTCTGTCCGTTCACAGTCTGTCTCGTTTTCACAACGCTATCGTTTCCTCTCATGATGTCTTCTCAACCTTTCTCCAATCTTGCAGGTTGCTTTGTGGCATTCCAAAGAGTAAGGCAATATACATGGAGCAATGGTTATAAAAGGGGGACACATAGGTATCCAGGCTCTTTAAAGCATAAATAGGGATCACTTCACTGACATGTGAGCAAGGCACGGTACAACTATGAGATGCGCAGCACTCGGCAGCTACAAAGTAACAATAATAATTTCCGGAACGTGCTGTTACGTTGTCATTCATTTTACCCACTGTCTTTCTTTCATTCATATGTTACGTAGGCACGTACCTTTTATCTTCGGCAATCTCATACTCTAACCAGGCTTCAGGAGCTAACCAGCGTAACACTGTCCACCACCCCTTTCGTTATTCCGGCACATTGTTGACATCCGTGAGTAACAACAACATACTAAACTGGAAGGTGGTCTACGCATGTGTGGAATTCGCAGACAAACAAAGATCAAGATCTAAATGAAGATCCATCCATCCATCCATTATCCAACCCGCTGAATCCAAACAGGGTCACGGGGGTCTGCTGGAGCCAATCCCAGCCAACACAGGGCACAAGGCAGGAACCAATCCTGGGCAGGGTGCCAACCCACCGCAGGTAAATGAAGATCTCTTTAGTTAATTTAAAGCACAACAATTTGTTTAGTTTGAATGTCTGTGGTTTGAGGTGTGAATGGAGTACTACAGTCTTGAGTAGAATAAGCCTGGAGGAGATTCTTAATGCAATGCCTATGTTTTAGCTGTCTCTCTACTGCCATCTAGTGCTTCTTCTTTTAATTAATTCGTGGACAAACAAAGATCAAGATCCAAATGAAGATTATATATAGAGATTGAGGATTACTTGTGTTCTGTTCTGTGCATTGTATTGACCCACTTCTTTTTGACACCCACTGCACGCCCAACCTACCTGGAAAGTCTCTTTGAACTGCCTTTCTCAAGGTTTCTTTCATTTTTTCCCTACAATTTTTTTTTTTTTTTGGGAGTTTTTCCTTGTCTTCTTAAAGAGTCAAGGCTGGGTGGCTGTCAAGAAGCAGGGCATGTTAAAGCCCATTGTGGCACTTCTTGTGTGATTTAGGACTATACAAAAATAAATTGTATTGTATTGTAATGCCTGTGAAGCTCTTGACAAACTCTGTGTTCCCAACTCCAGGCTCACCTGGCATCAGCATCAGAGGCTGCTTTAAACCCACTTTATGTTTAGTATTTACCAGCAGCTGCAAACATGGAGATCTCAGCAGTGGTATTCTTAAATATTCCTGATTGGCACACTATCAGAACCTGTGGCTAAAATGTGGAGGATACCATCACCTACAATATTCAGGCACTTCTACTATAAGCTTAAGGCAGTTTAAAATGGTGATAATACATAAAAGAGATTCTTTTTTTCCATCAGCTATCCTTTTCAAAACTGGTATGACTATTGTTACCCTGATCAACAGGTCAATGTCTAGCTTGCAAGCATTTGATCTTTTAAGAATTACTACTATTATTATTATAGTTACGGTTATTTTAAAGTTGAATCACAGGCAGGTTAAGAGACTTGCTCATGGTCAGACAGTGAGGTAGAAGTGGTAATTGAACCAACAATCTTGTGGTTTGAGGACAAGTGCCTTAACCACACTGCTTCACTGATTATTGTAAGAGCCATCATTACCCTTTCCTGTCCAGATGTTTTCCCTGAAAATAAAAAATTGGGTAAAGGTAATTTCCAAAACTAAAAAATGAAAACATAGAGAAATTACATTTTGTCAATTTGGCCCTCGCTTTAGTAGATTCATGCTGTTGCAGTTCCTACCAAAATCAAAAAAATATTATTTTACTAAGTAATTAGATTTTATTCCAAAATGCTTCCTGGTATAATAATGGGTTTTACACAGTGACCCCAAAGATCAACAGCCAAAAAAATAATGAGATAGAGTTCAGATGAATACAGAAGAGTGTCACTCCTGATTAAGCCCAAACTGCTGAAATGTTATGTCTTTAACATTCTTTTTAATTATTAACTATCAAAATAGAATTTATCCAAAATATTATGGTATGTGTCACCTATATAAAAAATCATCTTCTATAGCGCCATCATTTTTTTTTACAGTGCCTGCTTTATTGCCTCACAAGTACAATGCATCCCTGGTACTGCACTGGCACATTTCAAACCAACAGGCTGCTTTTGTACTTATTTACCCAGTGACTTGCAGCTATGTAAATAGCAGATTGTATTTGATTTGATTTGCATTTGATGTCCTCTAAATTGGCAGGTGAAGGATGGGAAAGATACTCGGAATGCTACACACACTGAGATCTAATTGTTGCTTGATGCAGCTTTACAATTCTCCCCACTGTGATATAAGTATTGTGATCTTCCATTTGTAGACCTAGAAGGTAAAACTGACAACAACACATTTCTTTTAGGTTTTGCTCTTCTTTGGTGCCTTTGATTCTGTGTTATTTGTCCAAGAAACCCTACTGCAGTCAGAGTTTTTTTCTTTGCCAAGGTATTCATTGCTGAACAATAATTAAAGTTTTATTAAACACTTTAGCAAAATAAAAACAGTTCACTAGGCTCCAGGCTTATTTAGTAAAGGAACAACCAATGTGAGAAGTGGGCAGATCACAGCAGGACTGTGATGTACTGTGAAAGGAATGTTTATCACTTTAAATAAACCTGTCAGTTAAATTAAGAAATCAGAATAAGCATAGAGGATGCAAAGCCAAACACAATATATTTTCTGACAGTAAAATGAGCAAAAATGCTCTCTAGTACATGGTGCTGGGAGGCACCTGACAGACATCCAAACACAAAATTTAAGAATGTCATATCCAAACTGCATTTAAATTTTTCATTGGGATACTCGTCATTTATAATAGTCGGAGACCATGACAGTAACTGCATTAAAAATGAGTTTATTTCTAGGTTGAAGGTTTCTTCTTCTTTCGGCTGCTCCCATTAGGGGTTGCCACAAGCGCATTATTTTCTTCCATATCTTTCTCTCCTCTGTATCATGTTCTGTTACATTCATCACCTGCATGTCTCCTCTCACCACATCCATAAACATCCTCTTAGGCCTTCCTCTTTCCCTTTTACCTGGCAGCTCTATCCTTAGCATCCTTCTAATATACTCAGCAACTCTCCTCTGCACATGTCCAAACCAACACAATCTCGCCTCTCTGACTTTGTCTCCCAACTGTCGAACTTGAGCTGACCCTCTAATGTCCTCATTTCTAATCCTATCCATCCTCGTCACACACAGTGCAAATCTTAACATCTTTAACTCTGCCACCTCCAGGTCTGTCTTCTGCTTTCTGGTCAGTCCCACCATCTCCAACCCATACAATTTAGCTGGTCTCACTACCGTCCTGTAGACCTTCCCTTTAACTCTTGCTGATACCCATTTGTCACAAATCACTCCTGACACTCTTCTCCACCCATTCCACCCTGCCTGCACTTTCTTTTTCACCTTTCTTCCACAATCCCCATTACTCTGTAGTGTTGATCCCAAGTATTTAAACTCATCCACGTTCGCCAACTCTTCTTCTTTCATCCTCACCATTCCACTGACCTCCCTCTCATTTACACACATGTATTCTCTCTTGATCCTAAAGAATATTTTTTACATATTTCTTGAGCTGTGATTAATCTCTTTACTGTTGTGTTCTTCAGAATTATAGTTACCTTCTTTTCACAGTTATCACTTTGCAAAACAATGTTCATAATTATCACTATTTTGAAAAATGAAACTGAGACATATACCAGATTAGAAAAAATAAATTCGCTCAAATATTTAATAGGATTTAAAATATTTAAAAAATATAAATAAATAAAAGCACAGCTGAAAAAAAAAGACATGCAAATAAACTAATAAGATTAGGTTAGTACACATATTTATGGTTGACTGCTGCCTTACATCTTTAGGGACTTGGGTTTGATTTCCAGCTCAGTCACCTTTGTAGGTAACCTTTGGGATCTCTGGTGTTTTCCCACCTTTCATATTAGGTTAGGTTAAGAGGTGACTGCAAATTGGTTCTGTGGCTGTGTTTGCATTCTCTGTGATGGACTCACATGTAGCCTAGGATTAGAAAGATAGGTAGACAGAACTTTATTTATCCCCAGCAGGAAATCTGGCTTTTTTTACCGAAGCTCTTTAAATGAATAAATAGCATAAAAATATATACACACGTATTCTGGTCTGAACACACACACAAGAATGACTAAAAAGAAAGAAAGCATTTCACAGTCCCAGTCCCAGTGAGGAATTATGCAGGTATACTGCTGTTGGTTTAAAGGAGTCCCAGTAGTGTTTCTTCACATAATTCTGATGAATAATTCCTTGGTTGAAAGTCATCAGTGTTAGTGAGTCAGAGAAAGGATGTGTAACATTGGTAATAATGTCACTCCATCTTGTTTTAAATTTCTTCTTTGCTCCTACCTCAAGGGGGTCCAGACTGCATCCCATAACTGAGCCTACCCTTTTAATTAGCTTGTTGATTTAGTGGGCATCTCTTGTAGCGATGTTACCAGCCCAGCACACCACAGTATAGAAAATTGCACTGGTTATCACAGAGATATAGAAGATGTGAAAGATGTCACTACCTACATGAAAGGAACGCAGTCTCCTAGGAAAAAAAAACCTGCGCTGCCCTTTCTCACATAGCTTCTCTATGTTACAAGACTAGTCCAATCTGTCATTGATGTGGACCCTCAAGTACTTGTTGGAGCCTACCATCTCTTCATGCACTCTGGATGTAGAGGATCTTTAGTGCTGCAAAAGTCAATAAGCACCAAGAAACGTCTCACTGGACTCCTGCCTTCTGTCTCATTTCTGTTTATTGATAGACCCTATAAGTACAGAATCATCTGAGAATTTTTGAAAGTGACATGACCTGGTGTTATATTTCTAGTCTGAGGTGTACAGAGTAAAGAGGAAAGGACTGCCCCTTGTGGTGTTCCATGGTTGTTCATGTCCATATTAGAAACACAGTCTTTGGGTCTCACAAACTGCGGCCTGCCACTATCCAGGACACCACCTGCATATGTCCGAGTTTACCCCTAACAGGGATGGCTGGATGGTACTAAAAGCACTGGAGAAATCAAAAAACATAATCCTCACAGTGCTGCCAGCTTTGTCTAGGTGGGAATAAGCATTGTGGAGCAAATAGATAATTACATCCTCCACTCCAGTTTTTGTTTGATAGGCAAACTACAGTGGGTCCACATGGTCTACCACAAGAGGACTCATATAGTCCAAGACCAGTCTCTCAAAAGTCTTCATGATATTAGACGTGCCAATGGTCTGTAGTAATAAGGTGAAAAGATGCCTGCCTTTTTTGGAATAGGAAAAATGCAGAATGTTTTCCACAGTAGCAACACTTTCTGGAGCATTAGTGACAGATTAAACAGGTGACATAAGACACCACAAAGTTGGTCAATACCGACCTTAACAATTCAAGGACTGACTCCATCTGGCTTTCCTGTGTGTAGCTTCCTCAGTTGTCTCCTTACTTGCTCTTCAGTTATGGACAGTCCACACTGATGTTCAGAGTTGAACTTGTCACTAGCCATTGCAGTTTGATGCGATAAGGAGTTATTAAAGTAGTAGGAATGGTGTGGGGAAACTGGTCATTAGAAGAATGTGGCAGTGGGACAGTAATCTATTAAAAACTGGTTCAGGTTGTTAGCTTTGTCCACATCCCTCTATCTCCTGAGCCCTGGATTGCTTGAGTCTAGTAATTATGCCTAGCCCATTCCAGACATCTTTCATGTTATTCTGAGTATGTTTGTTTTCCATTTTAGCTTCCTTTCCTTCGCTCAGCTTTTTCTTTTTCACTCACTGTGTGTCGTTCATATCCTCTTTGTGACCAGATTTGATCACTCCCTTTTTGTCATTCAAGAGAACTTTTAAATTCTTAAAAATCCAGGGCTTGGAAAGCAATGCACTTTCTTTGAGTGTACTACAGTGTCGACACAAAGGTTAATATGATCTGTGATGCAGTGACTAAGTGGTTTCTGCATTGCACTCACTGTTGCTGTAATGGGCTGTTGAACCAGGTAATGTAAAAACAGGTACAAAAACGCCTTTGACGAACAGAAAAAAAGCCAAGTAACAGGTGCACACACACAAGACACCCACAAAACACCTCACATGAACAGTGCTGCCACTTCTTCATGTAAAGCAGTGGTTCTCAACCTGTGGGGCGGGGCGCGAAGTACCAAAAAGGGGGGCGAGAAGATGTAAAAAAAAAAGAAAACAAGAATCAAAAATATGAAAAAAACATCTGTTGAAACCAAAACAAATTAACTTGAACTACATTCTGATACTAGAAAAAAAAAATATAGAGTTAGATAAATGGTGATAAAAGTTAAGTAGGTATAATAAAATATGCATCTACATTTCAAAAAAATGTTAGGGGGGCGCGATTAAAACTGTTATGAAAACTCGGGTCGCAAGTACTTAAAGGTTGAGAAACGCTGATGTAAAGGATTGAGGAGTGGCCTAAAAATCCTAAATATAGAGTGGGAACCTGACTTAAAGTAAAATTAGACAAAACTTTTTCACCTTCCTTTGAGCATTTTTAAATATACATGCCTTTTACAATGGCGGCAAGGTGGTGCAGTGGGTAGCGCTGCTGTCTCGCAGTTAGGAGACCCGGGTTTGCTTCCCAGGTCCTCCCTGCGTGGAGTTTGCATGTTCTCCCCGTGTCTGTGTGGGTTTCCACCGGGTGTTCCGGTTTCCTCCCACAGTCCAAAGACATGCAGGTTAGGTGCATTGGTGATTCTAAATTGTGCTTGGTGTGTGTATGCGTGCCCTGCGGTGGGTTGGCGCCCTGCCTGGGATTTGTTTCCTGCCCCGTGTTGCCTGGGATTGGCTCCAGCAGACCCCTGTGACCCTGTAGTTAGGATATAGCAGGTTGGATAATGGATGGATGTCTTTTACAGTTTAGGATTTTTACCATTTGGATAATGTTATTTTGAGATTAATTTACACTTAACATTGTCAGTAATGTGGTCCCATCACCTTATTAATTGTGGTTTTCTTCTTCAACGGTGGTGACATTTTTGTGCTAATTTCTTGGGCAACACTATATTGTCAGTTATGATGTCCATTGTTTGACCTTTGTGTATGCTGCATGATGTTATGCGCCATTTGACATAATCATAACTAGTATAAAAGATGGTGGTACGTGTGATATGAACACCTTGGTGGTTATTGGTGCTGTTGGAAGATTTTAGGAGCCTTTTGAAGGATAACCAGAAGATTAAAAGGCACTGAAAATTGGCAAAAGAAGTACATATTCAAAACACAAGTGAGTTTTTTTTTAATCAAGGAAAAAAATTAAACAGGAATTAGACAAAAATATAAGCTAGGAATCAGTAACATGAAATTTTTTTTTTTTCATTGATCAAATGTTAGGATGCAGCAAATGACACTGTGGAAATGTTACAAAAAACATACAACACAGGATGACAATGAAAATATGCAATATACATGCACAGCGTTGCATCTTAAATGTGTAACTGTAAGCTATAATAAATACTGAAGTCAAAAGCATCAATACTTACTTTCCTTCAATGCATATTTTCACTCTCAAGTATGTAGTGATGTGGCTGATTCAATAATTTCAAAAAGGAGAGATAAAATGTTTGATTATTGCTTCTGTGAGGACCTTGCATGCAGCAATGCTAACACACCAATAACTCACTACAGCAATGCTAGGGTTGGCACGAAAGGCTCCCAAAGTGTTGAGATGAGGACCTTCACCATCATATACATCCAGAACAACTACCCTCTAGAGAAATTGACTCACGTCTATACCAATGGTTCAGCTGAAAAGGCAGAAATGAACAAAAGTACCAAAGTATTTTTTACAGACGCCCTGCCTTTCCTGAAGGTCTTTTTGTTGGGTTAGGGACAAACAGCTGAATGCCCTGTCTACCGCTCTTATTTCCCTATGCAGAGTCCACACAGTCATTCTGCTATGAATTGGTTCCCACTGCAATGTACTAGGCAATGAGGTTTCTGAAAAACTGAAGGAAAAGAAGGAGCTATAAAAGAAGACGAAGACAGGTCTACCACTTACAACAAAGCATGGACTGCCATCAAGGCTAATCAACAAACCAAGAGGTTGCATTAACACACTATAATAGAAATAACCCATAACACATACTTACAAGATCTGAGCAGATAGCTATCTTCAGATGCCTAAACTACCATCTCTACACTAAGTTCTGGATCGGTCAGTTAAACCATTAGCAATGGAAAATGGGCAACCAGACAAGACTGCCTGCTGCACAAGGCTAAAAGACAGCACATCTGGATAGAGAAGACACCAGTGAAATGGATGCTGTATAGCCTGGAGGACCTACGATACAAAGCAACATTTATCCAGGAGGCCTTTGTGTTTACATGAATGAGCAAGAAGAAGAAAGTATTCCATGTTTAATCCAATTCAGAGTCGCAGGAGATGGAGTCTATCATGGCAGCATCTGGCGTGAGGCAGGAGCAAACCCTGGATGGAATGCCTATCCATCGCAGACCTCTAAGGGTACCTGGTAACTTACAGTAAATACCAGCATTTATGCCAGCTATACATTTATCTTTGGATTTCTATTCAGATGCCTTTATTTAGAAAATTGCTATCATAATTAAGAATTTCATGAGCAGATGGTGATTTCTGTAATTAAAAAGTATGACGAAATGCTTATATTTAATTTAATATATTTAATGGAGTTAAGTCACTTTATTTATAACTACACGATCCCCCAATTCCCCTAATAACAGATACCGCAGCAAGTCAAACAAGCAAACAAAATATTGTTTTATTTAATCCAACATTATCAGCACTGAAATTGTGGTAATCTTAAAATTTTGGATTAATTCAACATCTAATTGAAAAGTTAAACAATGAAAAAGTGTGCAATTTATCTTAAAAAGTATACCTATACAATTCCGTACATGCAACCGTATATAACCTTTCTTCCGTCTACGAAGGTTGCCGAAAACACTTCATTTCCCATAACCGCAAAAGGTCTGACGTGCTGCTGGCCGACTATAACGATTTTCGGAATAAAAGTAAACGTAATGTTTTTTAAGCCTCTTTTTAAATACACGAAATCAGTTTCAGTTGTCGGTTATTAAAGATAGCATATTTATAATCCAGGTGATTTAAATACGTTATATTAAATTCGCAAAAAATATTTACGTTATCGCCTCATCAACTCGGGGCTAAGTTTTAACTGTCCCACAATTTGTCTGTGGTGTTGTCGCTGCTGTTTCGAAAATGTCTAAGGAGGTAGCACGTTTTAAACCAGTAACTCACGTCATCTTTGATATGGATGGACTTTTGTTAGGTGTGTATACTTTAAATTTAAATAAATTATAATGCGTCCACGGCAGACTTTTGTTCTAGCAGGTTGCGGATGCAGTTGTGCCATTGCTTAATGTCTCCTTCATACAGCAGCTGTAACATGCTTCTTATTCCACGTGTAGACATCATATGAATATAAACAAGTCGATCCCTTTAGAGTGAGGAATGATTCACTTCCAATTTGCATCGGCACAGGGCTGTAACAAATCGGAAACGGGAGACCAATTCAGTACATAGCGCTGCATACAACCGGCACGCCTGCCAAGTTTAAGATGCCAGTCAACCTGAGAGATAGAAACGTTATTTATCCAGATGGAAATTACAAAGTTACAGCAGCAAACACAAAATACAGAAATATGCAGTAAATATAACAAGAACTGTAATAATCCTAAGTATGCTAATAAGGTATTAATGCACATATAACAGGAATTATCACTAAATAAATGGACATAGTGCAGGTATTTACTAAGCGCAAAGTGATTAGGATTGCACATACTTATCAGTTACAGTTTCACAGTACATAGTGCCTCTCATTGTCATAGTATATTATTGCACATGGTGTCATCGTCTGTCATGGTATCTGCTAGACCAGCACAGTACCTTCAGCACACAGAAAACAAGATCACCTCAGCTAAGGGGTGACTCATTATAGGGCCTGATGGTCTATGATATAAACAGCCTCTCTTCACATAGCATTCCTTTGAACATCACAGTTGACTCAAGTCTATCCAGTGAGGTCAACCTGACCTGACTGGATTTCCCGGCATCACCTGATCTAATGCCATTTTCCTAGTACGCTTCTACACAGAAATATTAGATTAGCTAAACTTTATTAAACTCATGGAGAAATTCAAGTGCAGACAGCATTGGCTACTACAGATGCAAAAAACATGTATGAGTGGCCTGCATACACCAAACAACCTCAACCTACTCGGGCAATACTCTGACCATTCTTGTGTGCAGCTTCTGTGATGGTATTTCACTCAAGCCTGTCATTCTGGTACTTATATGTCCACACCACCTCCACTTGTTTACCATCAATGTGAACTGGGGGCAGAGGGGGTTTGACCCTCTTGAAGTTTGTGATTATCCCCTTTGTCTTACTGGCATTGAACTGCAGGTGCTTCATATTATAGGCATGTCTTTGCACTATGAAAGAACCTATATTTCTTGAGAATACTCTATGCAGGTTTAGTTTTAAATTTAAATTAGGACTTGTTTTTCAGGACAATAAAAAACCCTGTTGTAATCACCTGTCAGTTGAATTTAGGTGAGGCATTTACGGCATCACTCAGTTTACTTTGGTTTTAGATCAGACACGTCCTAAGTATCCTTTCATATTCATTTTGTGAAAGATTTACGATTCTTTATATTCACTGCATTGTGTGTCTTTTTGTTTTATTAATTATCACCTTAATGAGAAAGCTGAGATATAAATCTGAGTCAAACTATTAATGTGTGGAATTTTCATGTTATGCAAAAACACATGGATTTCTTCAGGTTAAAAACACTATTATGCAACACATTACAGGATGCAAGTTATATATTCACAAATATTGCTGCCAATTAAATAAATGAATGATTTTTGAAAAATTGTTTACGACAAACTAAATCACTATGGCATTGTATTCACTCAGCCCATATGAAGACAGCAGATATCTACAGGAATTATCCATCCACACATTATCAAACCAATTTACTATATTTCTGTCTAAAGGGAACAACCAGCATCAGCCATATACTTGGGGCCAGTGTGTATCTATATCAGTTAATTAACCTGCACCATTTTGAGATATGTGCGAAAACCTACACACAGAAAGCATGTGTCAAGATTTGAATGTAGGTAGTAAAAATACAATGAAACATTTAGGATAATAAAAATAATTAGGATTTCCTGTATATTTTTGTTCAAATAATTCATGTCTTTTCTAAGACCACTTTTTCCAGTACAAGATTACAAAATACCAGAGCCTTTCTTTTGCAGCTGCTGAGTGGATGCCAGTCTCTACTAGCAGACTCATAGGAACTCAAATTTCAATTTCCAGCACTAAGAGTATGTGCATGAATTGTTAGAGGAAACACATGTGTTTGCAGAAAAATCTTGCAAATTCTATTTGAAAAGCACCCAAACTAACAATTGAACAGTATCTCAAGTGTTATGAGACAACAGAATGTACGCACTCCAAAAATATGTTATATAGATGAATTACTATCAAGGTTTGTGTCCCAGACCCTCCGCTTTCCCAGTGTCTGTGTGGGTTTCTTCCCAATGCTATAGATTCCTGCCACTGTCCAGAGACATGCAGGTTAAGTGAATTGGCAACTCCAAATTGGCCTTAGTAATTGCTTGAGGTGTTGGTGGTTGTGTGTGTGTTTGCCTTGGGATGGATTGGCGCCTTGTCTAGGACTTGTTCCTGCCCTGCACCCTGTGCTGGCTGAGACAGGCTTCAGCTCAACACCCCTTGCAATCCTGATCTGGATTATGTAGGTTAGAAAATGAAATGAGATGAATTACTGCTACTGACACTTTGTGACCATGAATAAGTCACTTCAGCTGCTGTGTTCCAATTGGAAAAACAAAAGAAATGGAACCAGTTGTATACCAGAAAGATGTAAGTGTCACTTTGGAAAAAGACATCAGCCAAATAAGTATATATAAATGTAAATGGACTGCAGACATTTGAATGGATAATACTTCACTATCACCTTAAGGTACTATCTGTTATATTAATTATGCCATCTTAGTCTTGACTGATGTTTATTGATACAATATTGATTGAATGTAAAGGATATTATTTTGCTGGGCGGATTGAATAGTGTTTCCTATAATGAAATGCTGCTTAAGGACGGTTTAGCAAAACTAATTTTTACGTAGGGGTCATTCCATGTCAAATCAACTGATTTTCCAGAAATCCCATGTACTTTTGTCTCAAAAAATTAAAAAAAGAAAAAAAAAATGCCCATGTTATCCAGGAGACACCCTGTAAAATTATTTTGATGTAAGATCAATACTTTCTAAGATATATGCAGTTTTGTGAGGGTAGAGGGGTTTTATTTTTTCATTAAATTCACAAGACCATATTTCAAGAACTAAACCACCTAGAAGGCTCAAATTTTGCATTCTGGTACCTTTATAGGTATAGTACTAATAAAATTAAAATGTTTGGTCCAGAAGATACCACTTGGTAAGACCACATCTTCAAAATGGAAAAAAAAATATTTTGTGTCTTTGTCTATGCCATGTTTCAGGCTTTCAGAAAGCATACTTGTAACTGATACAGCCTGGTAAAAAATGTCCATGTTTGGGTACCTACACAGGGCTTTTCAAAAGGTTATAAACAAACAAGAAACTGCATCAGGGTTTGACCAAAAGACCTCTCAAAGGTGAAAAAATCATTTTGGGTCTAATTTTCAGATCAGCTTAATGCACTGTGGGAATGTTCAGACATTTTAAAAATTATGTTTCCTGTATCCTACATGGTCCCTACTTTCTCAAAAACAAGTCTTACTTTTCTTATGTGACTCTTTTATTTTTATTTTCCATTCTAAACATGGATTAAATTCACAATTTGTCATAATGATAATCATCAAGTTCTTCATTACTAACTTGGGTATAGGATTAATGTGAAAAAATAAATCACCAAAGGCACATTAAGCACAACACATGAACAACAGCTGCTTATCATTAAATACAACACTAGTTATAATGAAATGTTAACATCTTATTATTGCAGCAGCAGGAACGTGACCCATTTCATTTCTGTTTCAATCAAAGTACAGAGTGTAAGGCATCTTTGTCTTTGAGATCATGATGGTACTGCCTCCCACTGACTATTGAGGGTGAACTAAGCAGTGCAATGACATACTGTAATGGCCCCCAGCAAATGTCATCTCTAGGTGGCTAGTGGAATGACTGTGCAGGAAAAGTTTTGATGCATGAAACATATCAGGATGTCTGAGTCTGTTTCATTCTTGTCACGAATCACACCAATCCAACAATTTTCATCATACATGCACCCACCATAGCCTTCAATAGTACACTGGTCTAATGTGAAGGACACATCTGATCCATCAGGAGTGTGATTGTGAAAGGGCAGGATCTTAGCTGCTGCTTCAGTGATGAATATTTAGACAGTCAATTGAATGCCTTCACCAGACACCCAGCTGATTTTGAGTTTGCTATCTTCTTCGGGATGTAACAGTGGTATTCTCGAGTGCCAGTTACTGTTTTGGCCATAGAGAAATGCATTCTCTGTTCATCAACATGAGATCGTGCATTATCATTTGATATGAAAAAAAGTTTGACATTTTTGATAACTTACTGTTTGAAAACTCAATGATTACTATCCTTGACACGTGGGACATTGAGCCTATGTTTAGGATTGAAAATAAACATAAATATTTGTATATTAAAAGTAAGGTTTGTGTTTTATGAAAGAGGAGACAATGTAGAATAAAAAATATTTTAAAAATTATGTGCACATTCCCATATGCCATTAGGGTGCTCTGAAAATGAAATCCAAAATGATTGTTTGGATTTGAGAGGTCTGCTGTTCAAACCCTGATAAAGTTACTTTTCTGTTATTGCTTTTTCAGAAACCCTATATAGTTATCTGAATACAGAGAAAACATACATATTTCTGAGGCCTAAACATAGATAAGCCAAACACTCGAATAAAATTTCGGTCAATTTCAAGGGTCTGCTTTGACCAAGCAGGGTCTATCTGGACCAAATGTTTTAATTGTGTCACATACTACACCAATTAATGTAGCAGCATGGAAAGACTAAGCCTGCTCGGTGGTTTAGTTCTTGAGTTAAGGGCTTGTGAAATTTGATGAAAAAATGAAGCTGGACAAAATCAACACTACCCCCCCTCCTCTTGGTAAACTGGCTGTATCTTGGAAAGTACTGATCTTACATCAAAAAAAATCACAGGGTGTTTCCTGACTAACATGGGTACACCTGTTAATTTTTCCAGAATTTTTTGAGTTTGAAGTGCATGAGCTATTGGTTGATTTGTCATGGAAGAACCCAGAGGTGAAGGCTCAGCTACCCCTCTACCTCACTCAGCTACTAGCTCCTTACTGTCCCACGCACCAGACCCTCCACCCTGGTCGGCAGGTCCTTCAGTGCTATAGCCCCTCATCTCTGGAACTCTCTTCCTTGGTCTCACCGAGATTGCTCCTCTTTCTGCACTTTTAAATCTTTACTGAAAACTTTCCTCTTCTACGAACTTTTGTCATCTGTGTAATTTTTTTTTTACTCTGTATGTAACGCGAACTTGGGTTTGTGAAAGACACTCAATAAATGTAACTTATTATTATTATAATTATTATTATTAGTTTTTTATTAATCAATTTTCTACTTTCAGTACATTTTTAAGATCAGTTTAGTTTTCAGTTAGGTTTGTTTTCAGATAGCACAGTAACAATTTCAAAGGTAAAACTTTACAAATTGCCAATTACGTACTACAAAGACATACAATAAAGATACAAATTTATTTAAAACGTAACATAAAGCAATAAAAAACTGATTATTTTTTAAGGTAGTGTGCCGTAGTGGTTAAGGCTGTGGACCTCAAATCTTGAGGTTGAGGGTTTAAATCCAGCTAGTGACCATGAGCAAGTTACTTTACCTGCTTGTGCTCCAATTGGAAAACCAGAAATACAGTGGGTACGGAAAGTATTCAGACCTCCTTCAATTTTTCACTCTTTGTTATATTGCAGCCATTTGCTAAAATCATTTATTTTTTTTCCTCATTAATGTACACACAGCACCCCATATTGACAGACAAAAAAAAGAATTTTTGAAATTGTTGCAGATTTATTAAAAAAGAAAAACTGAAATATCACATGGTCCTAAGTATTCAGACCCTTTGCTGTGACACTCATATATTTATATTTGTGTGGAGTTTACATGTTCATCCTTGAGATCACCTTCATTTGAGATCTGGCCAAGGTTACAAAAAAATTTCTGCTGCACTTAAAGGTTCCCAAGAGCACAGTGGCCTCCATAATCCTTAAATGGAAGAAGTTTGGGACGACCAGAACCCTTCCTAGAGTTGGCCTTCCGGCCAAGCTGAGCTACCGGGGGAGAAGAGCCTTGGTGAGAGAGGTAAAGAAGAACCCAAAGATCACTTTGGCTGAGCTCCAGACATGCAGTCAGGAGATGGGAGAAAGTTGTAGAAAGTCAACCATCACTGCAGCCCTCCACCAGTCAGGGCTTTATGGCAGAGTGGCCTGTCCGAAGCCTCTCCTCAGTGCAAGACACATGACAGCCTGCATGGAGTTTGCTAAAAGACACCTAAAGATTCTCTGGTCTGATGAGACCAAGATAGAACTTTTTGGCCTTAATTCTAAGCGGTATGTGTGGAGACAACTAGGCACTGCTCATCACTTGTCCAATACAGTCCCCACAGTGAAGCATGGTGGTGGCAGCATCATGCTGTTGGGGTGTTTTTCAGCTGCAGGGACAGGACGACTGGTTGCAATCGAGGGAAAGATGAATGCGGCCAAGTACAGGGATATCCTGGACAAAAACCTCCAGAGTGCTAAGGACCTCAGACTGGGCCAAAGGTTTACCTTCCAACAAGACAATGACCCTAAGCACACAGCTAAAAAAATGAAGGAGTGGCTTCACAACAACTCTGTGACTGTTCTTGAATGGCCCAGCCAGAGCCCTGACTTAAACCCAATTGAGCATCTCTGTAGAGACCTAAAAATGGCTGTCCACCAACGTTTACCATCCAACCTGACAGAACTGGAGAGGATCTGTTAGGAGGAATGGCAGAGGATCCCCAAATCCAGGTGTGAAAAACTTGTTGCATCTTTCCCAAGAAGACTCATGGCTGTATTAGCTCAAAAGGGTGCTTCTACTAAATACTGAGCAAAGGGTCTGAATACTTAGGACCATGTGATATTTCAGTTTTTCTTTTTTAATAAATCTGCAACAATTTCAAAAATTCTTCTTTTGTCTGTCAATATGGGGTGCTGTGTGTACATTAATGAGGAAAAAAATTAATTTAAATGATTTTAGCAAATGGCTGCAATATAACAAAGAGTGAAAAATTGAAGGGGGTCGGAATACTTTCCGTACCCACTGTAAATGTTACCAATATTTTCTCAAATGTTGTAAGTCACCTTGGATAAATGGATCATACTAATAATAATATTCTAATAATAAGAGGAGGATTATTAACACCTCTTGCTTTTTGTGTTTTTATGCAAATGACTAACAAACAGATATGTAATATGTACAGATAATTGGCAGCTTTAATTAGGGCATGCTAAAAAAGTCAGTGAGTCTTAAGTGGAGACCAAAGGGCCATCTCTGAAACAATCAGGCAGATAATTCAACAGCTTTGTGACACTGTAGCTAAAAGCTCACCATTCTGTATTTTTTGTTAATCCTTGGGATCTTCAGCAGGCCGGTATCTTGAGATCTTAATGCATGCTCTGTTTTGTATAATGAAAAAATAAGAGATATAAGTAGGGTGTTGGCCATTTAAAGCGTTATATGTAAGAAAGAAATTTTTTTAATTGGCTTCTAATCTCAACTGGAGCCTAGTGTAAGAATTGGAGTTATGTGGTGGTACTTTTTAGTTCTAGTAATAATTCTTACAGCAGTGTTTTGAATTAATTGAAAGCTGTTTATAAAGTGATTTAAATGTGACTAACACATTGTAGCAGTCAATTCTGCTGGAAATGCATGAATTGATTTCTCAGTATCAACAACATTTAGAAACCATCTTAATTTTCCAGCATCATTAACTTGGAAAAGGCAGTTTTTAGATAATGTTTTAATGTGTGTTTTAAAAGACATACTAATATCAAACACAATGCCTTAAGTTTCATGCCAATTTAGTAACACTAATGTTTCCTACTGAGTTACAAAGTGACAGAATATTGACTTGTAAGTATTTATCTTACTAGCCAAAAACATCATCCATTTTAACTGAGTGGTTCTCTAATATCTTTGACTTTAGCATAGTTTATTAACCATTTGTCATGCAAGTACTGCTTACCAGTACAGCTTTAATTAACTGCTCTTTTTTCTTCTCTCTTACTTTGGTGGTTCAAAGTTACCTGCATATTTCTTAAAATCTATTTCTTAACAGCTTGCCCTAATTTTCTTAACAATTATACTGTTTTTCTACTTTATAGCCCTGCTGGTAATTACTTGAAACCTTGTATTATAAAGACAGTATAAATACAATAACTCTTACTAGTACGCAGTTGCATTATATGTGTCATCACGCTGAAGGCACATGGATCTATAACATTCTAGTGGCAATAGCTATCTTGATGACATCTTAATAGCTCCTATTCCCTTTCAAAAATAACATCCAAGTGAAGAAATATCCACCAAATCAAGCTCACTTTGACAGTGAAGTGTTTGCCTGAACTATTTTTTTTCAGCTTTAGTCAGAATCTTTTGTAAACATTATTTATGTATTTTGTAAAACCAAAATATGACCAAGCTTTTATGTCATTCCTGTCTCTTTCCAAATATATATCTCTTCTTTTTTGAAAACGTGTTTTTTTATGTAAAATTGTTGTTTGGTCTACTGCCCAATGAGTACTTTTTGAGCTGATAAACTGTTCAGTTTCTTTTTAACTGTGTTGTATTTGATTGTACTAATGTGGTGACATTGCTTTGAAAACTGAGATCTCTTTTCATTATTATTTTCCAGATATATTCAGATTGAAACTTTTCACTAAGTATTCACATTGTTTTCTCTGCTTTTAATCCAGTGCTTCCCAAACTCGGTTCTGGGGACCCACTGTGGCTGCTGATTTTTGTTCCAACCAGCTTCTGTATTAAATTGAACTCCTGGGCTAATTAAGTGAATTGTTATTTCCCAAGTTCTGTGTTTTTGGGAACAAAATAGAAAATAAAAAACTAAGTTTGGTAAAAAATAAATATTAAAATGTACCAAGCAGTTATATGGAAATAATGTACTTTTTTTTTTTTAACAATACTTTCATCTTGATTTTCATTCTGCTTTTCCAAGTGTTCTAATTGTTTAATTAATCCATTATTTACTAGTGGGTCTGACGCTAAAGTAGTTGCAGCCTTTGATTATTCAGTGTTGTTTACCTGCGTGTCTGCTCTGCTCGTTTTTAATTGTCATTAATAAGATACAAAGAAGGGGGAAAAACTTAACAGAGAAAGGGCAAAATATAATGAAATAAACAAAAAAGAATTAAGCATTTAAATCTATAGCAAAAGCAGAAATATTTCTAAATGTTTTCTAATTGTAAAAAAAACATGCTGCTGTGCTTTTCTGAATGTAGAATAAGATAAAAAAAAAACACCAGCTAATTAAAGGAGATCAGTGTTATCAGGTATTGTCAATGATTATGAATCTGGTTGGAATAAAAACCTGCAGCCACAGTGTGCCAACAAGACTGAGTTTAGGAAGCACTGCTGTAGACAATACAGAATATTTTGTATAATTGTTCCAGTGTTATTTTGTGATTATTAGTAAAAATTATAATAATCAGCATCTGTAAATTTGTATTTAGCATAATAAATAATGCATTTATGTCAAACAATAATTCTTACTTTTTCTGACAAAGATGCTTTTCACATATTTCTGCTTAGCGTGTGTTATCACTGAATAGTTGAGGAGAAGGCATTATAGAAGAGGCAACAGAAGCAAAGGCACCTGTTTACAATATCACACATAAGCTGTTTTTTAATTAAAGTGCCAGCTGGTGTTTAAGATACGTGTTTCAAAAGGAAATATGTTTGTCCATGTTATCTCTTGTGATACATGCATTACTATAAAATAAGTCTTTCTACTCTCCTCCCATGCAGCATTGAAGCTTGTGCCACTCTGTAAACGTTATGATAGAAAATCCTTCATATGGCAATATATTTTATTTTAGTCATTTTTAAAAAAAAAAATGAAAAAAAAATTCAGTATTAATTATTTGAGTAAAGAATGTTATTCGGTACTACAAGGTGTAATACATGTTTAATTACATGCGTCTTTAAGTAGCCCTTTCCTGTCCAAATGGAATCTTTATTACCTTTTTAATTACATGCTTCTAGCTTTCACAGATTTGTTTTACCTGCTTGAAAAAGAACACAATTATATTCTGACCAATTTAAATAAATGTGGAGTTTTTTTTTTTATAAAACCAAAACCATCCATCATTTCCTTGTATAGAACTAATTCAGGCATGGAAGTGGTGCTGAGCCTATCCTTTGTAGCAGAGATCATACTGTGAGACATCTAACTTTAAAATTAACAGTTTTTATGAAAAAAGTGTTACATTTCAAATTGCATTTTGAATTGCAGAGGTAGCATGCGCATTCTTAATGTATATTATTACTGCCATATTTACAATGTAAATTTTTATGAATACCTGAGTGGTATCATGGGTGTCTCTGTTGGTTCACAGATTCAACATTCTTCCATCAAATCTCTTTACAATGTTTGTATCTGTATTATTTTTTTCTCCACATACTCCAGATTTCTTCTATATGCCAAATATAGTCTTCTTCTTCTTTTTCTTCCGGTTGCTCCTGTTAGGGGTCGCCACAGCGGATCATCTTCTTCCATATCTTTCTGTCCTCTGCATCTTGTTCTGTTACACCCATCACCTGCATGTCCTCTCTCACCACATCCATAAACCTTTGCTTAGGCCTTCCTGTTTTCCTCTTCCCTGGCAGCTCTATCCTTAGTATCCTTCTCCCAATATACCCAGCATCTCTCCTCTACACATGTCCAAATCAATGCAATCTTGCCTCTCTGACTTTGTCACCCAACCGTCGAACTTGAGCTGACCCTCTAATGTACTCATTTCTAATCCTTTTCATCCTCGTCACGCCCAATGCAAATCTTAGCATCTTTAACTCTGCCACCTCCAGCTCTGTCTCCTGCTTTTTGGTCAGTGCCACTGTCTCCAACCCATATAACATAGCTGGTCTCACTACCGTCCTGTAGACCTTCCCTTTCACTCTTGCTGATATCCGTCTGTTACAAATTACTCCTGACACTCTTCTCCACCCATTCCATCCTGCCTGCACTCTCTTTTTCACCTCTCTTCCACAATCCCCATTACTCAGTACTGTTGATTCCAAGTATTTACAGTCATCCACCTTCGCCAACTCTACTCCTTGCATTCTCACCATTCCACTGACCTCCCTCTCATTTACACACATGTATTCTGTCTTGTTCCTACTGACCTTCATTCCTTTCCTCTCTGGAACATATCTCCACCTCTCCAGGGTCTCCTCAACCTGCTCCCTACTATCGCTACAGATTACAATGTAATCAGCAAACATAATAGTCCACGGGGTCTCCTGTCTAATCTCGTCTGTCAACCTGTCCATCACCCATTGCAAATAAGAAAGGGCTCAGAGCCGATCCCTGATGTAATCCCACCTCCAACTTGTATGCATCCGTCACTCCTACTGCAGACCTCACCACTGTCGCACTTCCCTCGTACATATCCTGTACAACTGTTGCGTACTTCTCTGCCACTCCCAACTTCCTCATACAATACCACAGCTCCTCTCGAGGCACCCTGTCATATGCTTCCTCCAGGTCCACAAAGATGTAATGCAACTCCTTCTGGCCTTCTCTAAACTTCTCCATCAACATCCACAGAGCAAACATTGCATCTGTGGTGCTCTTTCTTGGCATGAAACCATATTGCTGCTCACTAGTCATCACCTCACTTCTTAACCTAGCTTCCACTACTCTTTCCTATAACTTCATGCTGTGGCTCATCAATTTTATTCCCCTGTAGTTACTGCAGTCCTGCACATCCCCCTTATTCTTAAATATCGGCACCAGTACACCTCTTCTCCACTCCTCAGGCATCCTCTCACTTTCCAAGATTCCATTAAACAATCTGGTTAAAAACGCCACTGCCATCTCTCCTAAACACCTCCATACTTCCATAGGTATGTCATCTGGACCAACAACCTTTCCATTTTTCATCCTCTTCATAGCTGTCCTTACTTCCTCCTTACTAATCCGTTGCACTTCCTGATTCACTATCTCCACATCATCCAACCTCTTCTTTCTCTCGTTCTCTTCATTCATCAGCCTTACAAAGTACTCTTTCCATCTGCTCAACACACTCTTCTCGCTTGTGAGTACGTTTCTATCTTTATCCTTTATCACCCTAACCTGCTGCACATCTTTTCCAGCTCGGTCCCTCTGTCTAGCCAATCGTTACAGGTCCTTTTCTACCTCCTTAGTGTCCAACCTGTCATATAACTCATCATACGCCTTTTCTTTAGCCTTTGCCACCTCTCTCTTCACCTTGCGCCTTATCTCCTTGTACTTTTGTCTACTTTCTGCATCTCTCTGACTATCCCACTTCTTCTTTGCCATCCTCTTTCTCTGTATACTCTCCTGTATTTCCTCATTCCACCACCAGGTTTCCTTTTCCTCCTTCTTCTTTCTAGATGTCACGCCAAGCACCCTTCTTGCTGTCACCCTTACTACATCTGCTGTAGTTTCCCAGTTGTCTGGTAACTCCTCACTGCCACTCAGTGCCTGTCTCACCTCCTCCCTAAACTCAACCTTGCAGTCTTCCTCTTTCAACTTCCACCATTTGATCCTTGGCTCTGCCCTCACTCTCTTCCTCTTCTTGATCTCCAACGTCATCAACGTCATACAGACCTCCATCCTATGCTGCGTAACTACACTTTCCCCTGCCACCACTTTGCAGCCTTCAATCTCCTTCAGATCAACTCTTCTGCATAGGATGTAATCTACCTGTGTGCATCTTCCTCCACTCTTGTACGTAACCCTACGTTCCTCCCTCTTCTTAAAATACGTATTCACCACAGCCATGTGCATCCTTTTGGCAAAATCCACTATCCTCTGACTTTCTTCATTCCTCTCCTTGACACCATACCTATCCATCACCTCCTTGTCTCCACTGTTCCCTTCACCAACATGCCTATTGAAATCCACTCCAATCACCACTTTCTGTCCCTTGGGTACACTGTTCATCACTTCATCCAACTCACTCCAAAAATCTTCTTTCTCACCTGTTGCACACCCAACTTGCGGTGCATTTGCACTAACAACATTCATCATCACACCTCCAGTTTCCAGCTTCATAATCATTACTCTGTCTGACACTCTTTTCACCTCCAAAACACTCTTGACATGCTGTTCCTTCAGATTAACCCCTACTCCATTTCTCCTCCCATCCACACCATGATAGAACAATTTGAATCCACCTCCGATCCACCTGGACTTACTCCCCTTCCATTTAGTCTCTTGCACGCGCAATATATCAACCTTCTTTCTCTCCATCATATCTGCTAACTCTCTCCCCTTACCAATCATACTGCCAACATTCAAAGTTCCTACCCTCAGTTCCACTCTTTACTTTCCTTCTCTCCTCCTGCCTCCAGACACGTCTCCCCCCTCTTCTTCTCCTTCTTCTTCTTCGGCCAACAGTAGCCCAATTTCCGCCAGCACCCTGTTGGCTAACAGTACTGGTGGAGGTCGTTGTTAACCCGGGGCTCGACCGATCCGGTATGGAAATTTGTATTATTGTCCGCATATTGATTTGGCAAAATTTTACACCGGATGCCCTTCCTGACGTAACCCTCCCCATTTATCCGGGCGTGGGACTGACACAAAGAAACACACTGGTTTGTGCACCCCCTGTGGCTGGGTTTTTATGCCAAATATAGTAATGTTAAGTTAAATAGTGATTCTGAGCTGGTCCTGTGTTCAACAAAGCATGTATCCTGTGATGAACTGCATTCAGGTTTGTTTCATGTATTGTGCCTGATGCAGCTGGGATAGGCCCCACATGATTTTGAACTGGATTAAGAGGGTTTGTTATACTGCATTATAGTCTTTATTGGAGAGGCTTAGTTTTGGCTATTAATAATTTAAAGTTTTATTAAATGTCTTTCAAAACTTACTGGTAAACTTTTTTGACAATGTCATCCATTTAAACATTATTCTAACCTGCTTATTCCAATAGAGGGTATGACGGAGACAAAGGCTATCTTGATAACGTTAGGTAAAAAACAGGAAACAATATACGGGGTGCATACACACATACAGTATATCCATACTTACACACAGTGGTCTAATATATAATAAAAAGTGTAAGGAAGCACTTGCTGTGACACATTCATTTACAAATCAGGGCATCTTAAAGAAACAAATAAACATGCACTTTGTAATGTGAGAAAAAAAAGAAGTCCATGGAGAAGTTCCATTTATACATGGGAATCTCTGCAAATGGTGCTTGAAGTGGGAATGGAACTTTGCTCCAGAGCTGTGAACTTGCAGTACTAGCCACTAAAGCACTGTGGAGCCTTGCTAAAGTAATAAAAAGTGACAAGTCAAATAAATGTCAAATAAATTTTTATTTATTTATGCATGCTTTGATTACTAACCAATATCCAAATAATCGTAATAAAAGTATCTATATCTGTAAATATATCATGACAACAAACCATATTACATTAAAACCTAGGTAATTATGAATGACAATATAGATTTAACACATTAAATACCATTTTCAAATTAAACTTGAGTACTCAAGTTTACAAAAATTAAAAATTACAATGTAATGCATTTTGTATGTGTTGGTAATCTAATATTAGTAATAAAAATGTCAGTGTTATTTTTACAGCTTATAACTGGAATTTCTACATAGAGCCACCTTAGGTAATTCATGTCACCCAAAACACTTGCTTGTGCATTTTTTCCCCTTTGCTTATGTTTTATAAATTGGCCTTTGAAATAATTTGAATTCTGATATTGTTTGATGCTTTTAAAAAAAGATAACTGGGTAATTAATTATAATGGCAGTCATCTGAAATAGTTATTGTTCAACAGACGTGTGGAGCATTCAGAAGCACTCTAATCACAATGCTCAACTTGCATGAGTGCCACCTGAGCATGGTTAATGTAGTACAGTTCGAAATATATTCATGTGATACTGTTTACAGTCTGGTTTACATTTATGTTGTAGTATCTAGCCAGCTACTATATGGAATTGCCAGAGATAGATAGATAGAATGTGAAATGCATCACAGGATAAGAAAGTGTCTGGCCTTAATCTGTCCTTCTGTAGAAGAGATTATTAGCACAGAGAACCTTCTAATTTTCCAATGTTTAATGTGATGTATATTTATAACTTTGATTCATACTGTTTTAACTTTTTATACTGTTTGGTTGTTGTTGCTTTTAGTGCTCTGTTAAGTGCATAAAATGTATAATAATATGAAGTGCGCCACATAATAAGGTTGTTGTTGTCCTCATTCAGTATGTTTACAGATAGGCATGAAATTGGTAATATAGACAGAATTCTGTTGTAACAAAATGCATGGAGCCATAAAAATATTTAATTATAATGGAAATTCTGTTCTATAATGGAAATTATGGGGGAAAATACGTATACAGGTGCTATTGTGACCAGGGTCTGTGGTGATTCGTAATCTCTAATGACAGTGTTGCAAGGATTGCTTCGTAGCTGCTCTGCTGCCTCTGGTAAACAGTAAACCAAGGGCAAAGCAATTGGTTCTCCTCTGTAGGATCAGGTTTACCATGTAATATACTTGTCACACGATGTTTAAAACATTTAACACTGGGCTTTGACCTGCTCTTCCTTGTGCTCTTTTGGTCTGCTACAGTGGTATTTATGAGCTGATTGTGTTCTTCTAATCTGAAAATGGGAGCTAAAGCAGGACGATTGTTCCCGTGTCATGGCTCCTATCTCGTATGCTTGACTACTGAAGTTAACAGCTCCTATTTTGAATGAAGTCTTGAGACTGTACCTGCCTTCTCTATACAGTAATAAAGTACCTGTATTTTACTTGGAAACCTGGACTCACCTTCCTGTCTCTCTGTGCATTTCTGTGATCCAAGCTTGACAATACCTGTATAAAAAACAGCGCTTCATAAACTGCAAATTAGACGTAACTTTTTTTTTTTCCAGAGTAAACTGGTGCCCTTTCTTACTTGTTTTGTTCATCGCAAAGAAACCTTGTAGTGCTGTGGAACTCAAACTAAACAGTATCTGCATATGACACAAATACCCACATGGATGCTTGGTGTAGCACTGACTAAGAAATTAACTCTATGTGTGATGTCGCACCTACACTCTCGTCAAGACTATATGAGACCTGTAAAATTATAGGCATGTCGGTAAGTATTTTTTGCATATCATTATTATCTTCGGTGGTTATACTGAAATTTACATTTCGCTAAAATAATATCGTTAAACATGATGTTGCATGAGCATTTATCTGGGCCAACAAAAAGTACTCATTATTCTGAAAATTTTGTTACTTTGGTATTCGCTATAATAATGTGGCAGATGGCCAGGACCTATGCCTGTCCTGGATGTCCTTTTGACATTGGATCCTGGGGAGCAGCCATGGGATGCAAACTGCATCCCCCAGAACACTTGGTGGCAGCCCTCCTGTGTTGCATTGGAGCCACTTTCTTGGAACACCGGAGCTCATCCTTGTTGGGCTCTGTGGCCACCACCAGGAGGAGCTGCACGGCTTGACGAGCCTATGTGGGCTGAATGCAGCCACACCCAGAAGTGCAGCTTGAATTACATTAATTACCACCTGAAGTACTTATGGGTGGGCTATAAGAAGAGCCTGCAGCCACTACTCGAGGCGCCAGAGTCGGGAGGAGGAGGACAAAGCTGCCTGGGAGGAGTGGAGGAAGAGGAG
Source organism: Polypterus bichir lapradei (assembly GCA_026402145.1). NCBI lineage: Eukaryota > Metazoa > Chordata > Cladistia > Polypteriformes > Polypteridae > Polypterus > Polypterus bichir. Next base: position 49,017,375 of record JANRMT010028174.1, on the reverse strand, counting down.
TGATTTTTGGGGTGTTTTTGATTTCTGTGTGCTTTGGGGACTGTGTAGGGTCTGTGGGACATGGGGAAGATGTGCCCCACGGCCGAAGACTACAAAAACAAATACTTTTGTTTCTTTTGACCTATGCCTCTGGTGTCAGTCTGTGTCGGGTAGGCGCCAACCAAGCGCTTCTGCCACAATAAATGTGTATATATATATATATATATATATACAGTTCATCCAGAAAGTATTAACAGCGCATCACTTTTTCCACATTTTGTTATGTTACAGCCTTATTCCAAAATGTATTACATTTTTTTCCTCAGAATTCTACACACAACACCCCATAATGACAACGTGAAAAAGTTTACTTGAGGTTTTTGCAAATTTATTAAAAATAAAAAAACTGAGAAATCACATGTACATAAGTATTCACAGCCTTTGATCAATAATTTGTCGATGCACCTTTGGCAGCTATTACAGCCTTAAGTCTTTTTGAATATGATGCCACAAGCTTGGCACACCTGGCCTTGGCCAGTTTCACCCATTCCTCTTTGCAGCACCTCTCAAGCTCCATCAGGTTGGATGGGAAGCTTCGGTGCACAGCCATTTTAAGATCTCTACAGAGATGTTCAATCGGATTCAAGTCTGGGCTCTGGCTGGGCCACTTAAGGACATTCACAGAGTTGTCCTGAAGCCACCCGCTCTGGAGCAGGTTTTCATCCAGGATGTCTCTGTACATTGCTGCAGTCATCTTTCCCTTTATCCTGACTAGTCTCCCAGTTCCTGCCACTGAAAAACATCCCCACAGCATGATGCTGCCACCACCATTCTTCACTGTAGGGATGGTATTTGGCCTGGTGATGAGCGGTGCCTGGTTTCCTCCAAACATGACGCCTGGCATTCACACCAAAGAGTTCAATCCTTGTCTCATCAGACCAGAGAATTTTGTCCTTCAGGTGCCTTTTGGCAAACTCCAGGCGGGCTGCCATGTGCCTTTTACTAAGGAGTGGCTTCCGTCTGGCCACTCTACCATACAGGCCTGATTGGTGGATTGCTGCAGAGATGGTTGTCCTTCTGGATGGTTCTCCTCTCTCCACAGAGGACCTGGCCAAGGATAGGTGTGCCAAGCTTGTGGCATCATATTCAAAAAGACTTGAGGCTGTAATTACTGCCAAAGGTGCATCAACAAAGTATTGATCAAAGGCTGTGAATACTTATGTACATGTGATTTCTCAGTTTTTTTATTTTTAATAAATTTGCAAAAACCTCAAGTAAACTTTTTTCACGTTGTCATTATGGGGTGTTGTGTGTAGAATTCTGAGGAAAAAAAATTAATTAAATCCATTTTGGAATAAGGCTGTAACATAACAAAATATGGAAAAAGTGATGCGCTGTTAATACTTTCCGGGTGCACTGTGAAATGTGTACATGTGACAGAAATCCGCTTTGCAAATCGTACAGGTTCGATGTGCATGCTTCAATGTTTGTTGAATGGTTCGATGCGGTGAAGCAAAATGCTGACATACAAATGCATTCGTAGTGCTTTCATATTCAAGCATTGCATAATCCCCATCTTAATGACACGACACATTTTAAAGGTCTCACATACTGTCTTCTGTGCTGTCTTTTTTTTTTTTTTTGCTTCTTCACAACAGCAACAGAATGTACGGCGGTGTATTTGACCCACAGAGAAAAACAAAGTTAGGGACACGGTGAAAAGGTGTATCTTGTGATTAAAGTGGAAATTTCAGCACATCTCGAAATGTCCACTTTAATTTC
>JANRMT010028174.1:48956994-48989494 GCA_026402145.1 Polypterus bichir lapradei | reverse complement strand
TCAATCCCCTTCTTCAGGTAAGAAGGAGCCAGAGTTGCCTCGAAAGCTTGCCTATTGTAATCTTTCTAGTTAGCCAATAAAAAGTGTCATTTTGCTTAACTTCTCACCACATCAATAATGGCTAACAGTACAACACCCTAGTACTCCATTTTGAAATCAGTAATTCACTGTTTTAAGACATACCTCAATTTAAATTGTATGGTTTAAATCTTGGCTCCTCTTTAGTTTACTTTGGCTGTTGAAATTGCTTTTTGTTGTCCACAACCAGCAGTGTAGAATTTAAAAATCAGATTAATGCAGCATTCAGGACATTATTCTACCACAGATGGAACATTTCCAGCTAACTTCATTGGTGGCTGTAGCTAGATAGGCCACAAAATAGAATTTACCTTATTGTGTTATGCAAAGAAGAAACTGACAATGTCCTCTTCATTTGTGGCTGTAATAATGTGAAACTTACAGTGGTACTAGCCACATAGTTTACAAAAAGAGACATATTTAAAAGTGAAATTTATAAATATTTCATTATTAGTCATAATTTATTGATTACTCACTTGTAATATTCAATTTTGTAACCTTGTCTTATAACACTTGTTCCTGCACAGTCCCACATAAATATATAATAAATATAATAATATATAAAATAAATAATTGCAGCATGAGTGGTGTTGTTTCACATTCCCTAAACCCACAGAAACCAAAAATTGGAAAAAAAAGTAGTACTGGTAATATTGTCAAATGTGCAGAGTCTGGTAAAATTCTTACATGTACACTTACATATCCATCTAACATTTGACTTGTTGCCACTCCCCCGTGCAATGATAAATAAGAATGTATCAAAATACATAACTTCATGATTAGTAATTTAAAACTCAAATCAGCATACCTGATGACCCCCCTACTCCTTATATCCCGAAACTTAGGAAAAAATCCTGAGTGTAAAATATATTAGGGTTTTTATAATTAATGGATAGCTCTAGATTAATCCATTAATGGATGTAGATGGTTGAGCCTTCACTTACTTGCAGAATACTGTACATTTATGTCCAGACTAAAAGAAAAATACTTAGCACAGTTATAAATGATTTTTCGCAAGCTTAAAGATAGATGGAATTGATTTATTAAAACAAAAAGGAAAGTCGAGGTCTTTTGAATAAAAAAGCACAAAAATAAGAAAACAAGTCAAATAAAACTTTTTTCATCTTCCTTTCTACTCATTCTGCCTTTCCTACTTCTTGGACCCCTCATCTTCCCAAAAATTAAGCTCTTGTCCATTCTTCCAACTTGTTCAACTGGCTTTTTAAGTCCTTACCTTGAATTACAATCAGAGTAAAACCTTCTAGAAAAAAAGCAAGGATGCTTCTGGTGTCATCCTGTCAGAACCCATTAAGTGTCCCTGAATTCCTAGATCGTAGCTATTTGAAGCCACTGGGCAGTTCTCCCTCATACTGGGGAGCAAAGAGACATACAATTAAAACATCTCCCTGCTGCTACTTAAGGGCATTGTGGACTTCAGGCATGGCCTAGACACTGGCTCCAGGGCTCAATACTCATAATAGTGCCATACTGCCCACTATTAAAACTGATCCATTTACAGTGGCAATGAAAGCAAAGCCAATGTACATGACATCTGGGCAATGTAAAGCCCAACTCTATCCCGCACTTTACAAATGTTCTTAAAATTTCTGATAATTTATAATATTCATAACAATAGATATTGAACCTATAATTTTAATATTTGTAATTAAAATTTTAAAAGATGTTTTAGCTATGTGAAGTTTAATGGGGTTTGCTAGAGTGTTTCATTTATTTGATATTACTACTGCCTTTAAAAATGGTTTGTTGCTTAGAGCTTTGACAGTTATTTGAAATAGGTTAAAATGTATTATAAATGGATCTGACTTCTTATAAATATAAATGCATAAAATGATGAAAAGTAAATTATTTTGAGCAACTTAATAAAAAAGTAGCTATAACTATAAGAAAAAATATTGAAATAACTTCATTTAAAAGAAATTAATGTTAAGTTTGAAAAGTAAATAATGCAATGCATTTGTAGTTTACGCTTTTTTTGTTGTTGTTGTTTTCTCTTTACAGATACAGAGAGATTGTATACAGTTTCTTTTCAAGAAATATGTGACCGGTTTGGAAAGAAGTATACATGGGATGTTAAATCTTCAGTAATGGGCAAAAAAGCATTGGATGCTGCTAGAATAATCCGAGACTCTTTGGAGCTTCCAATGACTCCAGAGGAGCTCTTAAGTGAAAGTCAAAATAACCAACAAAAATTGTTTCCTTCAGCTCAACTAATGGCAGGTATTGGTTTGAACAAATTACTTTTTACAGTGCAGAGTGTATTCACTAGTTTCAATTTAATATATAGGTACCAGTTGTATGTATTATTTGTATTCAAACTAAGGAGTTCTGTAGTGGATTTAATTTAGTTGGCTTGAAATGTGAAAGAAAAGAAACATTTAATAAATATTTAAGGCCAGAGTATATTATTTATACATTTCTCTATCTCACTTCCTTTGCCCCTTTAGCTTACTTCAAGAATCTGAATAACGCTCAATTAATATGGTATGTAGCATGCATGTACTGTATATTAGAAAAAATAGCATGTAAATGAAACATTTCAAAGATTTGTATGTTCAGAGTATGTCATATATAAGTACAGTAGAACCCTAAATATCTTTGCCCCAATTTACTGAGGCTCCACATTATCTGAGTAAAACCTTTAAGTGTAACCACTACTTTTCTTATAATACATGAAAAGCTTGCTGTGAATACTGTACCAAGCTTGTAAATACTATACTTTTAACACTGGCTATTCGGAACGAGTGGTTGAGCAGCTGGTGACTGTAGGAATGTGGGTGTGACTCACTCACCATTCTCAAACTGCTCTCCTTGGCCCTGGTCAGTGTGTCCATTAGCATTGGCTGTGTACACATGCTCTACTGTTTTGTTCACCTAGGATTTTTGTGTTTATATATAGGATTTCAAAAAGCTATGGTGAGCTGCCATAGGTAAGTGCAACTCATGTTCTCTGACTCAGACGTAAGTGCTTTGCTGCGTGAGCTGAATGGAGAGTTCCGCTCCATCAGCCGCACATAGTCTGTCTCTGACCACTGTGAGTGGTGTGCTTCCCTGGTGACATCAGCTAATCTGTCTCTGTGTTAGCCCTCATCTGTTTTGTCCGAGTTTTCAGTTAGCTGAGGTAGCATCAGTCCACATTACCTCATATAGTCAGGGTTCTGCTGTTTATGCAGAGTGGATATATCTCCTTATCATGACAGTAACATGGCAAATGTTTGTGGCTTGTGAATTTAGACATGAACATGTCATGAATAATGAAGCAAGGCATCCTGGACAGGGAGATTGACAATAATAGATCATTGTAAGCATGCCAATAATAGAAGATTCTCAGAAAGTAGTGAATCTGGGGATGAGTTAATGATGGAACTAATGAGTGGTGTGCATGCACAAGATGTTGTACATACCATACTTTATTTATCTTTAATCCAAAACAGTTGGAAGTCTCTAAAAAGTATTGTGTAAAATCCCAATCATCTTGTATCATACAAAATCACTAGGGTTCTGCACAGTGCAGAACATGTTTAATAGTACAATAATTATAGACTGAAGTCCAGTTTCTTTTACAAACCATGATAATGTTTACTAAGTTGTAGACTGTAGATATGTGCCTAGTGAAACTATAGCACATATTAAAAGTGGTATACAGTATTAATTCTTTAACTCGGGTCTGTATAGTTACGGGGAACTGTGAAATGTCATGATCCTTAACTATGATCTTTAGCCAGAACTAGTATCAATAAAAACAACCCTACCATCAGTTTCTGGGCCACCACTTTGGATCTGCTCTATGCGAGTGTGCAACCAGGGAAGTCATCATTCTCTGGCTATGCTATACTAGGGCACCCAGTGATGTTGTTGTCTTCCTGTTTGAGTCCATTGGGGCACCCAACAATGCTCTTTACTTCTCACACTTGTTATCAACTGGACATTAAGGAGGTTTGATGTATGAGTGCTGAATCCAAGAAGGTTTTCCTGAACTTTGACAACTTAGTCTGTAATAAGTAGCACTTAAAATGATTGCTTTGACTTATGCTGTAAAATGCAACTTTTGAAATTACCCACCCATCAGCAACACATCCCTGTAGTGTATTAAGTGGACATGTTTTGTTCTTCTGAAGTTGAAGAATGCAGAGGAAATCTGTAAGCTACCATGTATTCTTACCTCCATACATGACTTACTAGCTACATGATGAAGTGAATATACCGGAGGAGGTTTACAGTAGCTTCAGTAACCCCAGAATTAACTTCTGCATCTCTCCTCCAAATTATCAGAGGGTAGGGTTTATAAAAACTGGCATCTATTTCAGCTAGATTAAGTCAAGAGATGAACAAAGGTAAAGACTCATGTAACACTGAGTTTGAGCAGCCATGGGAAGTGAGGAGAATTAGAGATAGAGGAGAGAGTGAGGTTGTTTTTGGTGTTTTGATACTTTATTTATTTGATCAACTCTCACTTGTGTTGTCTTTGATTAAATTTCATTATGGTACATACACTCCTCTATAAACACCTCTCGTATCATTCAGCAAGCTTCTAAATATTATCTAAGAAAAACTTGTTTATTGTTTAACACTGAAAAATAAATACTTGGGACATGTTACGAAGATACAGAGCAGTGTATTACCTAGTTGTACTTTAAGGATCCTCAAATCTCTAAAGTTTATTTTTTTATGTAGTCAAATAAAGATCAAGACTTGCTTTTTTTTTAACTTTTCTTGCTACTGATAAAATAGTTAAATGGCAGGGACTGTGCTCATCAACCAATGTGCCCTTCCACTTCTAAACCTTTTTTCTCTAATTTGTATAAATGTTTGTTTGACTGCACCTTATTTTTCTATAGTGTTCTTTGAATCTAAGAGGGTTTGGCCTTTACTGACCACGAAAATGTATCACAGCACATTGTTTAATAACTAAGAAATTAGGAAGGGGAGCCAACCTGATTATGCCTTAATTGTGCCAGCAAATATCCAGATAGGACTAGACTTGTTCAGCACTATATTAGATATGGCCTATTTATACATTTACAGTGATTAGGGTGTTAGGTTTACACTAAAACCTAATATGTGAATTAATTTACCCAACTATATAGTCTGAGTGGTGAAATTATATCTGCCTTTCTCTTGCAAATGACTGCCCAGTCACTTAGAGCATCATATAAGACATGAGTATTTAATCCATGATTTACAACAGATTTAGTATGATTTTTGAGCAATTCAGAGGGACAATGAGTAACACTAAAGAATTCTTTTAAAGACAAAATGTTACTGTCAAATGTGCCAGCATGAATGCATCAGAAGGTCAACATTGCTGGGATTTTTCATTTATAACTGTGTCAACTCAGTTTTAGGAACAGGCCACTGGCCAGAAACATTCAGCTAACTGTATCCCTCTATTCAGACATAGACTGTTCATGAAAGAGCCCATGGAGACAACTTGAGCAAGAACAAAAGAGTACAGCGGTGCTATCGAAAAAGGCATTATCAGAAGGTATGCATTTGTCATACCTTGTCAAAAGTATACTGTATCGGCCAATACATTTAGATGCACTTCTTTCAGAAAAAAGCAAAAAAGAACAGTGAGAGGTACGAAATGGCACAAATGTCCCAAGTCTATGAAACCATCCTGCTGAGTGTTAAAAATGCATCCTGGTAGTGATTTTGTGGTACACTCTGATACTCTTAGGAGGACAAAGTTTGAACATTGTGGTATAACTTAACATTGTTACAGACTGGATGCATCCCATCGTGACAGCAAATTTGCTTTACCAAGAAGGGCATGCTCTGTACTATAAGGAAAGGAAGTTTGCAGTATTAAGTTAGTACATTCCCCTTTCACCAGATCTTAATCCAGTCCTATATCTGAAGTATTAGAAAAAACAGCGTGTTTTGATTAAAGATTCAGCAAATTTACATTGGTTGGATGTGTTGGAGTCAACATGGTCCAGCATCATTGTAACATACCTTGGACACCTCATAGAGTCCATACTGCAATGGATTCAAATGATGCAAATGGAAGAACAACTCACAACTAGTAACTACACATGGTAAAGTGATTGGTACGTAATATGTTATGCTATAATATGCTTAAAGGCTACTTCGTTGGTTTTAGGACCAGCAGTAGTATAGAGACTGTTCAAAGTACTCTACAGTCACTAACCCAGTAATGGTTCTGACATATCTATTGTGTTCCTTTTAGATGCTGTTATTGCCATTGTAGGTCCTGAAATACTAATGCAAAGTTCTGAAAAGTGCTTTTTACTCTGTTTGCCTAAATGGTAATATTTCTTAACAAACTGATGGTACCTGTGATTTTTAAAATGATCTCTTAAGGGTCTCTTGATTTTATATTAAGTATGGTATAGATTTTCAACAGTAATTAGAAATCTATGGTCATTGTTATTGTCACAGAAGCACATTTAAAAAGCTTTTGTGAAGCCTAAGACAGTTATTGAAAGGTCACCTGTGAGGACCTTGAAGGTGATGAATTGGTGTATTAATCACCCGTGGTTAAATTTCAAAGCATACTCATCAGATGTAATCATAACTGATAATATGATAATTTATTTTAGTCTGCATCCTCATGTTTCAAATATTTATATTCACAGCTACTACATGATGATCGCCTAAGGTTATCTTGCCTCCTTTATCAATGTATTAATTTTTTTTTTGATAGAATATAATCGGAAGAAATGAAAGATTAGTGTAGTTACAAACTTTGCTAATGGACTTACATATAATGCATGAACTGCCTACTGACTTCAGCCTTTTTAAATTGAAAAAGGTGTTTGTTACATTGGTGTGCAAGTTTAATTTTACCTGCAGTGTTTGTTCCTTTGGCTTATACTAAGAATCAGTGCAGTATATAGCACTTTTCCCATTACAAGAGATTTTTTTAGATTTTTTATGTACAGAAGCAACATTAAACATGTGAGTGATTGTGACTGAAGGTATTTGTAATTATTATAATAATTTGTGAGGCAGCTCTGACTGACAGTGAAATAGTAAATAGTAGCTTAGCAAAGAATTTATAAAGAAATTCTCAAAGAAGGAACTAGTGAATGATACGTATAAGACAAATAATTGCATTTTTATAGGGCTTAAGACCATACAACACCAAAAGTTTAAAAGCAATTCAGAAATGCTCAAAGTCAGTTATAGCAAACTATAACTGAGACTACAAAACCCACCCCTAAAAGGTTCTTTTTTTAGTATATCAGTAGTAAGAGAACAGGCAAGGGAGAGGTGAAATGTATAATGTATCATGGAAAATAAGGTAAAACAGAAAATAGTAAATGCTTTCAGTGGCTATTTTTCTGAAGCTTTCATTCCAAGTGTAAAAATGCTATAGAGAGTATTCATAAAATACCAAATGAGTTTGAAATTATGGACAGAGGGGTGCTAAAAAGCACAAAACAAGCAAAAAGTACATCTCTTGGACTTTTACATAAAGTGATCAGGGGAACTTATATTACATACAGTATATATGTACAGTAAATCATTGTGCATATTTTTTTTAAATCATTTTATTTTGAGGGATTCCCAAAGACTGGAAACTGGCAAATGATTTCCTATTGAATTAAAAAAAATGACTGGCTCAACCTATGTAACTATAGGACAATAAGCTTATTGTGTATTGCAGAAAAAATAGTGGAAGAAATTACTATAGTCAAAAGTGAACAGCACATATCATACTGTGACTTTGTGAACAATCACCATGGTTTTAGACAGAGTAAATTGTATGTCACCAGTATGCTAGTATCTTTATGAGTAGGCACAAAATAAAATTGACAACAACAATTTTACCTTCATATTTGCTCTTAGTGTCAAGTCTTTTGCTTAATTTTTTTTCTCAGTTCCTGTTTTTCCATAACTATTTATGTATTTCTCGAATACAGGAGTAGAAGTGTGACACTGTAACCCAAGCATTTAATGTGCACATACTGGAGGAAATTGGTTTGGGGATGGGTTATTCGGAAAAAACCCTGTAGCGGATCCTTTTCAGCGTTGGATTTCCCTGCTGTTCACTACAGACTTCTTAGCAACTTGTCCCCAAATGCAAGTTCTTGCTCAAGAATCACATCTGGCCCCACAAGACTAGGTGATAATGAACTACAGTATGCTGGGCTAAATAGACAGTTTTCCTAAAACTTTTTCTTTTGTTCTTAGGTATCTTCTTCTTTAATTCTGCATTAGTTTTAAATATCAAATCATGACAGTTTTTTTTAATTACGTGTGATCTGATAGATAACAAAACAATCCAAATTTTGTATTTAAATGCAACATAAACCATTATACAGTCTTACTAAGGAGTAAAAAATAAGGATTCACTAAGACACTGCTTGCTAAGTGTTTGCTGTTTTACTCTTTTAAAGTTACAGAAATGCAAAAATTAAACATCTGTCTCTTACATTTATTTATTAATTAATACATTTAGGAAGGCTCCAGAAGTATGTTCAGTGTATTGAGTAGTGTTTACAAAGCATCCTGCCAATCATTTGCTAATTTTGTTTTCTGATTTCGCAACTTGTTTAATTAAACTTCTTAAACCAGTCCTGAATTTAGGTAAGCAAAACATTAATTACCTTTCCTTTCAAAAGCATTTACTGAAATCTATACAACCACTGTGGTATTGTTAGGTGAATTTGTGTTTCAAGAGTTAGTGCTACTTCATGGATTCAGCATCCGGTGTTTGAATATTGTATCTGATCATTGTCTGTGAGGAGTTTGTACTTTGTCTCTGTGTTAGTGTTGTCTTTCCCCCAGGTACTCCAGTTTTCTTCCCACATCCCTAAAGATTTTAACCCAGTTTCCTGTTACTGTGAGTTAACCACTGGTATTATACTGTCCTCAGTCCTGTTCAGAAACATTTAATACAGCTAAAACTGAATATTTACTGTCATGTCAGAGTGTTGTATTATGTTTTTTCTTTTCTATACAACTGATAACTACAGTTGTGCTTGAAAGTTTGTGAACCCTTTAGAATTTTCTATATTTCTGCATAAATATGAACTAAAACATCATCAGATTTTCACTCAAGTCCTAAAAGTAGATAAAGAGAAACCAGTTAAACAAATGAGACAAAAATATTATACTTGGTCATTTATTTATTGAGGAAAATGATCGAATATTAGATATTTGTGAGTGGCAAAAGTATATGAACCTTTGCTTTCAGTATCTGGTGTGACCTCCCTTTGCAGCAATAACTGCAACTAAACGTTTCCGGTAACTTTTGATCATTCCTGCACACCGGCTTGGAGGAATTTTAGCCCATTCCTCTGTACAGAACAGCTTCAACTCTGGGATGTTGGTGGGTTTCCTCACATTAACTGCTCGCTTCAGGTCCTTCCACAACATTTCAATTGGATTAAGGTCAGGACTGACTTGGACAGATTAGATTGTAAAACCATAATCAATCCATTTCTTATATAGATGCAATGCATTTCTTATATAGGTTCATAGGTTCAGTATTTTCACATGTACAGAATATAGTGAAATTCTTACTTGCATGTGCTAATCAACATGCAACACTTCACACTATCTGGTGCAGTGGTCAGTTAGTTTAACAGATGAGGTATAACGCTTAGAAAGAGAGAAAAAATGTCTTCCTCCCAGTCAATTAAGATCTGGACATAGCTAAGTCCTATCATATTATACAGCATGATTGTGCTAACCTATTGATTCAAGACTGCTGTTAAAGAGAAAAACATAGACATCGAGAACCAGGGACAGGGAGGTGAGGTCCAAGACGAAAATGAGGCAATGAGGACACTTAAATTAATAATAACCAAATAAATTTAAAACTTGTTTAATTTATTTTATATTTCAAGATGAAAAATTGACTTATTAAGCTGTTAATGAAGACTTGTTTAATTTCTTTTATATTTCAAGATTGAAACTGAAAAATGTTTTCTTTAAGCTGTTAAGGAAAGTTGTTAGTTTTACCAAAATATTAGCATGTTTACAATTGGTATTGCTGTGGATTTTGGGAAATTCAATTTTAATTTATTCTTATTACAATCCCACTTAAGACTACGTCACATTATGTGACCTTTTCAGCAATTTTCTAGTCAAAGACGTCATTTAAACAGTCTTAGCGAGCTGGAGGCAGTTGGTGCGCTACCATGAAGACCAGTGACATCATTTGAAATGCAGAGCAACTCACTCCAGCTAGTCCACAACTTGCTCCATCAAAACCAAAGAGGTCTGAGTTTTGCTATAGTAATAGAGAGAGTATGTATGAGAGTTGGTAACCAGTGAGTGCTCACCTGAAAGCGCAATGCATGTATTCTAGCAACAAGGGATAAGGAAAACAGGTGTTTTGGACCTTTCAAACAGAAGGTTTAAAGGTAGTTAATGGCAACCAGTGTACAAAGATGTAGCACAGGATTTCCTCCTACTGCTCTGGCTTAACTGTCCTCCCAAAACTTTTGTGTATTAAGTTAATTGATATTCGGACACTAAAATGGAATGGTAACCAGTTGCGGGCTAGTTCTTGCCTTGCGCCCTGTTCTTCTGGCCCTCATTGATCATGAACTGAAATAAGCAGACTATGAGAATGTTATGTTATGTTAATTCTCCCAGGTAATCTATATATATAAAATGCTAAGGGTTGTCTTTCTGTCTTTCAAGACTTGTGAACCACTGGGCCTGACTCTAGATCTTGGGTTTCCTCTGCCATATTGTTCCCAGAACAGAATGAGTGCACAAGCATCTGACATGTTTAAAAAGAAAATGCGCCGTGTGTTTAAATCATTGAATAATTTTGATTCCTAAATATGTGAGAATTGTTCCTAATAATGTGCATATATTTTGTATAATTATATATAATATATATATATTTCAATATTTCATGGAATATTTTTGAACGTGTTTGTGTGTCTTTGTTTTTGTTGGTCTGTTGTTGTCACTGTTCTGATTAGACATGCAAGTAAGAATTTTACTGCACTCTGCACAATATGTACTATGTACAAATGATAGTGGGGTTTATTTTATACTTGTATGTGCTGTATCACAATGGAGAAATTTGTATGAATATGTGCTATATAAATAAATGTTGTTGTTGTTGTGTTATAATGTATAGTCCCTATTCTTTTAGATATGGATTACTATATTTATTTTAGCTTTGTTTGCTTTAGATCTGTTGTAAGTATGAAGGTATTTCTGTTTCATTTATAAATAGTGAATGTGCCATTTCCAAAATCATGTGGCATTTGTTTGTGTGCCATGTTGCTGAATGGGAGAGGGGCCTATATTGGTGTCACTATTCATATTTTCCTGGCAGTATGTTTATTATCAGCTTTATTTATTACAGATCGGCTTGATTTATGAAGAAGAAATAAATTTCACTTTAAAGCAGACATTCTGAGATTTTCGTTGATATGACACATTGAGTTCAGCAGCGACATTGTTCAACAGAGGCACATTACTAGCAATAAGCTCTTACACTCTAAGGGAACCTCAGTGTGATGATTGATGTTGTTGTAAGCCTGTTTTAACTTATTGATGTTTTTAGCCAAACATGAAATGCAAGTAAATGATCTAAGGTGGTGGCACAATCTTCTAAACCAGCTTGATTGTTTTGCCCTTGTCAGGACCCTGCTTTGTCCATATCTTTCTTCAGAGAAATTAATTGTCAGAGATATACTTGTATTTCAATACAGAACCACTTCAGGAAAGCTGTTGCACCAGTGGCAGACTTGGAAATGCTTTTATCATACTGCTAAGAGCAAATGGTGTTGTCTTTGCCAGCATCGTTTCTTTGGCAATGGCTTCAATATAAGATGCAGATGATATGCAAGTTGTTAGTGTATATATATATTTATGTGCAGTATACTAACCCTGTTTGACTGTATTAGAGGCTGTTCCTGTATCTAGAGGACGCAACATCCCGCTGCTTAAGTGTTTGTTACATTGGGTATACATTGAAGATTTGAAAGTAATTACTTGCCTTTAAATAGTTTGATTTTGTGAGGTGAATGGAAGAAGAACTTTCTCAACTTTGTTTGGCATGTGTTCCAAAGGGCTCTACTGTTACTTTAGGGTCAGGTTCATTAAGGAGTGCATCTAATTCACCTACTTCGCCAGGGTCTACCTACGATTGTGATTGGTTGTTCTGAGTAACTGCTGTTTGTGGCTTTTGCATTTATTTAGGAAGAAGTCAAGTCAAGTTGGGGAGCATGCACTGGTACAGTGCATTGCCACACCCACTACATGATGAAACAACTCAGAATCCCAGTTGGCAACCCCCCAGGCAGACACGCGGTCCAGTCCCACCCACCAGAAATGACCCTCTATCTGCCGCAGCCAGATGTTACGTGGGCAACCCCTTGGCCTGGTCCAGCCACTCGGGTCCGCAACAATGAGGATCTTACGAGCCAGATCACCAACTTTAGGAAGAAGACATAATATTTAAAATGAATTAAAATACAATTGAAAACCACAATATACAGTATGTCTGCATGGATTCAACTGCTACTGTATACTCCAGGCCTGAATCCTTAGTTTATGCAATAAAATATTTTTTTAATATATTAATTTTTAGACAGACTGGGTGTTATTATCAAAAAATTAATTGCTGAATATTAAAATCAGATAACAAAAAAAATTAAGTAATTATGTTGAGGGAGATGTTGCCTGAAGCATCCTTGCCTGACATTTGGATGAGAGCTACTCCATATCTTTACTTTCATTTTAGAAAAAATGGTAATGACAAACACAAACTAATAAATAACATTTTCTATATTACATTATTATCACAGGTACTTCTTTCAACTTACAATACACATTCCCCTTGATTGTTAGCCACCATTCAGTTATTAAATATTTTTAGATATAATTCAGTGTTTTGTTCATTATTTGTACAGCTGTTTTTTTTTTAAATACAGCCCTGCATTTCTGTACATCTAATTTAATATATGTAGACTTCTTCCACTGAGTAATTTAAAATCTGTCCACCTATAGTTTATTCTGTTGAAACTTTGTTTGCCACAGTTAACTAACATTTTTATGATGTTCCCATTTCAGAACCTCAAGTGTTTTATATTGGATAAGGTAGAATGCAAAAAGTACATAACTATTGAAAACATGTATTTTGAAAAAATAATCCAAAGGGATTAAAAGTTTAGATACCTATCCCAACAAAATCTTTCAAAAGAATTCAACGAGATTTGCCTTTTGAATAAGCAATTGAGTATCATCTGTTACAAATTTCTATCTTGTATCCTAGGAATTGCAATAATATGTGTTTTTTTTTTGTTTGTTTTCATTTTAATCCAATGTGCCTACCCTGCCTGCATACAGCTGTCAGTTGCCAGAAGATTTAGATTGTACTATCAGGAGTATTACTCTTACAAATTTTTATCACTGATCTTTATCTTTATGTGCAGGAGTTGAAAAGCTGATCCTCCATCTGCAGAAAAACAACATCCCCATTGCAGTTGCTACCAGCTCAGCAAGAGTGACATTTGAAATGAAAACAAGCAGACACAAAGAGTTCTTCCAATTGTTTCATCATATTGTACTGGGAGATGACCCAGATGTGAAAAATGGCAAGCCGCAACCTGATGCCTTTATTATTTGTGCCCAAAGGTTTAACCCTTCTCCTTCTCCAAATGAGGTAGGATATTTTCAGCAGAAAAAAAAATCAATTTTCTGCTATTTCGTCCCACCCCTCCGAAGCATTATACTATCTATATATTAAGACTTTATTACTGTTTATCAATATGGTTGTTGCTTTTATATGAAGCACATGAAAATAAACAGGTAAAAAACTTTTTGAATATCCATTAATACTATTTATGATAAAAAAGTAAGTAAAGTATTTATGTATCTTAAGGTGAGTATTACATGAAAGACAGCGATGCTAATTATTTAAAAATCATATGAATTTTTCAAATAAAGATTCTAATACAAAAACATCATTAAAGAACACTCCAAACCGCTGAAGTTATAAATTAAAATACAAGTTAGAAAATGTATGCATGGCACCACATTCAGGAACATTTGATGACTTAGGACTTGTGTGAAGGGTGGTTTACATTTTTAGTTACATCATCACCGAGTAACTTATCACTTTTTTATTTATTACATATATTTGTGCAGCTCTGAGTGGCATTCAAAAATAACAATAGACTTTTCTTGGCTCATTAGCTTTCATAGACCACTGATGAAAATAATGTAAGTGATGTAAAAATTACATTGATTGATGTGAAATTGTTAGCTGTTGGTTGTGTAGGGTCTGTGACTAATTGTAGGTCAAATGTATTAAACAAGTATCAAGGTACAGTTGTTGACTGCTTCAGACCATGGTGGAGAGTGGGTGTGGAACTTTCAGATACAGTATAGTCAAAGAAGTACTGAATCATTATAAAGTACAGATAATGCAGCAGTGAGGCTATTTTTAATGTAACCCAATATTGAGTACATATTTCTTCACTCTGCACTTGCAGAACAACACTTACATAATTAATTTTCTCATATTCATTTTTTGATAAGACTTTTTTTGTTTACATTTCCAGTTAGCTTATCTGTAGTAACAGGACAAGTGAGCTGGTGTACTAGTGGCTTGTACACACCTCTCCCGGTATTTGACAGATACTGGGAATTGTTTTGCTGTTTGGAGTAGCTCTCAGATGAGTAAAGAGGAAAATATACAAGTTGGAGTAAACTCTCTCATAGTAAATTTGAAACAGTTGGTGGCTTTGAGGCTAAGGATCTGCGCTGGTATCCCGAAGGTTGCCGGTTCGAATCCCCGTCACTGCCAAAAGAGATCCTACTCTGCTGGGGCTTGAGCAAGGCCCTTAACCTTCAATTGCTCTAGGGGCGCTGTACAATGGCTGACCCTGTCCTCTGACCCCAAAGGGTATGCGAAAACTAACAAATTCCTAATACAAGAAATTGTATAAGATGAAATAAAGAACAAAAAAATATCCATAATTGAAGTCACACAGAATGATTCTCTGTTTCGAAATAGTGTTTGCGAAGTCAGTATTTTTGAATAGAAGATTTTCAAATAAATGTCAGTGGTACCAGACAATAAAAAAGAAGAACAGATTAAGACTCCTATATGATTAAATAATAAAACTGCTAAAACTATAAATGCTTGCTTGCAACGTTTTCATTTTATTTTGCATTTCAGAATTCTATCACTTTTGAAACCAGAGTAAATGAGAAAGTTAATTCAGGATTTGACCAAGCCCTTTTTAAGGACAAGGTTAAAATATACTGTAGCTGATCCTCAGAGTCTGCTCATATCTTTAACTAGGGGTTGCAGTTTCATAAATCAAACTAAACTTAGCACTCTATGCAAAACAGATGAAAAGAATATTTGTAAAATTCTTAGTATTAACATCAGTCATTTATTGAAAAATAGCCTAATTTGAAATTCAACTGGGCCAGCACGGTGGCGCAGTGGTAGCGCTGCTGCCTCGCAGTAAGGAGACCTGGGCTTGCTTCCCGGGTCCTCCCTGCGTGGAGTTTGCATGTTCTTCCTGTGTCTGCGTGGGTTTCCTCCAGATGCTCTGGTTTCCTCCCACAATCCAAAGACAAGCAGGTTAGGTGCATTGGCAATCCTTTATTGTCCCTAGTGTGTGCTTGGTGTGATGGTGTGTGTGTACCCTGATGTGGGCTGGCGCCCTGCCTGGGGATTTGTTCCTACCTTGCACCCTGTGTTGGCTGGGATTGGCTCCAGCAGACCCCCCGAGACCCTGTGTTAGGATATAACGGGTTGGATAATGACTGACTGACTGACTGAAATTCAATTGTATTTTAAGTCATAATCAAAAATATGAAGAGTTCATCTTAGAATCACAAAAAGTTTTATATTTCCCCCAGGAAAGTTTACAGTTACACATATAGAACTGTGACATGTGAGAGGACTATCAGCACAAACAACAGTTGAAACAAGTGAAAATTAATGCAAGACTCAATCAAAAATGCCCATTCGGCTTGTCTACACCATTTGTTAATACCATAATAAAATATATTTAGTTTTTCAATGCTCTGAATGGTAAGGGACATCTCCCTTTTAAATATGACATGTAACGTTTTAAAAGAGATGCATAATTGCTGAAATATGGGAAAGGTGGCATTTAAATAAAATTTATTATTATTAATATTTATTAACTTTGAATCTGCAAACATTCAAAAAATTTGTGTCATTCTCTTGGTTTTGAAGGAAAACTACCGTTCATTAGTATTACCCATAAATAAAAATACACATCATATATTTGAATGGTACGTTAAAGAATGTAATGCTGCCTCACACTTATTCATTTTTGAGTACAATTAACGACAGCCCAAGCAATTTTCTAATTTGGGACTTGTATACCAGCATAAGCAATAACAAAAGTGTGATCACTCACACAAGAAACCATGAAAACATTGATACAAAGTCAGTTTAACCTGAGTTCTGGAATAAAGGATTCATGTAAAACTGACAGGAAGCTTTAAAATTGGTCCAAATGTTTAAAAAAAAAAAAGGAGGGACAGATTTAGAAAATTAAAGTACTGTGAGTTTCTGACATATGAAATTTGAATTAACTTGACTCATCTGTTAAATGTTAATTTTTAGTTATATTTTTTATCCAGCTAATGAGGCAAGTATAAAATCTTGCAAAAGCAAATGTTACAGACTTGACAGAATGGTTCACTGACAAGCCAGGTTTTTAAAGCATGTTGTTATTTATTTTTTCAGTTTGCTGCTGCTGGAGTACAGTGCATCCGTAAAGTATTCACAGCGCATCACTTTTTCCACATTTTTTTATGTTACAGCCTTATTCTAAAATGGATTAAATTCATTTTTTTCCTCAGAATTCCACACACGACACCCGATAATGACAATGTGAAAAAAGTTTACTTGAGATTTTTGCAAATTTATTAAAAATAAAAACAACTGAGAAAGCACATGTCCTATTTGTTAAAGGAGTTTGTAGCCTATTGTTTCTTGTTTTACTTTCTTGAAATCCATTGTTTGGGTGATCAGAACAACCTTTGGTATATTACATGAAATCTATATCTTAATTTGTTCCTAACAATCTCTGCTAGTTACAATAATAATATTCAGTCTTGTGTATTACAGCTCTTCCAAACTATTACAAAATTATCTAATTACTTCAGATTGATATTTAAAATTCAGCTGGAATAAAAATTCAGCATGTACATCTCTTTATCTGCATCAAGTTGTTTTTAGCAACAAAATTCAGTTGTTCTTCATGTAATAGGGTGCTCTTATCAGAAGGTATTTTGTTTTTCTTAATCCAACTTTTAGGACATTTGACACCTTAGAATATGGGAACTGTATTTAACTGCAAAAAATGATTTTGTTTTCATCATGCCATTCTCAAATCATTCATTTTTAATTATATAATTAGTACCCAATCTCAACAGCAATGAGCTCACGGCATTTTTGATTGTGTTCAGTTTACTCTTATTAAGCTCCACTAAGAGTCTAGTGTATTATGTAATAATTAAACATCTAATACGGCTAACAGATGTACAATGTAAACAGTAAACATAATGCTGAACCATTATATGGTATATAGAAAGAAATACTTGTATGCCCTGTAGCACACTGTTTAATAGTATTGTTAGTCTAAAAAAATATTAGCAGACATGTTCTATTTTTGTTCTAGTGGTGATAAAAACAAAAATACATCCTATGTTGCTTTTCAGCATAATTTATAGAAAATTTAAAAATTGTAAAAAAGAGGGCATGCACACGTCATCCCAGTCTGGGTACATTAGTTTATATATACTGTATTTGTTCATACACATTGAAAAAAAACTCATTCTAGTAGAATAGCACAAAGATGGGCTAAGGAATGTAGCCTTCTGTCTTGAAACAGTGTTCTGTTAGCCAGGGATACTGTTATTTCTCTTTCTAACTGTGATGTTGGTGTTATCAATCCACCTGTAACAGGTTGTTACTTGAATCTATTGCACTATTTGTAATTTAACTTTGTAGCTGAACTGTGTTAACTTTTGATTTTCATTTTTATTTGTGAAAGGAAAAATCCAGAGATTGCAAAGTATGGTCCATTATACGCTTATAAACAATCAAATAATGTGCTAGGATAATTCAGGACTTGAAAATTGTAATACTTATAGCTTTCATGTCACATCATAAGCCAGTTACAATAATATGCTGTGTAAAGATTCTCGTAAAGAAACTAATAAATCAGTATTCTTTTTCATATAAACATAGATGATAAATCTTTGTCATATTTATGAAATTTATTGCCAAAATCAAACATCAATATTATAGATCTTCTAACAACCATCGTAGCAGATCTGTTCAGAGCAAAACTGTCTTTAAGTAGAGATGATCATTCTTTTCACCTGCTGATTCAAAAAATCAGTAAGTCCAGGGCGGGTATAATTACTCATATGGCAGAACCTTTAAGTGGCTTCTTGACAAGCCTGACTGTATGTGGTGATTTAACCGATTCTTATAGGTATTTAAGTCATTTTTTACAATTATGGTGTACATTAATGTATCATGAGAAATTTTGTTCTAAAGTGAAGCATTATTTATGAATAAAAACATTATACAGAGCATGTGTTTTTGACATTTTCAAAGAAGATCAGCTTGGCTTTTTGCATCATCGCCTGTCTCCTTCCACAGTAACCTTTGGTACCTAGAGGCATGATTTCTTGCAGCTTTAGAATGTTGTAGTTGTTTTTTTGAGTGTTTTCAGTGATGAGGGCAAGATTTTTTGCAATTTCAAATTTATGGTCAAGTCTGCATTGTACAGTAAATTTTTCACTTGAGATCTCCTCAGAATAGTGATAGCAATGGGTTGTTCTGAACTCAAAATGTACTTTGCTTTAATTTTCTATCAGGGGTAAAAGTACAGTTAGGAATAAGAGAATACTTTTATCCTTACCACATGATTAACCAGGTTAGTTAGTTAATGTGTGTATAGTGTATGTTGCAGTAATTAATAATAAAGAAAGTTTGTAGATTTATAAGCATAAGGTGAACACAATAAAAGAAACACATAATTTGGGATGTGGAGAGGAGGGTATTATCAATGCTTTCATTGTTTGATTTTCTATAACTTGCATTTGCATATTTAATTAATAAAAATGAAACACAAAAAAAAGAAGTCGACAGTGTTATTCTTGATTTCTTTGTCTATATTCTTTAAAAGAAAAGGACAACTCAATAGTCTCCTTCATTCACACTTGGTGCTTTGATGTAGATATGTGTTTTGTTCACACAGCCAATTGTGTTGGCAGCTCCTGTAATATATTTTCTCATTTAGCAGTCACTTTTATTCAAAATAACAAGAAGAGATAAAGTACTGTATTTGAGTAACCATCTTTTAGGATGAGTATAGCTACGAGTAACACACAGCAAGGAAAGTAAATGAGTAAAAACAATTGGAAATGAAAAATAAGCTATGGCCAGGAGTGTTGCTGGAAGTGCAAAATAACTACAATACAACAGAGAACTAACATTGTTGCTTTATTTGAATTACAGAACCATGAATCACAACTACATTAAAAAGCATGTAGTTATTCATGGTAGAGGAGAATGCTTAAAGATGTTTCTTTAACTGGTCTGGGACTCTGCAGAAGTGTGAAGCTGGACAGCTTGTGCACCAATTAGTCTGTAATCTGTATTTATTGCTCAGAAATGCTGCATATGTTTAAGTTAGAATTCTTCACCAGCGATTCTGTGGAATTCTTCTTTTATGGCTATTACTTATTTCAGTCTCAATGAAGACAAACTGTGCAAATAAGAAGACAAAGTAAAGTGGTAACACTACTTCTGTTTGAGGTTGGATTACCCTTTCTCTGGGCAATATTTGGTAAAGTAATTGTGCTTCTCTTGGTCGTTTAAAATGGGGCATTAAATTTTCATCATTTTGTCGGCTTTAGTGGTCCATCCAGGTTCAGCAGTTATGTCAGGACATTTTGTTCTATGATTAAATTCTATGCTCTTGATTATTACCACTACAAAACTTTAATCCTTCCTATTAAAACTGCTGTTTTTGCAGGTAAGTTTCAGGGCACTTATTGCCCCAGGAACTGATGGATTTCATCATATCCTTTTTTCTGGAACAGCCCATACCTGAGACCAATCCAGAAAGGAGGATTAGTGAGTTTTATACACAACTGGTCTCACACATCATGTAATTCTGCCTTCATTTTCTCCAGAAATACAGAGTTGGCAAAATATTTTTTTTTTTTTTGTGGAATGGACTGAGCCCAGTTTCTGTGGATTTCACAGCAATTCTCATTTTTGTAATACTGTAGACCCTGGTTCCATATACCAAAGTGCTATGTAGACAGTCAGGATGGAGTCCATTGCACACTTGTAAAGTTAGTGAGAACAGGCTAAAAAATCTGAGTTTATGTGATGCCTGAGGAAATACATCAATTTTTGAGCCATCTTAACATTATCCAAAATATGTTGAGCTCTCTTAGGATATGTACAACTATAAACACAAGGATACATTTAGCCTCCCTGCTAAACTGTTTGCTTTAAATTGAGTTTTGGGATTCTCGTTTATTTTTTTGCACTGTTTGTAGATTTATTAAATGTTTGTACACCCTACAATGTACTGTTTTATATTGTTTTGATGCTCACGTATCTATGGCGTTAACTTATTGTTTATTTTTCTTGTGGGCACCACTGTTTTGTTAAGTTTTGCATTGACTTTCACTTGGTACCCCCTATTTGTGAAAAAGGTACTGAAGTATTGTTTCTTGCAACATTCCTAGCAGTGCCTGGAAATCCCAAAAAGTCAGCCCCTCCTGTGGAACTGTCACCACTGCATCTCGCACCACCTTAACCTCATTTCCATGTCTGTCTGCTATATATATTGAGATGCAGCTGCATTATCGATTACTAGGTGGAGAAAACTATTTACAACATCCAGTCCTGCCTAGTAACATGGCCACTGACTGTGTGATCGTAGGCAACCAGAAAAACAGCATTTATTTATATAGCTCTTTTTTTTACATACAGTATGTGTAGTTCAAATTGCTTTACAAATAGTAAAAAAATAAAGTTATAAAAGCAATAAGATCTCTAGTCTGTAAAAGATAAAATGGGGAAAATCTATATCCGATCTATTAATATTTGCTGTGGTCTGACAGCCAGAAAGAAGAGAGTAAAGCAAAAACTTCAGCTACCAATAATACTAGATAAAATAAATCTCTAGGGCATTCAAAGTCCAAAAGACTTACAAGGCCCATCTGGACATTCTGCAGTACTTATATGAGATAAAGTAATTCAACATTACTTAAAAAAAACAAAATATCTTAGAAGATATTGAAGCTGTAAATATCATAATGGCAGTATCATTCATCCCTTCCAGCAACAAAAAGTATTTTGGTAGTAGAGCAAAGTGCCAGCAAAGGATAGCAGAAAGAGAAAGAAAAATTTAGATAGATATATAGATTTTTCTAATTGCTGCATCCCAAGAAAATAGTCATACTTGTTGCTATGAACAATTGCAAAGTTTCAAATATGTTATTATGCAATATTAGTACTATTTTTTTACAACGGTTGCACTACAGATAAATTGTGATAAGGCCATATTAAAAAAAAAAGTGTGGTTTAGATGCATTAGTTGAAAGTCCGCCTAATTTTGATAAAATGCTATGTACGTAGTTTAAACATTTAAATATTTTATTTACATACTGATGCGGTGAGCTGGTGCCCTGCCCAGGGTTTGTTTCCTGCCTTGTGCCCTGTGTTGGCTGGGATTGGCTCCAGCAGTCCCCCGTGACCCTGTAGTTAGGATATAGCGGGTTGGATAATGGATGGATGGATTTACATACTGTACTGCTTTTATGTATATCATTGTTTTATCTTTATCTGGAGTTTTCATTTCTTTTTTTTTCTTTTTTTTTGGTCTCACATCTTCAGTTAAAATCATGGTAGTGTTTTATTCATTTGACTGCTTGCTTTTATACTAGTTGATGAAATTATCAAAAACACAGGATTTGATCAACGTCAATCTAATACAATACATATCTGCAACTTTTCAGGTCCAGTTCATTGTTGATTTGCATAAGTGAGCACTTTAGTTAATTCTGTTTATCCCATGTGCCCTTAAAGAATAAAGTGAAAATATTGAAGAAGCATGGAACTATGAATTTAATAATGTTTTCATAATTCATCTTGAATAAATTAACTGTTAGGTTTGTATTTTATTACACAGGCATATACAGTACTATACAAATTTCAAAAGGTTCATTACCTTGTTCTGTTTATACTCTGTTAATACAAAGATAGAGGTAACTCAGGATATCCATCCATCCATCCATCATCCAACCCGCTATATCCTAACTACAGGGTAACGGGGGTCTGCTGGAGCCAATCCCAGCCAACACAGGGCGCAAGGCAGGAAACAAACCCTGGGCAGGGCACCAGCCCACCGCAGTAACTCAGGATATGTGCATTGTAAATTTTACATAGCTTAATTGTTTTGGTAATTGATTTTGTCTGCTAATTTCCTTTGTCTGTCATTAGCCTAGCTTCCTTAGTACAATTTTACAAATAACTGATGGATGAAAAGATTACTTTTGTGTGCATTCCTCAAGATATATTTGTAACAGTTTGCAGATGTAGGAAAAAATAAATACCCTGGCAGAGTGTTGCTGTTTATTTCTCGCTGTTTATTTTTTCTTAAAGTAAAAGCATAATATACTCCCAGTTATCAGCCTTACTAGTAATTGTTTATCCAATTACCACATTTTAAAATGAGTCATGAATGAAATGCCAAAGACCATTACCATTCAGAATAGATGCTTAAAACTAAGAACTGTAAAAGGTCAGTTTCAGGAGGGTCGGTATGAAATATAGAGTTTTAAATTCTATATTTATAGCATTCAAGGAAAACCTCATTATAGTTATGTATCATAAAAAGGAAAATACTTCACTTTGCCATTCACCATTTTAGTCACTCTAAATGAGGCAAGAATTCTCAGCCATCCATCAGTCATGCCATTTAACAGGACTAGCAATCACCCTTAGGCTCACCCTAAGACAGTACACTGTCATATGTAATTCATTTCTAAATGTTCTGTATACTAGAGTTCACTAATTGAACCCTGTAGTAAAATAAACCAAAAGCAATCCACGTGCTGTTGCATACTGTATGTAACTGCTTTAGTGTACATATTTTTTGACTACTTTAAAGTTTTATTTTCTCCAGCATTGTTCATTCCTAGTTTGTACAACTGAATATGACAACATATTGAATAAATCTATGCTAATATCTGCTATTAGATTTTTGAACCCTTTTTATGTCTAATTAACCACACAGACTTTATAAATATACATCTACTTCCCACTTTATCAGTGTGTTTTTTGGGTTAAAAAGTGTGGTTTCTTTCATCCCAGTCCATACCAGGGCATTTTGTGTAAAAATACATTATTGTGTCTTCCAAATCCTCATGTAAAATTTCAGGTGTGAAAATCTTTCAAATTCAGAGTTCTTTCGAGAGCTCTTCACACCCCAAATAACTGTCAGAACAAACCTTTTCTCCCACCCCCACATCAAATACTTAAAAGAGAAAGCTTGATAAAGAATTAGCTCAAAATGTACATCCCTTCAGCATTCTGAGATGGCTCACTTACTTGTCAACTTTATATATCTGTCCTCTTCTTCTTCTTCTTCTTCTTCTTCACTCCAGAAATTCTCTTGACACTTACCTCTTGCTATTTTAAACTCCATTCTGAGTTTCACATCCCAGCCAAGATCTGTTATGACTTACTTAGATGTTAGCATCCCTTCCTTGAATACAGGGATGCCTTTCTAGGGTTAACTTTAGTTGCTTCCAGTGTCCCAGCTCTCAATATAAAATTCTGCATCAGCCCTCCCAATGTCCTGCTCTGCTGCCTGTCTGTCTTTCAGGGTGCCCTGCATGACAAGTTTTCTTACCCTGTAATGGCTCCTTTCCTCCTGCCCTGGTATACAAAGTTGTTTTCTTATAGCCAGTGTATTACTACAGTGCCAATGTGGTGGTGTCCTAAACTGTCTCTTGCAGGATGGTCAACCCAGTGGATCCCCCTTATTTACAAATCTGAGTAGTGCTGTTAAGTGTCAAGACCCCTAACGGGAGCAGCTGAAAGAAGAAGAAGTAGTGCTGTTAAGTGTTGGGCTTGGCCAAGTCAACAGGATTCATTTTTTACAGGTTATTCTAGAAGCATGAATTAAAAGTAATAGTGTAGTACAGTATCACTGTTTTGAATTTGGCACCTGGTAATTCTTATTGTGGAGTTTAGCTTTTCTTTCTTTGTTTGAGTGGGTTTACCACTTGAAGCTTCCGTTTCCCTCCCTCACCCCAAGCACATTAAGTTAATTGGTGATTCTAAACTGGCCAGTTCTGAATGTTGGTGTGTGATTGAGTGGGCCCTGCAGTGGTCTGGTTTCTGCTTTGTACTCAGTGGTTTGAATAGGCTGCATCCCACCCTGAGCTGGGAAGGCTTATTATTTAATGAATATTCCATCATTTCTTCATTGCATTGCTTCTCCGTGATCATAATTAGAAGCCTGACCGGATTGTGTTTTCTTTGCAATTAAACTTGTAGTAGCTTTAATTGTTGTGGGACCATAGATTCTCATAGTATATGGTCCTGAATCGTGTAAATCTACGTTTTGAGCATTTATTGATGCGAACACGAACGGATTATTGTATATTCGGATATTTTGCCTGTAGTGTTTGTGGATTTCAATTTCATCAAATAACAAATCTTTTATCTCTCGCAGATACGCTTCTTGATTGGGAAGAAACACTACTTTTCCCTGATGGCAACACGAATTAAATGATCTACAAGTCTCCGACTTAAACTTTAAAGCCGAACAATATGTCATATCCCCTATGTCCATATATACAATCTGTTTTCGCTGTTCCGTTATTTCACCGAGTAATAATTTCTGTTTGCGTGCGCTAACGTTTTTAACCCTCTTCACGATGTTCTGCTTTGTCATCTTCTCTTTGTCTTTTATTTCCGGCCCCGGGCGTGGTTAAATCTCTTGGCACAAACTCTCCTTTGTCATCTACTCTTTGTCTTTTATTTCCGGCCCCAGGCATTGCTAAATCTCTTAACACAAAGTCTTGTCTCGCAGGACTTGAAATTATTTCTCTCAAAAAGTCACGTCTCATCCCAGGCTAAAAAGTCTCATCTCACCCCAGGATATTTTTATATAATAGAGAGATATACTTCGCGATATCTCTTAATTGAAACAATTTGAGATGGAAATATTTTAATTTTTTTTATAGTTAAAACCACAGAAACATGTGAACATGCCTTCTTTCTTAAACACTAACTAAAGAAAACATTCATATCTGTGATGGGAATAGAAATGCTGAAGTTTTTATGCTCTTTAATGCACTTTTTTCGAGGTGCTAATGGTTAGGTAAGATGTTCAGCTCAGGCAATGGAAAATATTTACAATGAATGTGGGCAGCAGAAGTGAACTGAAAACAAAAGGCATAAATACTTAACAGGAGAACTGAAAGGCAGGTAAAAAGATATTAAGTTGTTAATGACTAGTAAATGACAGTTCATTAAATTGAGGGTTTACCGCACTGCATGAAATAATTAGTTTTTACATAGCAATTAATTAATTAAAACAAATAGCATACCCCTTAAAATATATATTTAGTTTGGGACAATGAGCTGATCTTCGTTTTTTCTCATGTAGCATCTTTCTGGCACTTTGACTTTCAGTAAAAAGATTTATGTATGTATTTGTGTATAAAAGAAGATAGAGAACTTGAATTAACATATATTCTAAGCATTATTCTTGCCTTCTGCCTGCCCTGCAACCCTGCTCTGCATGAGTGGGTTAGCAAAAATGATGGATGGATAAGTGGAATTTAGGGTTATTTTGCTAACATTACACATTTTTAGCTTCCATCCTCAGCCCCTTTCTGACATTTTTCTTCAGACTTTTGTGTTGCATATTTAATACTTTCGGTAAAAGTGCTCTCCTTAATCACTTTTTCTTAGGACCCAATTTATACTTTCAAGGTTAATTTTTATTATCCTTTTCATTATTCAGCCTTTTTGTTTTTAAATAAAGAAATTTTATAAACAAAGTTTATACATGTGCATTTTACTTTCACTCTCTTTTCCTTCATAAAAAGAGATTTTCAGCTATGCTGTGTTTGTGTATATGCAAGCATGTATGTGTGTGTGTGTGGGTGTGTGTGTATAATGCAGTGTTTTAAGCATTAGTCACATACTTTCAGGATATAAAATAATAGTCTGCCATTTGACATTTTCAATCAAGTTTTGCCTATGGTGGACCAGTTTTCAGCATAGCTTTCTTTTGTCAGGTCATCTTAAAATCAAACAAAAGTGATTTGCATTATTTTCAAAGTCATGATAGAAGCTGGAAACATAGCATGTATTAAGGATTGATTGGCTATAAGTTGGAATTTTACTTTGGTCTGAATTCATATGTGAATGAGAGAATTCAGTTTTTGATTTTTAGTAAATTTGCTAATTTTTCTGGAAGCATACTTTCACTTTGTCATTATGAGTTACTGATTATATATTAATGTGAAAAATGGCTAATGTATCCAATAAAAAGGTTTGACAACTTTCTGAATCCTCTGTGTGTGTGTGTGTGTGTGTTTGTGTGTGCATTTTGTTAATTCATTTAGAGCATAGACAAATGAAATGTCTTGTTTATGGTCACACCGCGTCAGTAGCAGGATTTGAACCCCAGCCTCAGGGTTTGAAATCCAACATCCAAAGCCTTAACTACTACACCACACTGCTTGTTAATAATATTACCCTTAATAAAAAAATATATAAAACTTATATACAGAAGAGCACTTAGTTGGTTACATAGAACCTCTGATACACCTGATTAACCAACAGCACTACTGTATAATTGACACCAATTGTCTTAGGAAATTTCCCAGGCTAAGCAAGGAAATACTGTAGGTACATCACATTGGAAGATGAATCCACTCAAAGACAAATCGTTTACCTTTACAGAGAACAGCAAAAACAACTGCTATAGTTAATTAACACTAGAATTACCAAAGCCTACGAAAAAACTCGTAATCTTGGCCCACCTTAAATCCCTTCACACCTCTCTGTCAGCGTCTTTTGTGTTGTAAATGTGTTGATCAACAAAAGCAGCAAGCAACCTGCTATCCCATCCTCCACCAATGCAGAAAGGGTAGAAAGTTCTCCTGCCTTTGTCCAGAATCGGTTTAATAAGCTTTATGACCTTAGTCTTAGAAAAGTCGGATAAGCAAATGAATCAAGGTAAATAACATTTGATCGG
This sequence comes from Polypterus bichir lapradei, assembly GCA_026402145.1. NCBI lineage: Eukaryota > Metazoa > Chordata > Cladistia > Polypteriformes > Polypteridae > Polypterus > Polypterus bichir. The sequence goes on along the minus strand of JANRMT010028174.1, from coordinate 48,962,129 downwards.
GCTTTTATATAAGTAAGATATAAATATTTTTTATATAAAGACCATCAAACATAATCACAGACAGGACTTTGCATGATACCTTGGCGAGCTCTGTAAGCCCTACTGTTTCATTGAAGGACAGGTGTGGGGCAGAATGACTAGCAGGATGATACCCGACATGTTGCTGCATCCAAACAGTGCCTTCTTTTGCCTTTAAACCTGGTGCTGCTGCGTTGTTTTTATACGTGAGTAGATGTTTCTTCCGGGGAGGACTTCTGTAGAACCCCCGTCCTCATCTGAGTTCACCTCTGCCATAGCACATCTTTATTTGAAAACAGCAGTGTTAGATCGGGGCAAGCATGAATGTGACTCAGAGAATAAAACTGCATTAAAAAAAAAAAAACCTTTACAAGTACCATATATTTACACCGGTTGTTACACACTCAAATCAAATGTATGTTTTTATTATATAATAGTAAGAATAAGAGTAGCTCAATACTCAAATCAGAAGCGTCTGGGATCGAATCATGTACATCTTGATTATGAGTCAGCAGTTCTTACCGCTGCGCCACCAATGCAGTCGTATTAAAGGCATGTCAATGTCACATCCTAACGCAAGTTCATTTTCTGCAGTTATATTCTCGAATAAAAGCGCATTTATTTTGAAACTGTCACAACTTTGTAAGGCAATCACATGTAATTTGCAACTCATAATTACTGTCTTCTCGACAGCATGTCAATGCAGAGTAAGACTAAACATTTGAACATCAGATATTTGTCTATTTTTACTAATAAGTAAAAAGTCAACAGAATGTAGATATACACATTCCCCTTAAAATTATTTTAAACTTTTTAAAACATTTAATACATTACTGTATAACCCAAAACAAGCACTGTTCAAAAATACTTGTGCAATTTCATGATATGTTTGTTAGCCTGTCACAATACATTTTTTCCTACATAAAGATTACTGCACAATACATAAACTTTCAGCCTCAGACCTGTTTATGGTGTTTATTTATTTCAAAACAGAATGATTAAAAATGAGTACAAATTAGTTAATCCTAATCTCACACCACTTTGGATTTTAACTCACTATTAATTTATTTGGATATTGACTCACTGTGTGACCCTGAGCTAGTCAATTAACCTGCCTGTGCTACATGTGTAACAATGTATCTGAATAGTCATCTTGGATGGATATGTCAAATACAGTATACCACAATAATAATAGAAAGGAACATTTTAAGAGAAGATCAGAAAATTAGACAAGATAATTACTGCCCCCTCTTGCTGTAGTATGTGAAATTACCCCTTTTTTAACATTTTTCTTATGTGCCTTACAAAATGATTAATTATAATGTTTTGGATAACACTTCTGCAAGTTCCGTTGCATTGTTGTATGCATTTTTCTGATTTCCATTCTGGAGTCTGGCATACATGCAATCCCACTAAAAATTGTACTTCCTATTTGATAGCAGTTAACACTTTTCTGATGCAAGGTGTCTGTTTTGTGATTCCTTATCTCACTCATCATTGAACTTTATTTCCCCGTTGCTATGGCCTCCTGTGATTCACACTGTAGCTGCCTTTTCTTCAAGATTTACGAAATTCTGCAGCGATTGGAAAGGTTTGAGCATTGAGTATAATGGGCAAACAAAAGACCTTTGTGCCTTCATTTTGAAGGTTATTGTGAAATTCAAAGCAAAAGCGGTTCACACAAAACTGAATAGGAAAATTGACAATACACACAAAATACCTTTTTGCTTATGATTTTATAGTTTTACGCTAATATATTAGATAAGTTTCTCTAAATTGCAATATAGGTTTTTATATATTAATGGCATACGGTCAGAAAATTGTATACCTATGTAGCTTTCTATTTGCAAATACTTGTCTACTAATTAACTGATTATTCTTTTGTTGCATTATAAATATAGCTGTTTTTAACACTTTATCATGTTAGGTTATAGGAGAGACAACAGAACGTGTATTATCTAAGTAACTTGCATTTTATTCTAGCTAAGCAAACACTTCTGTGAATTTAACATTAACTTTTTAGTGTTGGTTACACATACAATGAGAACATTTATAAAATGGAGGTATAAAACAAACTTCAGGCAGAATGTCTTGTATTCATATTAGTAGTAATAGCAAACATGCACATCATCAGTGCCTTACAAAACAGAAAGTGTTATGCAAAAAATAAAGACTTTCAAGTCAAAAGTTAACAAGCACATTTTATATATGTTTGTATTTAAAAGCAGTGTATGATTTACTGTACTTCTTTTAGTGATTAGTTAAAATTTAATCAGTTGATATTGTAGAAGTTACATTTGAATCCTGGATTGATGTGCTTTATTATCTGCTGGGTATGTGCTTGAATTTTATATTTCTCTTCTGAGCTTATGCTTAAAGGTTGAAGGTATTATTTTATTATTGAATATGATAAAGGTTTCAGCTATTAAGAAAGGCATTTTAGTGACTTTCTACCAAAAATATATAAAGCTTAAGAGAAAAGGTCATATTTTAAGGGAAGATCACTGTTCTATTGTAATGCCTAGGCTGAGTTTCCTGTTCATTTACCCAGCTGGATTAAAAAAGGAAAACCCATTGTGCAAAGTCGCATGCTCATAAGTGCATCTGTTAAAAACATTTAAAAGTCACATACTCCTAAGCTGACAGGACTATCAATCACCCTATTGGATGGGTTAATTGTGGTTACTTAAGGTATTAATGTTTGTCATATCCCATTAACAACTGGGCATAACCAATCATGTTAAAAGTTTTCTGATTATCAGTGAAATGTATAAATAGAGCCTAATAAGCGACCCTTCTTTGTAACAGATCAAACCTTCTTTGTAATAAGATGTTTGCACTGTAAGGGTTAGTTCTTGCAAGGCTTAGGTAAATAAATATATGTGTGTATATATAAAGAAGACTGATTGATGTGTTCTCCTGCCTCCATTTATTGTACTATACGGGATACCCAGTGGGGGGGTACCCGTAAATTTCTTCCACAATATCTGTATATCTTTAATTTCATCAATAACAGCAAGCCATATCAGAGTGCCTATGACAAATCAACAGTTATTACTATATATCATTTGAGTGAAAATCTGGAATAGAATACATTATGTCTATGCCTATGTAATCCTATTTATAGTTTTGTTTATTTTGAGTTATGTTGTATTTGTAATAAATTATTGATATGTTTTAATGTTATGCTATGTTATGGCACCTGTTCAGAGTTGCTTAGGACTTTATGTTTGCATATTTATGTGTATTGTTTAACTGAGTATCAAAATGTTTTACATTATTTTCTCCTTATAAAAGAAATATATGTAATGTTAAAATACTAAAGTCTCCATCTTTTTGTTCTTCTATCTTTAGCCAACTGATCATTGGTAGTGCCTTGATTATTACTTCTTAACTGTATTTTCTTATCTTTTGACAGTTCTGCCTTCCTTCAGAGTATGTGTTAATAGGGAAACATTGACTGCATGTCTGATGAATTGCTTTTCTGTTACAATAAAACTGTAATAATTATGGGTCATTTGCCTGACTTCTTTGGTAATTAAGACTTTTAATTGCTTCTAGTTCAAGGGAATTAGTTATGCTTTTTCATTATGCATATTACCTTCTATAATCATTATTTGGTGTTATTCAACAAGCTTAGTGACATCACAGAAGTCATTTAGGCCTTTCATGGTCAAAAAGTTAAGTACTTTAAAATAAAATAATAAAGGTTTATAAATGCAACCTGAATGCCAATTTGATCTAGTTTTAAAAAATAATTTTTAAAGACTGGCTTCTAGACTTCGCTGAAGACTTTACAAACCTAAGTTTTATGCTACAGTAAATTGTACAACAGCAGAGCAAAGAGTCAACAGCAACTCACAAAGAGTCTGGAATCAATTGATCCAAACAAAATAGTGCTAGAAGTAGTTCACTGTCCACACATATTGACAGGTTGTTATGTATACAATTTATTTAAAAAAAAGGTCTATAATCAAACTTTTCGGAATCACAAGGGATAATTAAGTTGAATTTCCTTTACATTTTTATTCTAGGTAAAAACAGTTATCAAAGTTTTGATTAAGATATTATGAAATTCAGATTTTATGCTATAAAGACACAAGGTTATTTGTTTTCTTAATTGAAATCATTTTTTACATTGCTTATTCAGTATGTGTCATACTGATGCAGAGCAATATAGAAAAATGCTCAAATTACGAGAAAACCTACTAAAAGTTTTTACATAATGGTGTATTGATATATTTTTCTGAAATATTAAACCTTAATGATATTTTACTAATAAAAGCCACAATAGTGTTTATTCATGGTTTTCTTTTATTTTTTCTTTTGTAAAGAAAAACATTTTTTTTTTAGTTTTACCCCTGCTGCCTCCGACGTTTTGAGTTCAACTGTGACATGGAGATTGTGGGTTCAAAAATACTTGGATGTATTCCAACAAACCAGTTGCTAAGTTTAGTTTACCTTTATGGTGCATAAGTGTAAACTTCCTTTGATCCACAAGGCAATGTACAAGAGCACCTTGCTACGTACAAGGCATGCAATGAAATTCAAGTTAATGACATATTACATGTGTATTAAAAAATTCTTGAAAAGTTGCTTATTTCAACAAAATTTAATTTAGTTACTTACAAGTTTTATTACTCTCTGTGTAAAACCTTTTCTTCTTCTATTCATTTTAAATTTTGGCAGCAAGTATCGTCTACCAGAAGGTTTTCTTTCTGCTATTTTGTTACATAATTCTTGCAATTGTCCACAGAGAGCAAACACTAATTGAGGTTTTTATCTTACGTTTATTTTTATTAGCCACATTTTGCTATTAATATAACATGTATAGTAATTCCATAGGATGGTAGTTAAAATATTCATTTTCCTTAGCATCCTTAATAGATAGCTGCACTTTTGACTTTTTTGAAGATATATTGTGTTTTCATTAAAGTTTAAGCCATTATCTAATGTGATCCCAGGTACTGAGCCTCTCAACATGTGGTTGTACTGGTTCAGCTTTCTTCCTGTAACCAGTGATCACATCCCCCTGGCCTCTTCGTCACAATGTACCACATTATTTGATCGATCTATCTATCTATCTATCTATCTATCTATCTATCTATCTATCTATC
>JANRMT010028174.1:48901062-48956984 GCA_026402145.1 Polypterus bichir lapradei | reverse complement strand
ATCTATCTATCTATCTATCTATCTATCTATCTATCTATCTATCTATCTATCTATCTATCCCAGTAATAGAAATAATTACATGCATAAATTATAGTAAGATTCAATTTTTTAATTTGAACAGGGCACCCAGGCAGTTTCAGTTAGTCAAACCTTCTTGAACAAGGAAACTGAAACTATGCAACTTGCCAACAGTCTGAAGTTATTGTTCACCTGTTTAAAACCAAATGTTTTTCAATATTTAAATATAGTTATTCATGTTCACTCTCTTTTTCTTTTTCTTTCTAACACTTTTCCTCTTCATGTTGTCTGTGTCAAGCAGCCAAATCTCTTCCTTGATGTGCATGCTACAATCACATATAGGCGCTCATTGATTTTACTTCTCTCAGTTTAAATCTAATTTATATTGACAAAATATCCTTATCATATGTTTTGAGACTTTGTACCCAACATCTGTTGTTGCCATTGATGGTATCCACTATGCCCATTGCATGACTGCTGGGCTATCAAGCTTGAAGAAGAATGAAAAAATTAAATCATAATGAGGTTTTCATAGTCTGGCCTCCTGAAGGACCACCTACCCAAACTTCCATAGATTTTTAAGTCCCATTTTGGCTGGTTTGGTTTCTACACTGATTTTGCATTTTTAGTGATCCTCAAGCAGTCCTGTATCTCCCCACTTCATTACTGGAGGTTTTAACTTTAAGGTTCCTGTTTTTTCTGATTTCTAGTGTTTTAGGTACATTTATTCTTTTTTGTATATTACATGTAATGTATTGATTTCTCATTCTATTTTTAACAGAAATATGATGCTATTTACAGAAATTTACTAAAGGTTTATTAATGGTATAAAGACAAATTGATTTTATCATTTATTGTTAACACAAATTTTTTAAGGTATCCCTTTTTGTGCTTGTCTCTTCCCATATATCTAGTGTCTTGTATTTGAGGATGCTCCCAATGGTGTTCTTGCAGGAATCGCAGCAGGAATGCAAGTTGTTATGATACCAGATGAAAACCTCAATCCAGAGTTAACGAAAAATGCCACTTTGGTGCTCAAGTCCATGGAAGATTTCAAACCAGAACTTTTTGGGCTTCCTCCATTTAACTGAATCTTGATCTATTTATCAAATAAGAATTTAGATAGCTGTCCACACCAAGAGTTTGTCATTTTTTGCATTGATTAACCCAGAGTAAATTAATCTGAATAAATTATTTCCAAACATTAACCTTTTCATTTTAGTCTCTTTTTGTAGTCAACTAATTTAATGCATTTCAGAAACAAAATTAAAAAAAATCATTAGAAATACACTGTAAACTATCTGAAGTGGTAAACAGGGTGCTTGAAAATGTTTTAAAGAATATATTAAATGTAGTTAGTGAATAGCTGTTATTATCATCACGGTAATGTGATTTTCTTTAGAATTTCACTCACCCACTAAAAACAGGCGGAGACTTAACAGATCTGCCATAGGACCATTGACCTGAGTTGAACAATTGTAATTCCCTCGGATATAATGGATTTAGAAATTATTCAGACGCCTTCACTTTCTCCACACTTTATTGTATTGAAGATTTAATTTTAAATTGATATTTTTGCCCACAAATCTATACTCAGTAACCCATATTGACAAAGTGAAAATATCTTCAGTTAGGCTTCCAGATATGTTAAAAATTAAGGACTGAAATCTCAGTATTCAGGACCATTGCTGAACAATTCCAAATTGTGCTCAGGTTCATTATTATTAAGATATAAACTTGATTGGTTCACTTGTGGCAAATTGAATTGATTGGACATTTAGAAGGTCACACACTTGTGTATATGAGGTCCCACAATTCACACTGCATGTTGGGACAAAAACGAAGACATGATGTCCAAGGAACTCTCTGTAGACCTCAGTGATCAAATTGTGCTGAGACATAGGCCAGGCCAATGTAATAAAACAGTGACCTCAGTAATTGACAAATGTCTTATATACAGAGTACAATGAAACTGTTATGTGCACCCTTCACCAACGTGCACCACCATGCTGCCACTCATCGTGAGTCATGCTGCATAGGCCATGTAAAATAACAATACAGAATGAAATAGACAAAAAACAAGTGCCACTTAGGAAAAAATAGTCACAGAATTTGAGTGTGTATCTGTTATTAATCCACTGTGCTCATATGTAATTCAGCATATTTGCCAATATTGCTTAAAAAAAGGTCTGGCATAAGAAAATAACATGACTTGAGTAAACATGTGCATATTTGTGGACATTGTGAATCATCGCAGATTTGTATTGAAATCAAATTAATTCATGGCATGGTGACAGCTTTGCCACTGTATCAGACACTCAGCACAGTTTTGTGCAGAGCGTCATTTATTACAAGCCATGGAAGAACGTAACCATTGAAGAAACATAACTGCAGTAATAAAATTTGGATAATTGGCAGCAGTGGAAATTAGGAGAATTACTGGTAACTCCCGGTAAATATTAAAATTCTACCCACTATACCTGCTTTGAGAAGACAAACAAACAAGAATCTTGTCCTTCTCTCAAGAAAATAGTTCTAAGAAACAAGAATCTTATCCTTCTCTCAAGAAAATAGTTCTAAGAGTCTGACATGAAGTGTATAACTTCCAGTTTACTTTTGCTGTCACAAGCGTGTCTCAGAAATGCAGAAGGTATGTTTCTTTAAGTTAAAACATATTGGATGTGTTTGCTACCTTTTAAGGCTTTGGTTTTCATGTTTGGACACTGGCCCCATTTATCTCTGTTTTAAAATGCAAGATCTGGGTATTTTTTTTAGTTATTTATGGAGAAAGTTTAGCTTTAGCGCAAAATTTTATGTGGTAAATTAATATATATGATGATTGTGAATAAATAACTGTGACTTGAAAAATACCAAACTTATCTTAATTCTAAATTAGTGTTAGAACTCAATCTGAGACTTCAAAGAAACCTGTGTTTATCTCAGGTAAACACTTGAAAAACATTTAAACTCCACAAAGAATTCCTCTCATCTGAGAATTTTACCAGATTCTGTGTGATACAAATGCTACCACTATATTGCCAAAAGTATTGGGACACCCCTCCGAATCATTGAATTCAGGTGTTCCAATCACTTCCATGGCCACAGGTGTATAAACTCAAGCACCTTAACATGCAGGCTGCTTCTACAAACATTTGTGAAAGAACGGGTCGCTCTCAGGAGCTCAGGGAATGCAAGTGTGGTACTGTGATGCAAGTGTGCCACCGTGCAATAAGTCCATTTGTAAAATTTCCTCGCTACTAAATATTTCACGGTCAACTGTTAGTGGTATTATAACAAAGTGGAAGTAATTGGGAACAACAGCAACTCAGCCATGAAGTGGTAGGCCAAGTAAAATCACAGAGCAGGGACAACATATGCTTTGGCGCACAGTGAGCCGCCAACTTTCTGCAGAGTCAAACTTCGTGTGTCCTCCAGATTAGCTCAAGAAGAATTTGCAGAAAGCTACATGGAATGGGTTTCCATGGCCGAGCAGCTGCATCCAAGCCTTACATCACCAAGTGCAATGCAAAGCATCGGATGCAGTGGTGTAAAGCACATTGCCACTGAACTCTAGAGCAGTGCAGATGTGTTTTCTGGAGTGACAAATCACGCTTCTCTGTCTGGCAAGTCTGGGTCTGGTGGTTGTCAGGAGAACAGTACTTGCATGACTGCATTGTGCCAAGTGTAAAGTTTGATTTAGGGGGGTTTATGGTGTGGGGTTGTTTTATTTAGGGGTTGGGCTTGGCCCCTTAGATCCAATGAAAGGAACTCTTAATGCATCTGCATACAAAGCCATTTTGGACAATTTCATGCTCTCAACTTTGTGGGAACACTTTGGGGATGGCCCCTTCCCGTTCCAACATGACTGCGCACCAGTGCACAATGCAACGTCTATAAAGAAATAGATGAGCGAGTTTGGTGTGGAGGAACTTGACTGGCCTGCACAGAGCCCTGACCTCAACCCAACAGAAAACTTTTGGGATGAATTAGAGCAGAGACTGTGAGCCAGGCCTTCTTATCCAACATCAGTGCCTTACCTTACAAGTGCTCTCCTGGAAAAATGGTCCAATATTCCCATAAACACATTGCTAAACCTTGTGGAAAGCATTCCCAGAAGAGTTGAAGCTGTTATAGCTGCAAAGGGTGGGCCAACTCCATATTAACAACTACTTAGTAAGAATGGGATGTCATTAAAGTTCATGTGTGTGTAAAGGCAGGTGTCCCAATACTTTTGGCAATATAGTGCACCTGCTAACACTCCTTAAAGATCAAAGGAAAAACCACAAATTTGTGAATTCAGACCTTAGAAATCGCCTTAGTCAGTGGGTGGGCATCTCTGGCAGTGTCTTAAATTGGTTTGAACCCTACCTGGCAGGTACAAAATTTTTTGATAGTTGTGGTAATTATACTGAAAAGACACATGGTATTCTATATGGTGTTCCACAAGTTTCTATCCTGGGTCCGCTGCTCTTTTAGATCTACATGCTTTCATTAGATCAGACTATCTCAGGGCATAACGTGAACTACCACAGCTATGCATATGACACACAACTGTATTTATTAATAGCACCTGATGACCCAGACTCTGTTGTTTCACTAACACAATGTCTTACTTGTGTTTCTGAGTGGATAAGTATCAATTTTCTCAAGCTAAATAAAGAAAAAACTGAAATTTTAGTGATTGGCAATAATGGATATAATGAGGTTATTAGAAATAAACTTGATGCATTAGGATTAAAAGTCAAGACGGAGGTTAAAGAATCTAGGGGTAACTGTTGACTGTGACCTGAATTTTAAATCGCATATTAATCAGATCACTAGGACAGCATTTTTCACTTAAGAAACATAGCAAAAGTTAGACCTCTTATATCATTGAAAGATGCTGAGAAATTAGTTCACACTTTTATTTTCAGTCGACTAAGATTACTGTAATTCACTCCTCTCAGGACTACCCAAAAAAGGCATACATTGACTGCAGCTTGTGCAGAATGCAACTGCTAGAATCTTAACTAGGAAAAGAAAATCCAAGCACATTTCTCCAGTTTTAATGTCACTACACTGGTTACCTGTGTCATTCAGAATTGACCTTAAAATACTGCTTATGGTTTACAAAGCCTTAAATAATCTCGCTCCATCTTATATATCGGGAGTGTCTGACATCTTATATTCCAAATCGTAACCTTAGATCTTCAAATGAGTGTCTGCTTAGAATTCCAAGAGCTAAACTTAAAAGAAGTGGTGAGGCGGCCTTCTGCTGTTATGCATCTAAAATCTAGAATAGCCTGCCAATTGGAATTCACCAGGCTGATACGGTGGAGCACTTTAAAAAACTGCTAAAAACACATTACTTTAGCATGGCTTTCTCATAACTTCATTTAAATTTAATCCTGATGCTCTGCATATTCAATTAATTATCATTACTGTTCATGGTGGCTCCAAAATCCATACTAACCCCTACTCTCTCTTCTGTACTTTTTACGGTGTTTGTGGTGGCGATCTGTGCCACCAACACCTAATCAAAGCACCATGATGTCCCTACATTGATGGATTAAAGGCCAGAAGTCCACGTGACCATCATCATCAAGTCCTTCCATGAGAACCCCGATTACAATGAGGACTGATCATTTATGTTAGGTAGATTGCCTAGAGGGGGCTGGGTGCTCTCATTAAGTTTTTTTTTTGTTTTTTTTTTGTTTTTTTTGGCCATCAAACCTTACCTTTATTCTATGTTAATTAGTGTTCTCTGATTTTAATTCTTACTTTGTCTTTTTTCTCTTTCTTCATCATGTAAAGCACTTTGAGCTATACTACAGTATTTGTATGAAAATGTGCTATATAAATAATTGTTGTTGTTGTTGTTGTATATATAAAATGACACATTTTAACTGATCATGCAGAAAAAAAATAGTATTTGAATTTAAATACCATATGATAAATGCAGGAATCAAGTATGTCAAGTTAATAATTTGAAATAAATAATTAAGTCACTTAGATGTTGGAGCTATGCTCAGCATAAAAATATTTTTCAGTGTTTGAAATGTTTCCTAAATTAAATGACATTTCACCGTTCTCACTTTTAGTAACCAAAGATCAGATCACATTTTGTAATTTTAATAAAACTTAATACTGTATATGCTATATAATTCAAAACTGAAGCAGCATTGGCTGTTCTTTCTGTGACTGCTCTCATAGTAAAAGTAACAAACTGAATGCAAAACTGACTTCTTCCCCAACCTAATTATAACTTTTCTCATTATCAGAAAAACAAATAACACCTTAGGGTTACAATTTTAATTCACCAATAATAAACCAGAGTTTGCTACATTAGGAACACTAAACAATTACCAGTGTACAAAGACACTGTGAATTACCATGAAACAGTGAACTTTGTTCTGCAATTTGCATTAAAAAATAAGGGCACTCCATGAGTCAACAGAAAATAAAACTAAGACTGTCATAAGATGAATGACTGGCCCAATACGACCTGTCAGACACCATTGAGCTGATCAATGTTCTCTTAGGGGGTCATATACCGTAGGTGCTGGGTACTTGCTGCTTTTGTTAGGTTTAAATTTATTTTTTGAGGTGAACAACATGTTTCTGACTAATGGATAACAATAAAACGTTATTTAATTTGTTTTTTTTTTCTTTTTATACCTTAATCTTAAGGTTTTCTGTTATTAAAGCTGAAGGCTATTTTATTGTTTTATCTCTGATAATAATGCAGTAACACACTACCTGGTAAGCACAATTTCAAAATGTGTAACTCTAATGAAAATATTATATGTAACTCTGTTAGCAGTGTCAGATGTCCTCAACATGTTATTTCCAATTTTGAATTATTTCTGTATTTTTCAAACATGGTTCTCCTTAGGACTACAAAGCTCTGTAACATTTATGATGGAACACTATATGTATTTATCCGAATATTGAATTTCCAAAAAATCAGGTTCAATTCCTGGCTATTCATTGCTAATGTTACCTCATGGTCTAGGGGAACCTGGGCAACGTACAAGCCACTGTTGCTACAGGGTGTAGCCACAGCGATATGGTGAAAAGCATAAAAGAAACAGGCAGCAGTCCCGAGTCTCAGACCATACTTCTCTGTTCTGATTTATTTTCCTTTTACCAGAAATATATATATATGCTTCAGTTTCAGCATAGATCAACATGACAATCAGTGAAACAATGGTGCAAGCCAATTTCCTCCTCTAGAACAAATAGTGAAAACGCATTTACTTTGGTTCAACAATGGTATTGTGGCCAGCTATCAAAAAGTACTTGATTAGAAGCCAATGTCCCCAGAACTCGTTAATTTTCAAAGGAAGCAGACAGTTCTGTTATCACCACATTGTGTGTGGATGAGATACTTAATCAAAGCAGGTGATAGATAACCATCAACAATAACCTGTAGCAGAATTTTCTTTTCATTAAAACGCTGGTTTATAGCCCATTACACTAAGCAACACACAGAAATGTCATTTTCTTTAGAATACTGAATTCTAGCCCATTACACTAACATATTTTTATTTATTCTGTTCTAATGTTTTTAGATTTTGATCTTGAAATATTGGCAATGTATTGGTACCTTCAATTTTTTATGAATAATGTACAGTATGTTTAGTTATTGTTTTATTTTAGAGTCACATTTTGGAGTTCCCACAACACCATTTTGTTTTTTGGATGGGTACCATTATTTTGAGTAGCAGTTGCTAGGATACTGGTCCCTAGTTGTTAGGCCACGCCCCCCAGAAGTTGAGTAATGTGACGCTATTTAAGCTGGCATTTAACTAATCTCCTTGTCCATGTCTGCAGATACATTTCAAACCTTTCACTGTCTTTGTGCTTTCTATAGGATCTCAGCTTAACAAAATCACACCCTGGTTTCTAATTTTGACCGTGGTTTATCTATTTGGCTTAGATGCATGTTGGTATTGACTACCAGGTTTTGATTTCTTAACTATGTCTTTAGATCATAAAAAAAAAAAAGTTAACAGTTTGGAAATGTAAGGTGTGGTATAATGAGGGCACTAACAAGCGAAAGAATTAAATGTGCTTCATTAGCAGTGATAATTAGCTTCTAACAAAGAAATTTGTTGGAACAATAATGATGGCCCTTCAGGAGCTGAGGTTTTTTGAGTTGGTTAAGAGGAAAAGAAGCAATTAAGGTTTCTTAATCATAAAAGGCAAGGAACTTAAAAGGACCCTGCTCCATTTGCAGCAATAATTAGTTACTAGTTAGCAAAGTGGCTGAAATTAAAAACCTGCAGCCACTGTAGTTTGGCATCCCTGCCCTTCAGCAATTAAACTGAATTTGACCTTAAATTGTATACACAGAAACCAGGTTTACGTGTGTTATCAATGACAATTCAATAACCTCTAAGGTAGGGAATGATTTGTTTATGACAGTAGTGACCGTACTGCCTTGTTTTACTGACTTGGGAAGTATGCATAGCTATAGTTTCTGCATTTGAGTGTCAGCTTAGTCACAGTTTGGGGTGTGCACATTCTGTCAATGTCTGGGTTTGGCTTTCAGAGGGTTGTCCAGTTTTTTCTCCCAGATTTGAAAGATTTATAGTACTTGTTCGAGTATATCCAAGTCGATCCTATATATGTGAATGTGCATGGGTGTGCCCTTTAATGGGTTAGTGTCCTCTACAGTTTTGTTAATATTGTCACTTTGCAAAAGTGGGAATATGAAGGAGAGTAAAGCGGGGTTATACTTCACGTGACATATGCTGCAGCGGACGCTCCTGCTACGTAAGCATTGTACTGTTTATACTTGTGCGCATAATTTACGTAAATCTGGAGGAATCCACCAGGTGGCAGTGAGAGATATTATCACGGTGAGAACAGGTTCGGCTTCGCTGTGTTGTGAATTGCCTGGAACACCCATTAAATTCCAATGATACCTTACCGTAATATCTCTGAACAGGATGTTTAATGATTAAATCCATCAGTCCAGGGATTTGTCCATGTCAGCTAGCATTGGGCATGAGGCAGAAACAATCCCTGGATGAGGCATCAGATCATCGCAAGGTGAATACAATCACACACATACACTAGTGTCATTTTAGTGTAACCAAATCTACATATCTTTGGAAGGAAACCGGAGCACACTGAGGAAACCCAGCAGGAAAACTCCATGCAGGGAATATCAGCGACGTGACTCTCTGTAAGACATCAGCGCTAACGATCCGCTACTGTGTCACCCCCATGTGTGTAATTAACAACAGTATTCATTATTTAAATGAAATTACCAATTTATCTGTAAAGTGTAACATACATACTTTAATGCGTTTCATCATGAAAGTGATATCAAGTATAAATCTAAGTATTCTAAATGTGCAGAGAGTTGGAATATCATTTAATGTGCTTAGTGTGACGATCTATTGCTGGCGAGCCGCTGATGTCAGGACCGGAGGAAGCCCTAGAAAAAAGATGGCATAGAAGACGGTATGTGAAACTTTTAAAATGTATCGTGTCATTACTATCGGGAATATGTGACGCTTGAATATAAAAGCACCACAAATGCATTTGTATGTCGGCATTTTGCCTCACCACATTGAACCATTCATCAAACATCGAAGCACGCACACCAATCTCGTAGGATCCGCAAACCGGCTTTCTGTCACATGTAGATAGTAAACAGAGACTCTGACGTCACATTCCAACTTTTAGCACACTGCACCTTCCGACTTTTTGCTGATACTGCAACTCACGTACATGTCGCGTTAATTTCTGAGGACCTGCTCAGAGGATGCATCAAACGAATGCTGAGAATGCGTGGCAGCCATGAAGCAGGCGCATATGCATTCTGAGCGTGAAGTATAAATGCGCCCTAATGAACAGGGGGTGTACAGAGCAAATTAGAACAAGCAGACTTCAAAAACAAAGGTCAGAATTACTATGCTCATCATCAAAATTCGGCAACACAATTTTCACAGTGAATTTTCTGGATTTACTGGTGACCTTGTTTGACAAATATTTCCCTGAAAATTCTTCATGCAGCCAGCACAATTTTTCCAGTGTCCTTTAAAACTTTATCAGGCTAGCTTGACATCACAGAGCTGTAGCAGCTAATGTTGGATAGGGATGTCACTACCCAAATGTGCAGAACTGTCGTGCAAGTGTACTCTGCCTTACACTGTCCACCTGTGCCCAATCTTCTTTGTACATGTGTGATGTCACTAAATGATTGGTACTACAGCTGGATATGCACACTGCATGCATTAAAAAAAAATTTGCCATTATTTTCATTTGTTGGGTATAATAGCTGAGCATAATGAGAATATCATTAAAATACTTTGTTGTTCTGTTTCAATTTGTTGTACGCTGTGTCTTCACTGCTGGTTTAAGCATGTTATGCTCCTTACTATGTAGCGCAGATCAGGTAGTGACAGAGGGAATAGCCTGCGACAGAGTAGCACAAACCAACCTTCAAGGGATGGGGACACGGGCCAAATGCATGTGCAATTAGCCACGCGGCGCCAGCAGCAAGTCAAAAGAAATCTTAAAAGTGCCCTCCCCTCTTAGAGTCAAAAAACACATGAGACCCTGTAAAATAATAATAATATGAAAGATTTAATGCTATTTAAAAGGCATTTTATATTTTTTGATGGAAGAAAAGAATCTAAACCAAATTGGTGACGTCTGTGTGGAGCCAAACTTCAAAAAATGGTGGCGAGGTGGTTAGCACTGCTGCCTCACAGCTCAGATCCAATTTTTGTACACAATCAATCAAGCATAGTTGGCAGATGCTTTCCTAGCATGCTGAGACAATTAAAAGACCATTGCATTGTTATAATCCACTCAAAACTAGTTCAGTTTATACTTCCTCTCCACTTCAATGCATTTCACTGAGTTCGTTGACTTCCCAAACATTTCCACATTTTTGCTGAACTCGAGGGTGTGTCCACTAGCTCCCTAGGAATTTGTTCTTTCATAACTGAGGTGTGTTACTTAACCCAAATCTATATATATAACATAAAAGGCGATACCCCTCCATTGTGATACAGCATTAAGGAATCATGTAGGAGAAATAAGTTAGCTTTGTTTAATGTCAGCTTACACTGCATATCAGACGAATGAAGCCAGTGACAAAACCCGGTCTGGGAGTGAGGGCCCAAGGCATAGAGTCTGTGAGTGTTGTCGGTGCAGTAGAAGGCATTTTCAGGAACAGGTGGTGGTATCTCCCATCAATTCGTTGGCTTCAAAGGTGTGCTGGGCAATGTGCCAAGGCTTTATACTGTTTTCTTCATGTGCACGGTCCGCTTAGGTGAACATGCAATGCCAAACAAGGCAACGATGCTTAAATGAGGATACAATTCCATGCTGACTTAACAGATAGAAATAGCACATGCTTAATGCTTCCCGCAGTCTGACTGCACATGGTTTCCATTTGTTCTAATCTGTCTTTTTGTCATATTGCTTGCATGGCAATTCTAGTGTGCTTAATCTGGCTATGTGTCTGGTCTACCACATATGAGTAACAAAATCAGGTTTTTATAAGGTAGTGAAATATTAAACTTATGCTTATAAGAGGGTTAGCTCATCACTTATTGACAGTAATTAAATGTTAGAATTATCGACCAATGTAGAACTGATAACAGTTATTGTGTATCTAGAATCCACTAAAGCTTTAGGCTTATAGTTAAACACAAAGCCCAAACTGAGCTTTTAAAAGTTCAGCTGACCTGTGTGACATAACAGGTTACCTGCCATTGCTGTTCGCCTAATCTCAGCCTGTTAAAAACTTGGGATCTCCTTACTATTCCAAAGACTCTGTGTGGCAACTTTTATTGAATGATCTTTTAGCTTTGTGGGTGCTGCTGTCTGAAAAACCATTTGCCTATGATTACCCACCAAGACTCTTGGATTAAAAGATTTACAAAAAACACACACACACACATCTGCCCTCTTTTGTATCATTAGCTATACCTGTATCTGTATTTGTATTGGGATGGCACAGTGATTCAGTAGTTATCCTAGCTGCCTCACCAATTTACCATTTTACATTCAAATTATGCACCCAGTCTATGTCTGTGTAGTTTGCACATTTTCTTCCAGTGCAAGTACTGGGTTTTCTGTGTATGCACTGGTTTTTTCCCCGCTTCCCAAAGGAAAAAGATCATTCTGGTTCCATTCGACAGGCAATAGGTACTGTATGTCTGGGAATGAGCATGGCAATAGTCCTGCTCCAGGTGTTTGGCTCCTGCCTTGCACCTGTTGACCCTAAAATAGATTAAGGAGATTACAGCATGTCGTGCATCTGTATGTTCTCATTTTGGTCTGCTCTTCCAATTGTACTCCTCCTTATTCTATCATATCGACTGCTTATACCATCAGTTACCATGGGCACCATAAACAGGGGGGATAAGGGCAGCTGTACCCCAATCATAAAGTTGAGTACAAAATGCTACCCCAATCTCTGAGTAATGTTAGAGAAATCTTGTGGTGTTAAAAATGAATTGTGACGTTCATACCAGTTGTATTTGAGTTCATACGTTGCTACAGGCTACTAAAGCTACATTCACACTGCAAGTAAAAGTGATTCAATTCCAACTTTTGTTTTATATCATATACTCAGCAAATAAAGAAACGCCCCTTTATCAGGACTGTGTATTTCAACAATAATGTTTTAAAAATCCAAATAACTTTACAGATCTTCATTGTAAATTGTTTAAACAATGTTTTCCATGCATGTTCAATTAACCATAATCAATTAATTAACATGCACCTGTGGAATGATCGTTAAGACCTTAACAGCTTACAGAAAGTAGGCATTTAAGGTCACAGTTCTAAAAACGCAGGACACTAAAGAGACTTGTCTACCGACTGTGAAAAACACCCAAAGAAAGATGCCCAGGGTCCCTGCTCATCTGCGTGAACGTGCATTAGGCATGCTGCAGGGAGGCATGAGGACTGCTGATGTGGCTAGGGCAATAAATTGCCATGTCCACACTGTGAGATCCTAAGACAGCGCTACAGGGAGACAGGAAGGACAGCTGATCATCCTCGCAGTGTAAGACCACGTGTAACAACACCTGCACAGGATCGGTACATCCGCATATCACACCTGTGTGACAGGTACAGGATGGCCACAACAACTGCCCGAGTCACACCAGGAACACACAATCCCTCCATCAGTGCTCAGACTGTCCGCAATAGGCTGAGAGAGGCTGGACTGAGGGCTTGCAGGCCTGTTGTAAGGCAGGTTCTTACCAGACATCACCAGCAACAACGCCGCCTATGGGCACAAACCCACCTTCGCTGGACCAGACAGGAGTGGCAAAAAGTGCGTGAGTTTCTGTATGACAGCAATGTCAGTATTCTGCCATGGCCAGCGAAGAGCCCAGATCTCAATCCCATTGAACACGTCTGGGACCTGTTGGATCGCAGGGTGAGGGCTAGGGCCATTCCCCCCAGAAATGTCCAGGAACTTGCAGGTGCCTTGGTGGAAGAGTGGGGTAACATCTCACAGCAAGAACTGACAAATCTGGTCCAGTCCATGAGGAGGAGATGCACTGCAGTACTTCAAGCAGCTGGTGGCCACACCAGATACTGACTGGTACTTTTGATTTTGAGCCTCCCTTCATTCAGGGACACATTGTGAAACATTTTTAGTTTATGTCTTATGGTGTTGACTCTTTTAGTGTTCATACAAATATTTACACATTAAGTCTACTGAAAGTAAAAACAGTTGAAAGTCAGGGGACGTTTCTTTTTTTACTGAGTATATTTTTTGTTTGGCTGTTAAAATTAATTTTGGAAGCAATTGAAATCAGATATGTCTGTGTGCCCATATCCATCTGTTATGAACTGACAGTCCAGGAACTCTAGAGAGTCCCAAAAATGCTACCCAAAAAATCCTTTTTTTTTCCAAAAAAAAAAAAAACTCCAGCTAGATATAAAGGCAAACACAGGATTTATATAAAATAAAAAGATTTATTCTTCAAAAATGCTCTTCAACAACAATGAGGCTCTGTGAAGTACAGAAGGCAATAGGCATTCCCCAAAACAATAAGGCAATGCAAGGCAAAGTCACAATATAATAATCATGGGCAGAACGTCAAAAAAAGCTATAAATCACAAAATCATAAGCACAGGTGAAAAGACAAAAAACACTTGAGTAAATTCACCAACTCCCTAGCGCATTCAAATGATCTGCCGATCACCAGTGTTCTTTTGGCTCAATGGGCACAAATTCCCACAGACACTCTCCAGAATCTTATGGAAAGCCTTCCCAGTAGAGTGGAGAAGTAGAGACCCTTACAGGGAGGGCAGCTCTGTATTAGTATCCATGGTTTTGAAATGGGATATCCAACAAGTTCATATAGGTATATTGGTCAGGTGCCTTCAAAAATGTTTGGCTATTTAATGTATGCAACAAATGCAATAACACCATAAAATGGCATCAGAGTTTTTCTAGTGAGAGACCTTTTATAGCATGCCAGAAGTGAATGTGGGGAGTGTAATTAGTCCAGTCACAGGTTGAAATGAGCAGTGGAGGAGGATATATGCAGAGTTTTAATGCAAATTTGAATGTGAGAGATACTAATGCTTTTGAACTATTTCAGCCTTTAGCAATGCATTCAAAGCCTAGAGTTGCAGTCCTGGTGCTGTGTTGATCATTTTATTTTATTTTGCTGTATTTGTGATTGCTTTGCTACTTTATAGATTCTTCTTCTTATTATTATTATTTTAAGATTATGTTGGATGCTATACCTTTTTTCCCCCAATGTTTATGACAAATGGGCTTCCCTGTCAGTTACTCCCATATTTATTTATCCATCTATTTTTGAATCTGTGTTATGCTGTACACCCGTGCAAATTTCTCAAGGTTTGTTGTGTGTGCTTTTGTTTCAAGGAAATTGACTGTTGTTGCATGTTTATTCTTTGAATTGTACTTTCATTTTTGATGTAATGCACCTTGAGATGCTATATAAAATAAAGATTGATTTAATGCTTTGAATAAAAGTTTAGCTCCATTTGCCATTTGGGTAAATCTGACCATGAGCATATTGTCATTGCACACACTCTAGGTCATCTCCTTTGCTCCAGATGTTATATACAACACAATAATTTTCCTTTATTTCAAAGCAATGCATTTATTCACAGTTTAGCACCTTGTTGTAAATAGCTTCCTCTTTGACACTTAGATTTAACAGCAATTTCAGGATTTGTTTACTTTTTCTCATTTTGTCTGCACCTGTTGGTATGCACTTCTGAAAGATGTGTCCTAACCGGCTGTGCCCACAGAGTGCAATCTCCCAACCGTACTTAGAACTGATGGATTAATTTGCCAATTCTGCCAGTGTATATCCACTTCAGGCTGGCAGATGTTATGCTCGCTCTCATTAGGGTGCTGCAGTCCTTTGACGTGCTTTGATAAGGTCTTTGGTAGTTTTTCAAGGCAATTTATTACATGTCTCTTATGTTTAGGAAGGTTGCAGACTGCATAAATAAGATTTTGCAGAATGGAGATGCAAGCCACATATTCACGTCTGAACAACCACATATGGCTCCCCGCTGTGCACTGCAAGCTTCCTTTACATACAGTGTTCTCTGATCAAAGTCAGGTTTGATATTTTTGGACATGGTGCCTTTGTATCAGCTAAAAAACTTAATTAGGAATCTGCCTTTTTACATTCTCCACTTAAGAAGCAGTCTTTACTGTTTCTTATACTACTTTCCGTTTCTTTTCCACAATTTGGGGTTTTTCCATTGTGGCTAAATTAAACTGCCATTGGGATTTTTTGAGTACATAGTATAAAAGTCAGTCATCACAGTCAAAAGTCTAGTCACCTGTATACAGTGTATAAACACACACACATACAGTACATACTTATATATCCCGTATATGAACAGTGCCCTCCGTAATGTTTGGGACAAAGACTCAGTTTTTACTTGATTTACCCCTCTGCTCCACAGTTTAAAATTACAAATCAAACAATTCAGAAGTGCTCATTGCAGACTTTCACCTTAAGGGTATTTGCATACATTTCGGTCCCACCGTGTAGGAATGACAACACTTTTACTACATGGTCCCCCCATTTCAGGGCACCATAATGTTTGGGATTTAGCAATGGTGGGTCTATTAAAGCAGTCATATTTAGTACTTTGCTGCATATCCTTTGCATGCAATGACTGCCTGAAGTCTGCAATTCATAGACATCACCAAGTACTGAGTGTTTTCTTTGGTGATGAACTGCCAAGCCTCTAATACAGCCATCTTCAGCTGTTGCTTGTTTTCAGGGCTTCTCCCATAAAATTTGCTCTTCAGCATATGGAAGGCATGCTCAATTGGATTTAAATCAGACACTTCTATTTGACCGAGATACTGTGTTCTGCTTTAAATTCAATGTCGTCTTCAGCATGTGTCAACAATACATTCCCGTTATTAACACAAGATGTTTCCCTCTTTAGCAGGAGAGGAAGAAACCCAGACAACCTTTGTCTGCTGCGTCAAGCCACCACTTCAGATACTATCTTCTCCTTTGGCTTGTGGAACTGTCAGTCTGTGGTCAACAAAGCAGACTTTATTCCAGATGTCATCTCCAAAAGGGGTCCCCAAGTGGTGGCTCTGACAGATATATGGATTCGACTGGAAAATGCAGTAACACTGACAGGACTTCCCTCTTTCTTCAACTTCTCCACACCTGCCACTCTACTTCACTACTTCAATGTATGCAACTTCACTACTTTTGAATATCATGCTATTACTGTCTCCTTTCCAATTAACAGCACCATTGTTGTTGTTTATCGCCCTCCAGGCTTGCTCAGGATCTTCCTTGATGAGCTGGATGGACTGTTCTCTTCCCTCCCAGATGATGGCTGCTGACTTCCTCATTCTTCTTTCCTCCTTCAATATTGCACAGCTCCATACTGCAGCCACTCACAAGGCTGGCAATCTGCTTGATCTCATTCTCTCATGCAGCTGCACTCCTCTACACACGTCTGATCATCTTTTCATTCAGTTCTCCCTACTGCTTTCCTCTCCTCACTCTTCTCTTCCCGCAACTCTATCCTTCCGTTGTCACCTCCTCTCCCTCTCTCCTACCCATTTCACTTTCATGGTCTCCTCTGCTCTCCCTCCTCCTGAACACTTCTCTCTCAACACCAACACTGCCTCAGACACCTTATGCTTGACTCTGTCCTCCTGTTTTGACAATGTTTGTCCTCTCACTTACAGGCCTGCATTCAAAAGACCCTCCTGTCCCTGGCTTTCAGAAGCACTCTGTAGTCAACGGACCGAGCACAGGACAGCCAAAAAAAAAATGGAAAAAGTCAAAGTCTCAGGCAGACCTGGCTAAGTATTAATGCCTTCTTGTATCCTTTTCTTCTGCAACCATTGAAGCTAAGGTAACATTCTATTAGACTAGAATTGACAGCACCACCTACAAACACTCTCTGTTCTCCACTTTCACCTCCCTTCTTAATGCTTCTCCACCTTCTCCTCTAAACTGCTTGTCTGCTGATAACTTTGCCTACTTTTTTCAGGATAGGGTGGCTGCTGTCAGCAGTCAGTTCTGACCCTTGGTGCCACACATTATGCTTTCTTTCAAACATAACCCAACATTCTCTCCACTCTCTGCCACTGATGTTTCTGACCTCCTCTAACACGCTCTGATAACCCCACTTCTAAAAAAACAACACTCAATCCATACCAAGTTAACAATTACAAGCTTTTCTGTCCCCTTTCCTTTCTTTCCAAAACAATTGAATGTGCTGTTTCTAGCCAGGTTTCTTCCTTCCTTGTACAAAAATGCTTGATACCAACCAGTCCAGCTTCAAGAGGAAGCGCTTGACTGAGACAGCTCTACTAACGGTGGTCAACAAGCTACTACTTACTAACATGTCATCTGTCTAGATCCTGCTAGATCTCACCTCTGCCTTCAACATTGTCAACCATGACATCCTTCTTGCCCCCCTCTCTGACCTTGGCATCATTGTGACTGCTGTCAGTTGACCTGAGTCCTACATCTCTGGCAGATCCTACAGTGTGTCCTGGTGAGGAGAGTGGGCAAGGTGCACCAGACATGCATAGGTGTTCCCCAAGGATTGGTGCTAGGTCCTCTAATTTTCTCTGTGTACACCACCTCATCGGACTCCATAATCCAATTCCATGGTTTCTTTTATCAGTGCTATGCCAATGATACACAGCTGTACCTGTTGTTCCCTCCGGAGGACAATATCGTGTCAGCTATAGTCTCTGTATTTCTTACTGATATCTGACCCTGGATAAAGGACCACCATCTACAACCCACAAGGCAAAAAAACAAGCTTCTTATGATCCCTGCCAGCCAGTCTCTTAACTCCCAATCTCTGTATAGCTTGGCTCACTGTCATTAACACCTGCCAAGTCAGTACGTATCCTTGGGTGGTGACTGATGAGCAGCTATCTTTCTGCTGTTTCTCGTTCGTGTAGGTTCATGCCGTACAACATTAGCAAGATCAGACCTTATCTGACAGTGTATACTGCATAACTTCCGGTCCAGACTTTGGTCTTGTCACATCTCAACTACTGCAACTGACTTCTAGCAGAAGTACCTGTACGTGCTATCAAGCTTCTGCAAATGATCCAGAATGCAGCGGCCCTTCTTGTATTTAACCAGCCGAGATGGAAACATGTCACTTCTCTCTTCAGGTTGCTACATTGGCTTCCTGTTGCAGCAGGCATTAAGTTCAAATCCCTGATGCTTGCCTACAGAGTGGTCAGTGGGTAAGCACCTGAGTATATGAAGACCCTAGTGAAGCCCTATACTCCTTCTGTCATACTCAGAGAACAGAATCTGGTGATGCCTTCACTGAGTGGTATGAAGTCTTAACCTAGACTCCTTTCCTGTCTTCCCAACTCCATCCATACTACTGACTCCCTCAATGTAAGCAAGAAGCAATTAAAAACCCATCTGTTCTGTGAATATCAGTCTAATTGATTGGAAAAGACTTGCTCAGTGATATTTTATATTGTTGGCTAATTTTTTGTTAGATTAAGTTGTATTGCTTTATCAATAGTAACTTGTGATTATAAATGTATTAGTTATTACATCTTTTCACTTGTGACTATCAACTTTTGTTACCAGTCCTATAGCACTTGCTGAACAAACTGGCCTAGCCTAATATTACTCGATTACAGTATGTTTTCTTCTTTTGTAAGTTACTTTGGATAAAAATGTCTGCCAAGCAAATAAATGTAAATGTTCATGTAAATCAGGGGACTGGCTTGGCCATTTAAGAATTTTCCCATTTTTAGGTTTGAAAGATTCCTGTGTTGCCTTAACAGTATTTTTGCGATCATTATCTTGATGCAGGATGAAGCACCATCCATTGAGTTTGCTGGTATTTACTGGAGCTTGAGCAGCTGTTTCTGTACAATAACAGTTTACTGTGTGACTGCCATCAGCAGTTATATCATTATTGAATATACAGTAAGTGTGCCAGCACCAGTGGCAGCCATACATGTCCAAGCCATAACACACCCAACACCATGTTTGCCAGATGAGGTGGGATGCTCTGGATCTTGGGCTGTTTTTTTATGACTCCACACTTTGCTCTTGCCATAATTTGGATTGTAAGGTTCGTATTTGTCTCATCTGTCCACAAACCTTTTTTCCAGAATACTGCAGGCTTTTTTAAGTACTTTTTCACAAACTGTAATCTAGCCCTTCTGATTTTTTGCTTTGCGTCTTGCAGTCTGGCCTCTGTATTTCTGTTCATAAAGTCTTCTGAAGATAGTAATGTTTGACACATTCACATCTGAACACTGTTTCTGATCTGTTGGACAGGCATTTGAGGCTTTTTCTTCACCATAGTGAGGATTCTTCTGTCATCAGCAGTGGAGGTCTTCCTTGGCCTACCAGGCCCTTGGCGATCACTGAGATCATCAGCACATTCTTTGTTCTTAATGATATTCTAGACAGTTGTTTTAAGTAACCTAAGGTTTTACTGATGTCTTAATTGTTTTATTCTTGTTTTTCAGCCTCATAGTGGCTTCTTTGACTTTCATTCATATAGTTCTTGTTCTCATGTTGAACAATGGCAACTACAGATTCTAAAGGCACTATGTAAGTAGAAGCAAACCTAATTTTTAACTGTGTTTCTGTTCAGTTTCATGAAGGTTCCTATATGGACTTAGGATTCTATAATAATTGCTGGCCAGTAAAATGTGTTGTTTTTTCATACAAAAGAAGAAAAAGTAGCACATAAGTAACACAGTATTTGTAATCTATTACATTTCGTAAGTCTCCATATAATATATTTAGTTTTTTTGGAAGTAAGGGGTAATGTAACTGAGTTACTTTTAAATGTAATATTCTGCAACACTGTTGGCACATGACAACAATGATGAGATAGGAAGGTGACATTGTCATCTGTCTACATAAATGAGGACCATCAGCTGGAGTGATGGGCAGGGTTTAAGCAACCAATGAGTGGAGGGATGAGAGAGAAGGAGGTTGGTGGTGAATTGAAGAAGCAGTATGGTAGTATGGTCGAGTGTCATTTTGCCAGAAATTTGGCGAGAGAGAAACAGAGGGGTAGATGGTGTCTTCTGGATCCTCGAAAAGGCCGAGAGCAACGTGACAACGCAAATGAGGAAAAAGGCTTGGGTTCCACGTATTCCACCATGTAATAACAGTCCTTCAAAAGGAAGCTAGTAGCAGCCAATACACATCCAGAACAATGGAGAAGACTGTAAATAATTTACAAATTTGCTTAATTTACATTAAATGTACATTTAATACGCCATTTCTTTACAGTTAGTTCTGTCTCACATCTTTTTTCTTTGTTCCCCTGTTTTGAATCTCTCACCCTAATAAACTGTTCTTTTCTTGTTGAACTGCATTCTCTGGCTCACATGTTTTCCTCTCCTTTACCCACAAAAAAGTCCCTAAAATACTTTGTAACACTTTGAATGCAATCACAATACCGTAACAAACTGAGCATCTGTTTCATCAGTTTTGCCATTTTTGTAAAGTATTCTTGTAGCCTTCCATGTTAGCTCCACAGATGTCTTGAAAGCATTATTTGCAAATGGAGCCTGTAGAATTTTTGTAATGTTGCTAAACGTTTGTGATTTCTGGGAGCTTTCTTTTACCCAATGTAAATTTTAACATTTTCTACAATTCCTGTAATTTCAAACAATGCCATCCATTATCCAACCCACTATATCCTAACTACAGGGTCACGGGGGTCTGCTGGAGCCAATCCCAGCCAACACAGGGCGCAAGGCAGGAAACAAACCCCAGGCAGGGTGCCAGCCCACCGCAGGGCGCACACACACACACACACACCCACACACCAAGCACACACTAGGGACAATTTAGAATCGCCAATGCACCTAACCTGCATGTCTTTGGACTGTGGGAGGAAACCAGAGCAGACACGCGGAGAACATGCAAACTCCACGCAGGGAGGACCCAGGAAGCGAACCCGGGTCTCCTAACTGCGAGGCAGCAGCACTACCCACTGTACCACCGTTCTGCCCATTAAAAAATATGGAAACCATATTTTAGATTTATATTTGGGGTGAAGTATAGCATGATATTGAATAAAATATATTTAACTCAATGCCACAGAAAAAGACAAGCAATGCATAAAAATATTTTTTGCAGAGTATAAGAGATAGAAAAATATAGATCAATGCACATTTAACCATTAATGTTCAGCACTATTGGTTCATATATGGGGACCCAAATGTTCTGTGTAGCTCAATGGGTCAGCAGTTGGGGTATACATAACTCCCAGATTTTCTATGTGAGTGGGACAGCAGAGCCAAGAATTTCCATTGAGTTGCAAAGGGATAGCCAGCTAGAAAGAAGCTACAGCTTGGTGCCAAAAACATCACATAAAATGCTGGTACCACCACTTTATATAAAGCTTGATTTAATGAAAATGTTTGTCAAAGCCCTTAGAAAATGGAGCGTGATTTCTGTACGAAGTTCCCAGGTTTCAGTGAGGCTAAATTAAATGAGGACATTTTTGTAAGACCTGACATTAGAAAAACAATTTCTGATGCAGAATTTGATGGTGCAATGACACAACCTTGAACAAGAGGCTAGGGTATCTGGAGCTTTTAGGTAACAATAAAGCTCCAAATTGTAAAGAAATTGTGAAAAATGTATTAGTTAAGTTTAAGGAATTAGTTTGCAACAGGAGGCTCAAAGGTCATTTTTTGAATTTGTATTTGGAATTTTTCCCTGAAATTCTTGGAGCAGTGAGTGAAGATCAGAGTGAAAGACCCCACTAGGATATCAGGGACATGTAAAGAAGGTACCAGGAACATTGGGATGTCAGCATGATGGCAGGCAGGTGGCTGTTGTATGATTAATAGAGACGTGCTACATAAAAGGGTACAAACAACAGGCCACTAAATGAAAAAAACTGGAGAAGTCATATGTACAATAAGTCAATGAATATGTACTGCTGTTTTCTTTATAATGTGTTTAAAAATATTAATTTGACTAAATATTATTATATTATTATGTTATATTGATTTTTAACAATATTGTATACATGAATTAAATTGTGTAATTTAAGCACTATAATTATATTTTATTGTGGTTGTGAATGCAAATAAAAATAATTGCTCACAATTAAAACTTTTTTTTTTTATCAGTTTAATTTGCATACCTTTGTAATTAGTCCAGAGCAGACTGCATAATAGGACCATCCACTCTCACAAAGATGAATGTTTCACTCGTATTCATCCAATTCAATTATGTGTGTTATTAGTCGTCATTCCATCTCAGGATTTGTGGAGTGTTTGGTGATGATGACGACCAAAGCAGACACAAAACCCAAAACATTTATATACATGGCCATGTGCTTTCCCATTCTAGTATCGCAAAGTAGTTGGGGGTCTCCGAGACCCCCCATTCATGAAAACGTTACCATTTTTGTACGAGTGTTTTTGCTTCGTTTTATATTTTATATTTGAATTTTCTATTTAAATTTGTAGTTTCTTTGGTTTAGATTTTCTTAATCCTGCCTGAGACATTGCTGGGGTATAGTTTGTTGAGGAGCAAGTCCACTTGATGTGTTTATGAACAATGAGTCAACGAGCAACAAAGAAATTCAATGCAAGTGAAGCCCTGACTGAAATAATGAAGGAGTTGTCGGATTTCGATACATCAGACAACTCAAATGAAGAGGACAATGATGGTGGAAGTGACACTGTGTCAAATGATGAGGCAACAAAAGTTGATAATGAAACAACCCCGTGGAGATGCAGCAAATGTAGCTAAGAAGCGACGCTGTCACATGTGCCCAAGGGCAAAGAAGAGAAAGATAAAGGCCGCTTGCTCCCAGTGCAAACTTCCGGTTTGCCAGGAACATTCAGAGTGTTCCCTTGTGTGTCTGGCTTGCAAGCAAGTTGAAGTTGAGGCAGATTCTGAGTGACTGTTCTGTATGCAAATCAGACGTGTAACTGACGTCTTGTTTTAGTGCTACTATGAATGTATTTTATATGATTTGGTGAACACTAAACACGCATTACTACTACAAAGGTAACATGTAAACCATTGAAAATTTACATCACATTTACTTCATTTCAGAGGTAATAAAAATTTCTGAAGTTATTGTATTGCTTTTTAGGCAGATTTAACCTGTTTAAAATGGTCTGCAAGATCAGGGTCTGCAAGACCCTCCATTCATGGAAACATTATAAAAATGGTATTCATCGATAAGGGTTAAATTACTGGCCTTTCAAGCAAAGTCTGATGAGATTGCTTGTCCTTAATTAGCCACAGTTAAAGCCTTTTTTAATAATAGCAAGTTCGCTCATTTTTTGCAGACATCACCGTTAGGCTTTTAAAATCTTGATTCCTGTCTTAATAATAACTGTGCAAATATCACTAAATCTTTGAAACCTTCAGCTTCATTAGACAATTAATAAAAAGAATTTGATCCATTTTCTGCAGTATTCATTCTGCAGTGTTATCTCTAAGTACAATTTAGTGAATCCTACTAATACTATAAATTTGAACATTTTTTTTCAGCACCACTCTGTTAATTTCTTTGTCTTTCAGAATGCCATTTCCATACATTCCTTCATCTTCTAATTTCCCAGAGATCTGTTATATCTGAGGCATAAGCTATTGCTATGAAGAAGATAACAATCATGTAATATAAAATGTCAAGTCTTCCACACATGGCAGAATGTTCACTTTTCTAGTAAGCTAAGGATGATTTTGAATAACTTCTGGATGTCTTTTTATTGTATTAACTCCATTCAGTGTTTCCACCTCTACTTAACCCAGACAGTACACCAGTAGACCATAACAGCAGAATTTCAGCATTTTTTAAAATGGCATCAGTTGTTTTCTGTCTCTGTTTTTGTCTTTTGCCTTTTTCAAGCATCATTACCTTTCCTAATAATAAAATAACACATTTTATTTATACAGCACCTATCTTAGCGTATCATTTTCTTATAATGTAAGTTAAATGTTTTCGGTTGAGCTCTATACCAGAAGCAGATGATTTAAGTGATCTCAAAGATGGTGCCCGTTCAGTGCTGAGCCTGCCGCTGTTTCCAATACATGTTAACGTTCCTTGGTTAGAATGTAAATAACAAGCTGGTTAAGTTGGTACAAATGATACAGAACCGAGAAGTAGAGCAGACCATGCAGAACGAGATGAATTATTAAAGAGGATCTTGGACAGAAGTCAGATTAGAGCAGACTCATGGCAGGTGAAATTTAATGGGTATGAAGGTATGAGAAGGACCTAGCAGTTGTAGTGAGCATGTCACTCTATACATGCAGTAAGTGTACACAAGCAATTAAGAAGGCTAATAGGATGTTAAGCTTAAGCTTTATAACATACTACTGAGGCCTCACCTGGAGTACTGGGTACACGTTTGGACTGTGAACTACAAAAAAGACATAACAATGTTAGAAGAAGTGCAGTGATGAACAGCTGGGATGCTTCCAGGATAAACAGAAAGAAATAAAAATGAAAATAGAAAGAAATCAACATTTCTAGCTTAAGGTATTATTAGGGCGTGGCATGGTAACCATTTTAAAATGATAAAAGAAAATTAGTAAAGGGGGTCCAGGCTAATACTTTAAAATGAGCATGAGTTCTAGAAGAGCACATGGACTTGAAAACTTCTCATGGGAAAATGTCACACAAATGTGGAATCATCCATTCATGAAACATCTTACCCAGCACTTTGGTAGAAGGTAGTATTCTGGAAACCTTCAAAACTCAATGTTCTTGCAAGCATTAGGTTGAATGGAGATTGTAGAGTTTTGTTGGGCTGAATGACCCATTCTTGCCATCATTGTTTCAATATTCTAATATTCTAAAATTTAATATCCATGGATCCACTCATTTTTTGATTATGCTTACATTAATATAGGATTCTATGGAAATGAGCACTAGACAGGGCAACAGTCCATCATGCATGCTCCCACACTCAGGTGCATAGAAACAGTTTACAGCGTCCAGTCAAATTTTTCTTAATTTCAGACTTTTCCTCCACAAAAGCTACAATTTCATCCACTGAGTAGGACCAAAAATCATGAATTTGCTTTTCTTTTGAAGGTCATGGCATGGGCAATTCTTTTTTTGTTATGGCTTTAAAATTAGGAATGATCCAGCTATTACAGTTTGTCAGGAGCTGCCATTTTCAATTATGGCTTTTGATAAGGTAGCATGGCAGTGTATTAGTTACATCTGGTGTATTAAATCTCCAGTATCCTGTGTTTTATTCTCAGCCCAAGGAGTTTACGCATGCTCCCAGTGTCTGATTTTCTTTTGTTATTCAATTTTTCTCCCATGTCCCAAACATGTGTATATGATGATGATTGGTGATGCTAAGGTTGCATACACATTGCTACATTTTCATTAAAATTTTTTTTTTTTAATGAAAATGATTTCCCTCCGCTCTAGCATTTTCAAATTGTTCATGAAAGTATCTCTGTCCACACTAAATGATCAAAGATGTGCTTGACATAGACGTTTGTCTACACTAAGCATGCATGCATTGGTGGAAAAACCCTTGACGGGGTGGTTACACAGTCGATAGCAGTACAGAACAATACTCTGGTGACCAGTAAATCACTTGCCTTTTACACATACAGTTTATGCAGCATTCAAACTGTACAAAATGCAATTTAGTTGCATACTGGTAAGAAACAAAAGAAGTGCCATGGAAATCAACCCCTCTGTGTCCAACATGTTGGAATATGATTTTCTTAAGTGAAGGGGGATCAATCAGGGAATGAGCAGGAACCAATCATTGAAGAGCCATATAATAAGCATGAACCAATCACAGCATGATTAGAGTCTGTGTATTGAAAACTCGCCATTTTCACCTCTCCAAACTTATATGCTGAGCTGACATTTTCATAAATATAAGGCTCTGGAGAGCATTTTCAAAGGTCTCTGCGTAGTGAACCGTAACTTCTGAGGGGATGTCAAGATTTCCAGCAGATATGCTTTGTGATGAAGCTGCTATGCTTGAAAAATGAGGGACAGATGGAATTATGTGCAAAAGGGATCTCATCAAGGGTTGCTTTCCTCATGTGTTGTGTCTATAACCCTAAACTAGATTAATTGGGTTTAATTATGGATATATGATTTTGGGAATCTGGGGTCTATCAGCATCACCCACAAGGCAGGTGCCAACTCCGGGCATGATGATAGTTCATCAATAGATATACTGTATTAAATATCGGTAAAGGAAATATGTAAATCCAATGTAACGTCCATATTTTTCAAAGCTTATGTAAAGCCTGCACTGACGCTAGTGTTTAGATCTGGCATTGCCAAGCTGATGGTGTATGTGCCCAAAAAGAAGAAATCTTTCTGCATCCACAGTATTCCCCACTATAACGAGGAGATTAAGCATGATTGGAAAAAATAAAACGTTCAAATGACTTAGTGTTTTCATGCATGGATGTGTGTGTGTGCATGCATGAGAGGGACAGACAGATTTAATGTCATTCAAGCGGTTACTGGAATATAAAAGAAACAAAGGTATAATGAAACAAATGTACTTTTTTTTCAAGAATAAAACTGAATAACAAACAATTTAAGTGACAACAAGATACCAAGAAGACATGATTCACCGGCGTTTGTGTGTCTGCTTATATCCCTTCAGTGACATCTTTTACAAGTAGCAAAAATTTACACAGGGTTTTATAGACTCAAATCAAATGTATGTTTTTATCATATAATAGTAATAATAATAGCAGCTCACTACTCAAAACAGGGAGAGCCTGAGTTCAAACCTACAACCGCAGCAATTCTTACCTCCACACCAGCCAAGCAGACATGATGGCTTTCTGTCGATTGATATTTGGGCTTGGGTTTTTATTCATTGACTGCAACATGTAAATTGAATGATTTATTTTTCTGCAGTTATATCCTTGAATAAAATCACAATTGTTTTGTTATACCGTTTGTAAAAGTGTTTATTTGATATTTGGATTTCAGTTATCACACATTATACACTTCACATCAGCATTTTGTCTTTATTACAATAACATGAAAACATTTTCTGCTTTAGTTATGTGCTCCAAATTTCTTGCCTCACATTTCCCATCCTCCTACATTTACACAGATTGTTGTAGACACGGAATTCCAAATAATGATTTATATTATTTACCCTATACAATTCCAGACACCTCAATGCCAGATAAAGAGACTTCAGCATCTCACTTGACTTCAGCTGTGTCGGTGGGGGATGAGTGAGCAGGCTGCCTGCTGCCAGTGCTGATCGACACATTTACAAAACAAAGACGCTGATGAGGAGGTGCGAGGAAATTTAAGTTGGCCCAGCATTATGACTTTTTTTGTAGGCTTCAGGGATTCTAGTTTTAAATCATATCTAAAGGGCTTTATAAATATAATATTGATCATTAAATTTAACCTTTCATTTCATTTCAGGATCACATACTCTTTTACTGGAATTTGAGATGGATCTTATATTGCTATAATGGTAGAATTATGCACAAAGTAGAAAACAAACCTGTATGGAATATGGGATGCCACTCACTGCAGGGTGTACTTATGAACACATCCACAGTCATTCAAACTAGGCAAATTTGGATATGTCAAATGCCCAAAGCGCAAATTTCATTGGAGGATGCTGAACTCAGAGATACCAGCCAGTGTCCTCCACAAAGGCAGTGAACAACCATTCAGTGTCATCTCAAACCAGTCTGGCAATTCTCCTCTGACCTCTCTCAACAAGGTGTTTCCACCCACAGAACTGCCATTCACTAGATGATCTGATTTTTGTTTGTGCACTATTCTGAAAACTCTAGAGACTGGTGTGCATGGAAATTCCAGAAAATCTAAAGTTAGAGAAATGATCACAACTGGCCGTCTGGCACCAAGAATCATACTGCAGTCAAAATCACTGAGATCACATTGTTTCCCCGTTCTGGTGTTTGATGTGAACATTAATTGAAGCTCCTGACACATATCTACACGATTTTATGCATTGCACTACTGACACATGATTGGCTGAATAGATAATTGCATGGATAAGTAGGTGTGTTCATAATAATTTGCTCAGTCAGTATACCTTTGTCAAGACTGCTCACTGCACTGCCATGCCAGCTTAATGTAAAATATACATTTCATTGCAAAATAAAGGAATAAAACAGATTTGTTTTTGTATTTGAAGATATTTCTTTAATTAATATACTGACATGGAAAATATTATTTTACAGTTTTAATGGTTAGCACATCCATATTGAAACAGTTTTACTTTATGTAAATTGCATTTTCAATGTTACATTTTTTTGCATCTGATCAAAATTATTCATACATGTTCAAGAAAATGAAAAAAACTTTAAAAAAATGTGAAACCTGCAAGAAGTAACAGTAAGATTGCAAGAATGGATTAGGAGAGGCTGAACAGGAGATTAATGCCAGGCTAACACAATAAGATTTTCACCGAATAACAAGTCTTTTGAGATCACTGCTGTCATTCTTCACGGATCTGCATTAACCTCCAGGTTCTCTCATGAGTTACCTTTCAGAAATTTTAAATCTGGCCCTAAGGGTGTGTCACATTAAAGTTTAATACTTACACTGATAATCATTTTTAGCAATATGCATTGACGACAAGATTTCATTTGTGAAATTTTAACCGTCATATACAAAAGAAAAAAACGTGGAAAAAGAAAGGTGTGAAGAGTGCCAAAAACAAGATAGATTAAAATATGGAAATCCTGCTACTTACTGGATGACACCTCTCAGCAGTTCAGATTAGATACTGTGTTAAAAAAATACAAATTATTTTCTTTTCTTTTTTCACACATCAAAGCAGAAAGGAAGGAAAGTGAAATGCAAGGGAGTACACAATAACAAAACAACATGAGTCAAACTGATCTGCAAGGGTTGTGCTCAGTCTGTCGGGCAGGGTGGCCTGATCACTTACTGGGTTTCACTCTATCCTTATTTTCAATTCACATTTCTCACCTCCTGTCCAGTTTAATGCTGTCCTACTTTCAAGACGTGTGCCTTTTCTACTCCTGGTGCATCTCACACTTACATGTCCTATTCCATCATGTCACCAAAGCCAAAGTGTCCAATCAAATTGCTCTGAGGGACTGGACGCACATATCTTAGTGTGTTAATTATATAGTAGATGACAAGAGATCAATCATTATGTCGAGCTGTGACCCTTGCATTTAACAGGTGTCTGTGTAACTGTGGTAGTTAATTGTATGACATATTGCCTTTTTAAACAGTATGTTGTTTAGTTTTGTCTCTTTGTGCACACTACACTGTCTTGTTTTATTTTGCACTGTCAGACCCGAGCATAGTCATTTAATTTCTCTGTACACTTGTATATAGTTGAGATGACAATAAAGTTGACTTTGATGGTGTCGCTTTACATTGCTGCCTTATTCTGCTCTTCATTAAAGTTTAGTTATTGTAGTAAATCCTTTTAAGCTATTATGAAGAAAAGGCTTCAGAAAAAGAAGAGAATCGTAAAAAGAGCACCGACTTCTTGAATCACCACAGGCTATACTTCCACAGCAAGTTATCCAACAACATTTGTGATACAACTACAGTGTATTGTCTTAAATAATATATGAGATTACTATTGTTTTACAGTGTTACAGGATGTTTGAAAGCCAGCTAGCAGTTCTGCCAAGCTAAGAAATTGACGTTGTAAATAAAGACATTGAAACATCAAAAAAAAAAATATATGTATATATATTTTTTTTCAGGGTAGGTTAGCTAATTAAAACCAGTGTACATGTACTTTAAAGTCTGAAAACAGATGGGCAGTTGTATTGTAATATATGAGGAACTTACAAACTTTATCTTCTGCCATTGTTTAATAAGACAATCTAAAATGACTGACACTGTGAGATGGGCTTTTTTCTACCAGGATTTGCGCTGTGCCAATGTAAGGAAATATTGTTCTAAGAGAAAACCATATCCCTATCACTTAATATTATATAATAATAATTCTTTGCATTTATATAGCGCTTTTCTCACTACTCAAAGCACTCAGCAATTGCAGGTTAAGGGCATTGCTCAAGCACCCAACAGAGCAGAGTTCCTATTGGCATTTACGGGATTTGAACCGGCAACCTTCCAATTGCCAGTGCAGATCCCTAGCCTCAGAGCCACCACTCCACCTATATTTTTGCTGTAGTCATTTACTTGAATGCAGGTTGTACATTGCTTTCAAAATTCTAAATGGTACTGTAGCTGTGTGTGAAGAGGAAAGCAGCGTGCACTTTGTTTAAGTAGGCTGGATCCACTTGGATAGCTCTGCTCCAGGGCTCCTTTTATTACCCGCTTCAACCTTTTATTCTTTTGATAATGTTTTTCTTGACATGTTTTTGTCAGTTGCTGTGAATCATATTTTGAGCATAGCCAATCGATTATCGCAAAGTAAAATAGTAAACGGTAAAACATTTTTGCATTCATACAGCATTGTGCAAGTGCATTGTCAGGGAAGAAAGATGACAGGATGATTCATTGTGATTGACAGAGATGAGAGTGGAGTCTGAAATGCCTAGCTCAAAAGCTGTGGGTGTATTTAATAAAAATAACTGAAGAAATAAGGCAACATGTGCCTAGTATGACCACATAAGGTAGAAAAAAGCTTTGGTCCCATCTTCTTATATAGAAAAGCACTTTGCTCCCTCCTTCCAAACAGTGCAGTGTGACTTCAGCAGAGACACTCAGAAGGTAACAGCCAATCAAACAGAAGAGCATCACGGACAGCAGGCTACTAGAAATAAGCAGAAACTGTCTGAAATGTGCTCATTACTACCACATGAAAGGTACATTGTTTAAAAGGCAGTTTTTATTTTTATATGCATAGTTTTCAATTTTTATTACTATACAACTCTGAATCATAATGAATTTATTTGGACTTTTTTGACACTGATCAAAAGAAAAAGATGCTTTAGTGTCAAAGTGAAAACAGATCTCTGCAAAATGGCTTCAATTAATTGCACAAGTAAAATTCAAAATATTTGACCACATAAGTATTCGCTCCCCTCTTCAAGTCAGTATTTAGTAGACGCACTTTTGTCCGTTATGCCAGCCTTGAGTCTGTGTGCCCAGGACTCTCTCTCTCTTTTTTTCTCCATCAGCTTTGCACATTTGGACATTGCCAGTTTCCCATTCTTCGCTGCAACCAGCAGCTTTGTAGTTTATGTTCAAAGCCTTAAGCACTACAGTATACCACATTGACAAGCGAGTTTTTCTGCTTGGATCTTGCTGCAATCTCATGCTGTCACGTGGTGTGGATGAGCATGTGAGTGAGCACTGAATTTCACAGTAGATATTATACCTCTTTAAGAGACAGAGATAGATCTACCATCACAGCCTTTTCATCAACCGTCCTCCACTGCTTGTGTAAATGATGAGGCATCCTCATGGTGAAATGACCAACGGGGTGCACTCGATGAAGGATCCGTGAGTCGAAATGATCAAACGGCCCCCTCCCTGCTAGATGAAATGACCTGATGTCTCTACACAGTGACCAGTGATGCTGCACTGTTAAAAGCGCAATCAACTCTCTGTTAAGGAGCATGTGGAGGTTTTAATCCAGCCTTGCCTGGTGACATGATTTAGACTGTCAACTTTTGAGATCTTTGCTAGATAGTCGGACTGTGATTGAACTTGAATTCGTTATTTTTGGTAGATACACGTAGTTCATCTTTTGTTTGCACTTTGGCATGCAGTGTCTGTTTGCTTTTTTGTATGACTTGTTTGTTCTTATTTTGTTTTGTCTATTGCTGCACAGTGGTGTTTTGTGCTTGCTAAACACTTGAATTAATAGACAAGTACTCATGCTAATCATGCTGATGATTGATATTTAATAATTTCCTTTTATTATTTTTTTGTTAGGGGTGAGTCTAGTTTTGGCAGTCTGAACTTCCAGAAATTCCGCAGATATCAGTAAACATCTAAAAACCCTAATGTATTTCAGTTTTTCTGTTTTCATCTAGGGTGGCATGGTGGCGCAGTGGGTAGTGTTGCTGCCTCGCAGTTAGGAGACCTGGGTTCGCTTCCCAGGTCCTCCCTGTGTGGAGATTGCATGTTCTCCCCGTGTCTGTGTGGGTTTCCACCGGGTGTTCCGGTTTCCTCCCACAGTCCAAAGACATGCAGGTTAGGTGCATTGTCGATCCTAAATTGTACTTGGTGTGTGTGTGCATGGGCTGACGCCCTGCCTGGGGTTTGTTTCCTGCCTTGCACCCTGTGTTGGCTGGGATTGACCATGTAGTTATGATATAGCGGGTTGGATAATGGATGGATGTTTTCATCTAGTGACTTCAATTGTTTGCTTATAAATGAAGCAGCCTAGTTCTGATGCAGAAGTATATGCAGCAGTAATCACTGGCAGTGAAGAACAGTACGTACTGCAAAGTAAGGTCTTTTCAGGATATTCAACTAAATGTAGCGCGCGGCATACATAGTCGCACAATAACCTACTACATAGTTCAGCTGAGTAGTAAAAATCACTGCTTTTAATTCCCAATGTCCCAGGTGTATTTTCCAGCTGTGTATTTCTGGGAATAGATCTGCAAGGGGGTAACAGCATGAGTGATCCCTCAGCAAAAACAGTATGTCTCTGTTGGGGTATCAATCATCATTTGGTGGTGGAGAAGTCATGCAGTAGAGATTAGTAAAAATCACAAATAGAAACAGTCAAAAATCAACATCAACTGTCATTCTGAGAATACAAAATAAGCAAAGTTGGAAATGTAAAATCCTTAAAATTAACTTTCTCTGGAGGATGCCAATCCTTTATTTGTCCTAAAGATCAGGTGATAGGCAGAAGTAGCCTTAAATTTTTACTAACTACATCATAAATTGGAACATCAACCAAGCATGATACACGAAGGTAAGCAATATTATTAAATCTGATGAACGACCACAAACTGGAAACAAATATTGAACAAAATTATTTACTAAAAGCAAAGCTGGGAAAATCTTTCAGACCTCAGAAGAAGCAGAGCCTCCGAGTACATATGGGCTCCTAGAAGTGTATGAAGGCCATTTCTCTGTAGTTCGCGTCATTAAATGGGAGGTGTGTGTAAGCTTTGACAAAAACATGTATTTCTGTAGCACATTTCTATGCAAATCTGTGAGACGCTATGTAGTGGGAAATGGCACCAAGCTACACTTTGGGTTCTTGTAGTTCATGTACTGAGTCTATTGATGGCGAGATCAGAAAGACACAGATACAAAATTATAAAAGTGAAGAAAAACAAGTGCTCTTTATTAACAGGTGCTACAAACAAAAATGGTAAAACAAACTAAAATCCAAATGATGTCATTAAATAAAACCCTAGTCCTAATGCCAAACCTACAGCAAAAATGATGAGAAGCAACAAAAAGCAAATATTTGCAAAAATTTGTCCTTTCCTCTTATACCACTCAAAATCAGGAAAGGAAAAGAAGAAAAAAAAGCTTAACCTCTTAGTCAATCAATACATAAATAAATAATTAAAAAGAAATATATCTTCTTCCTCCAACCAACACACAATAATCTAGAAGAGAGAAAAACTTAATACAAAAACAAATGTCTTTCCTTTGCCTCCATTGAATAATCAGGAAAAAAAAATCCTAAACTATTTATTTAAAGTCCCCCTATCTGTATGCACAGTCTACCTTCACTCTGTTTGATTTTCTGAAGGTTCATCAGAAACACAACCCGGCCAAAATACGACCTCTCGTGTCCACTCTCCAGTTTTATAGGTCGAATGGGGATTGTGGCACCCAATCCCAATAACGCCCTGTCGTTCCCCAATCAGGTAGCGGAGCACATGGTGACGTTGCTCACACTGTGCTGACTCCTCTTCCAGGAACTCCCCTATTTCCTGAGGCAATTGCCACGTGTGCTCCATAATGAGCTGCCTCTCTCTTCCATTCTCCCGCATGCCATTGCCTCTCTCCAGTAAGTACTCTCTCTCATTTTAAATATTTGCCTAGGACTTTGCAAAACGTGCACGCTCGGCCTCTCTTTAACAAGACAATGCACCGCTCGCATTGCCTCCTTTCACTTTCCCAGCAGGGGCAAAACAGGTAGGAGACCTCACCCGATCAGACACCGTCCAATTCCTGCCCTCAACGCCACATAAATCAGGTTTGCGTACTGCGGACATGCAAGACCCAAACCATTGAGAAGCTACATCTCCCCCGGATATCTGACACTCTGACACCCCTCCCAGTCATTCAAAGGTAAGTGCGCCCATGATTTCGATAACTATTAAAAAAAAACAAAACACAGATAAGAGTATAAATAGTTATGTTGCTCTAGTGTGACAAGCACTGCACCACAAAATCATGAAGCTCGAAGTACCTACAAGATGTTAAAGGTAAAAATGAATAAACAAATGAAATACCAAAAATAAAAAAGATAAGTCAATGAACACGTACATATCACAGAGAAAACAGGGGAGAGTTCTTAATTATGGTTTAAATTACAAAATTCCTTTTTCATGTCTCCAATGATTATAACGATAAGTCCAGTTGTATGGTCAAATGGCAAAAAAAGGACAGAAACAAAAAATACTCCAAATGGAGAGATGTTCGGGAATAAAAAATCAATCTGCAAAAGGTTCAGAGGCCTGACGGAACCCAAATATAATGTTCTACCAAATGGAGTAGTTCCTTATTGTTTTTACACTTCACCAGGAGGATTCAATGCAGAGGGCCCCATTGGCAGCTGGAATGTCCACATTCTTTCTAACATCACAGGAGGCTGCAGAGTAATTCATTAGGGAGGTGGTATCACAAAAGGCCACCGCAGAAAAACAGAATAAAAAACAAAGAATAGCAGAGTTCAGTAGTGATTGCAAATCAATGAAGTATATGATATTGCAATACATATGTGATCTATTAGAAGTGATGCTAAAAAGCAGGTCTGAAAAAAACAAATTAAAAAGGGCTTTTTTTTTTTTTTTTTCTTTGTCTAATTGGTCCATGATATTAGCTTGGCATACCTCTTTTGGTAAGGCATTCCAGATTTTTGGTGCATAACAGCTAAAGGCTGCCCAACAGTTCTGTTTTGCTTATTTCTTGAAATGATAACCAAACCAGTAATTAAGAATCTAACATTATAGCTGGAAATATAAGGGGACAGGCATTCTAAAATATAAGAAAAATCAGAATTCTTCAAAGCTTTATGTACAATTGTTTCTCAAAGAGAATTGTCTACATCTTAACATCAACAAAACCAAGGAACTGCTTATTGACTTTTGCTGCACCAGCAGCCCCTGTATTTGGTCACTAATAAGGGAGTGGATGTACAGGTGGGCCACTCCTACAAGTACTTGGGGGTCCACATCAATAACAGGTTGGACTGGTCTCAGAACAGAGAGGAACAATATAAGAAAGGGCAGAGCAGGCTCTTTATTCTTAGGAGACTGCGTTATTTAATGTGAGAAGTGACATTCTTCACATCTACAACTCTGTCATGGCCAGTGCTATTTTCTATGCTTTGGTATGCTGGGCTGGTAACATCACTTCAAGAGAGACCCACTGAATCAACAAGCTAATTAAAAGGACAGGCTCAGTTTTAGGATGCACTCTGGATCCCCTGGAGGTCAGAGCGAAGGAGAATATTAAAACAAACTTGATTACCATTATGAACAATGCTGCACATCCTCTTTCTGATAGACTAACATTGAGGACTTTGGGCCACTGAATTATTCAGGAGATTTGTGTCAGGAAACACGACTGGTGCTCCTTTATACCAACAGCAATACATCTGTAAAATGTCTCACTGGGACTGTGACCGCCAAGTCAGAAGTTTTTTTTTTCTTTTTAGTCATTCTGGTGTTTATTCACACCATCATTTGTGTGTACTGTAAATGTAATTATTTATATATCTGTTTATTTATTTATTTATTGAAAGAGCTTCTGTAAAAAGCCAAATTTACCCCTGGAGACAAATAAAGTTTTGTCTATCTATCTATCTATCTATCTATCTATCTATCTATCTGTCTGTCTAACAGTATTTTAAAATCAATTCTTAAGATTACAGGTAACAAATGTAATGATGCTAAAACTGGATGAGATGTGATCAGATTTTCTTTTACCAGTTACAATTCTTGCTGCTGCATTCTGGGCTAACTGTAACCGACTGATGTCTTTCTTAGGTAGTCTAGTTAGGAGTGCATTATAGTAATCTAGTCAGCTAAAAACAAAAGACAAATCAGAAAAACCTTTTAAAAAAAAATCATAAAAAATAACATGAAAGCAAATTAAACTAATTTAAAAAGGCCAAAGCTGTTACTAATTCAAGGATTGAAATAACAAACAAACTTTTGTAATTAAAATATGGAACTTAAAAAAAGATTTCATTATAAACTGTTGATTCTTAATATGTGTTTGTTATGTCATTATTCAGTCACACACAGCCTAGAATCTGAAGGACTCTTTACTTTCATTACTCTAATTCAGTGTAGGTGAACATACGTCATCGGTAGATAAGAGTTATTTTCCCTGCTTTTGGTTCTTTGTTATGTCCGGAAAACAACATCTGAAAATGAAGGAGATGCACAGCTACTGTGAAGAGTCACTTATCAAGGCCAGCTCATCTCCTTTAGTCTTTCACTCTCTCAATTCCAATCGAACATCATTTACATACTCGTATTCATTTCACATCCTTGGCCCTTGTGACCACCCTGGTCCCTTATGCATTGCCTTCAATTTTTTATGTGTTTTTTAAAGACATTAGATGATGTAATCTTCTTTCTATTAATCTAAATGGGGGTGTCTCATCAGTGTCACCCGAGGAAACAAATGTAATTCATTTGAAAGTGAAAAGGCATTCTTCACTATACTCATTGTGATTTAATTTGCTACTGATTCCCTACAGTACATTTTAAAAAGCTGTGGTCAGCAGCTATCAATTAACGACTAGGGACATGAGCTAAATCTTGCAATCCTGCATCATCTGTCTTGTCATTTGTAAAATGTAGTTAGGTGAGTCTGATGAAAGCAAGGCCTGTGGCAAATAAATCCTTTTGGATTAATGATTTCATTTTTAATCACTACGTGGTCTTGACATACATTATTGAGACTTACTAGGACCTGACAGATAAAGCATGTCTACTGGATATATTCCTGCTGGAACTGGCATTTCCTTCCCAAAATAAAAATAACAAATCAAAGCCATCTCTCTGGCATAGTATATGTGCAGAATGATTCAAAAGTGCAATGTTCAGAGAGCTTCTCCTTATATGTACAGTTCTCATTAACCAGTGATAAAAACAAATGCAATTTC
Organism: Polypterus bichir lapradei; assembly: GCA_026402145.1. NCBI lineage: Eukaryota > Metazoa > Chordata > Cladistia > Polypteriformes > Polypteridae > Polypterus > Polypterus bichir. The sequence goes on along the minus strand of JANRMT010028174.1, from coordinate 48,919,231 downwards.
AATGTGTAGTGTAATAATGATATTTAAAAACTTGGTGTGGAGTGTCTGTTCAGTTACTTCCATGTAAATTACATTTTATTGATGCCACAGGAAATCTCTCAAAGGAAGATTTTACAATATGATAGAACTGAATGTACTGTACAATTACATAAATCAAGTACATCAAATTATATAATATATATGATGTACACAATTAAACATGTAAAATTGACAAGAAATTGAATCAAGTGAACAACTAGAATAATTTTTAATTTGAAACTAAACACTTTGGGTCAACTGGTTGACTGCCGTCCTGCGCAGGATTTGTTCCTGCTTTGCACCCTCTGCTAGCTGGGATAGACTCCAGCAGACCCCCGTGAGACTAAGCAGGTTAGATAATGACTAACTTTAGCTGAAATTAAATGAACAAGATCCATAGACAGATAAATTGATTCAGGGGTCAATTAATGCCTCTGTCCATGTCGACTTTTACATATCTATTGTGGTGTGGTCTGTTCTTTTCTTTCTCTTCACCATCCAGCATATGCTCTGGCAGGGCAAAGAGGCTGTCAGCTAACTTCACTTCTAAGTTTGTATCATGTGTGTATATGCGTGCGTGCATCTCAGTGTGCCTCCGTATGTGCATAAATGTGTATTTAATAAAACGTATATCTGAAACACTACTTTTGCAATTTAAAAAAAAAAAAAATCAATAGGCCCAGTTTCATGATTAAATGGAGCAGACTACAAAAATTCTGTAACATTAAACAATTTCTAAGGCAGTTATTATTGAACATACTTCAAATGGTTTTTGACGGATATGGGGATAAGTGCTGGAGTAAACCAGACCAAAATCAATAGATGTGGAGCCTACAATAATAAAATAAAATAAAAAAAATCACTTTTTTAGAAGAAGATAGGTTATTCAGAAGTTGTTGTTGCACACAGGTCTCATTGTCCTGGGTGAATATCTTAGAAACAACTTGTTCTATCTTCGCTTGGGTGTGGTCACACAGTTAAAAAAAATAAGTAATTTTCAGATGAAAATTATTATTTTGAATCATGAAAATCAATTTCAATTTTCCACAGAATCTTTTCTCGATGTTTTGATAATAACAGAATCAGAACCCAAGCTGAAGTTGATAGCAAATTTTCGAATCCATCACTAAATTATTATTTAAATGGAAGTAATAATGAAAAATAATTAAGAATTGAGTTTTTAACACTAGAATCCCTGAAACCTATGACAAAAGTCATAATGACAAGCCACCTTAAATTCCTTCGCACCTCTTCATCGGCGTCTTTGTTTTGCAAATGTGTCTATCAGCACAAGCAGCCTGCTATCCCATCCCGCATCGACGCAGCTGAAGTTCTTCCAGCTCAAGTCTGTTTATCTGGGTGTGAGGTGCCTTGAGTTGTATAGGGTAAATAATATATTGTTGTTTGGAAAGCATTCATTTCACGTGTGTTTTGTGTCTACAACAATCTGGGTAAATGTAGGATGACAGGAAATACGAGGCAAGAAATGTTGAACACATAACTAAAACAGGAACTTTTTTCATGTGTGAAGACTGAAATCCAAATATCAAATAAACACCTTCAAAAAAGGTATAACAAAACAAGTGCGCTTTTATTCAAGAATACAGCCAAAGAAAAAGAAATTATTCAATTTACGTGATACTTTCAATGAGTAAAAACCGAAGCTCAAATATCAATTGACAGAAAGTCGACTGTCTGCTCGGCTGGTGTAGAAATAAAGTCAAAGGTTTGCTGGTTTTGATTCGAAAAAATGTATGCGTGTAAACTTAACTGTTTTGCTCATCACTAGTTAGGGGCAAACCCCAAAGCAGGGATAGCAGGGCACACTTAAACGCTCGATCACATTTGTAAACAACACTGAAATAATTTAGAGTCTCCAGTTAACAAAACACTCACATCCGTTGGATGTAGGACAACAACGGGGGTAGCCAGAAGAACAGAAAGACACATGCAAACATAGGGAGAACATACAGCATACAAACTGACCAGATTGCAGTTTGAACCTCTGAGTAATCACTGCACGACCGTGGTGTCAAACCTATCAAAATTCCATAGATTCTTCCATTTTTTTTTTAAACTTGCTGACTCTATCCTCTTATCATCACAGGGTACTGAAACTTCATCTAGCAGCTTTGATGGTATAGTAGGAAAGCCACCTGGTCACCAGTTAATCACAGGGCTCAATCACATACTGACACTTATTGACATCAGACATATTTAGAGTTGATAATTATCTTTGAGATGTGAAAGGAAAACTACAGAGACACAAGGAGAAAATTCACACTCCACAGGCAATGAGTGGTCCACAATGAAAGATGCCAACTACTGAAAGTGACGTTCAGAACCAGTGAGCACCAAACCACCATTTAATAGAAAATGGCTAAGTGAGCCTTTCTAATCCAGCGTGGAGATAATAACAACAGCCAGTACATAATCAGCATGTTGGCCATAGTGCGGGTAGTTTACTTTGGGTGTTTCTCTTCATCATTATGTAAATCTGTAGTTTATTTCAAATATCCATTCATGGTTTTAACTACAGGTTTGGGCTAATCTGTGTCTTGTGCACAGAGTGTTTACATGCTTGAAAACATTTGACCTCTGTCTCAGGGGATCCTGGTAAGAGCAGCATTCATCTTGGTTTCTCTAATTAGAAACAGTTGCGTCAACATTAAATTGATCGACAAGACGTAACTGCAGCATTGGGGGGGAAGGAGGGAGCTTGGTGGGGCAAGCCTGTCTTTTTTAAAGTCACACTTTATGTCTACTCATAAGAGTCACAATGATTTCTTTTCTAAATTTCAGCAGAGGACTCCTGTCAATTTTCTAGCCTTACAATGACAACACAAGGTGACACTTAGCATAGTTTGTTTCCTAATATAGACATCATTATTAACAACTAAAACCATTTATTTAATGTAGCTGAGCTGGCAACCATCCAGATAACGTAGAAACTGGAGCCACAAAATGGCGGCAGCTGAGAGAGAAGTGGTGTTGGGAAAAGATGCAATTTATTTCAAAATTAAAGTGAAAAAACAAACTAGTATCCCAAAAACCATTGACCATAAATAATCATTCAAAAAAGATGCCTTTAAATACAAGTAAAAAATTATAAACATAACATAATAAAAATAAACACACAGCAAACATCAGTGTTGTCTGCAACAGGGAAAGGATGGTTCAGGGCTGCTGAGTTACAAAGAAAAAGCCATAACAGAAACTAGCAAAGAGAAAAAGTTAAAATGGGGAAAAGAACCAAGACATTGTAAGGAAAATGATTGCAAAAGTGTATGTTATGGCCAGCATCCTTGAATCATCTTTTGCCTGTTGCAGATTTTGGTATTAAGTAATGCTGTTCTAGACTTTTAAAGTACAGTATAAAAATATAATATAATCTCAGATGAAGAACAGAAATCTGAACATTTTTTTCATATTGATTTAAAGTTTTTTCTCCCCTAACAATTACATTGTAGGAAAAAGTGGACATTGCCCATTCTGTTAGGCTTTAGCAGCACACCAGGCCTGTTAAGGCAGCAGATTTAACAGACATCCAGCTGTGCCTTCCCCAACTTGTATACCAAACTAAGTGACTGAACTCCTGCTTATACCAGGACCAGTCTGATAACTCAGAGGTAAATCAAAGTTGAACTGACTACTTTGCAGAGGCCACTTCTTCAGACATCTTGAGCCAGAATGCACAAAATAGACTCAAGCAAGGCCAAAGATCTGTATTTCAAGGAAAGACAACTCTGAAGGACGGAAGAGCTCACCTATGAATAATCCCTGATTTTGAAACTGGAGGTGACTTCAATCCAATTGATGGCAGTTATACATTGCCTTAAAACTCACTGCACCATCATGAAGATACTCTCTGGATCTTTCAGGTGGCCCTCTTAAGGGAACTCTCAGAGGATTCCCTAGGGCACTTGGCATTGGGTCACTCCTGAGCACACTCTCCAAAAATCACTACAAATTTCTGAAACAACCTCTCTCCCTGCAAAAACAAAGCTGATAAGCTGCTGCCTCTGTGTGAAGCTGACATCTAGTCTGCCAAGCCGAGCGCTGAGCCCGGTCTGAAAAAGCCTGAGAAGCAGGTATTGCTTCAAGATGGGAATTTCGGCATTTAAACTTGTATGCCAAAAATAATAATGTTATTCCATGTGAAGTTGCAGACGACACCACAAAGAGCTTAATGGAAAAAAGCACAAGCATACCATGAACAAAGGGATCATGAGCAAAGAGAAAGAATGCACTGCAACACAAGAGGAGTCCTCCACTTGAATCCGGAGAAACAACAAAGCAACAACTCTATACAACAGCAGACATCATCTTTAAAGACTTGATATTGTTAAACTATTTATTTGTGTCAAGAGAAATTAGAACTCTAGCATGTAAACAGCCAGCCTCCTTGTGTTATATGTGTCTCTGTCTAGTTTGTCAATGTCCTGTCTTATGCATCAATATATATATATATAATATAATATAATATATAATATATAATATTTCTATAATCCTTGTGTTTAATAACAAGAAATTGATTACTTAAAAACCCTGTCTGTCTTAGAGCAGAGTTGGAACTGACTGTGTTACTACACCCTCTGAAGTACTACTTGGGCAATATTACACCATAGAATGTTGTAAATTTCAGTAATAATGGCATGGAAACTGTAATTAACAAATTAAATATAACAGAGCATTATTACCCTTAGAAATGTAGGCCTTTTATTTAAAGAAATTGCAAAAAACAAAGTGTCAGTGAGTACAGTAGTGTCCTACACAATCCAAAGGTAATTGGAAACTGGAAGAAACTCTGATAGGAAGAGATCTGGCAGACCCAAAGTTACAACCCAATCAGAAGACAAGTTTCTGGGGGTCACCAGCATGTTTGATTGGCACCTCACAGCACAACAGCTTCAAGCACAGCTTAACAGTGCAAAAAAAGCAAGTGTCAGTTTCTCTTGTAAAGAGGAAACTTTGTGCTGCAGGTTTGACAAGTTGAGTGGCAGGAAGAAAGCCATTCCTTAAAGGACAAAATAGGACCTTGAAATACCAGATGTGGGCTACTGTAGACTGGAAGAAACTTATGAATCAATGAATCAAAATTTGCAATCTTCAGTTCATCACACAGGGTGTTTGCATGTTGTCGAGTTGGTGAAAGGATGTTTCCTCGGTGTGTGACACCAATTGTCGAACTTGGAATAGGAAGTGTGATGGTCAGGGTTCTTTTGCTGGAGGCAGAGTTGGTGATTTGCATAGAGTGACTGGCATTCTGAATCAATTGTTATGTGTATATCAAAAGCACTGTTACTATAAATGTAAAAGTCAGTGCAAAATGGTATGCTACAGATAGAGTGCACAAAACAAAATTAGAACAGAATAACAAACTATTTGTTTTGTTTCACTTAAGGAAAAAAAAATCAGAAAACTGAAAAGGTCTTTTACCATCTTATATATAAACGTCTACACGTGGAAGTGTGTGTGTGTCTGTTTATCCGGGCCTGAACTGCAAGGCTACAACATGAAGCTCAAAGAAAGCGACTGTCGCCAAAGTGAAACTACAGACGAAAGACAAACAAGAGAGAAATTCTAAGCCGCTGATAGACAAGGGGGGCAAGCACGTCCACAAAATGAAATCGCTGACTCGCCATTTCAATTTTTTTTCTGACGATTTCAATGGTTTTTAGGAGTTCTGGCTTTTTACAACATGGCCTTACACAGTGTTATATAGTGTTATATATATATACTGTATATATATACGAGGTGTGGCAGAAAAGTAATGAGACTGGCAACACTGCAAGCGATCTGGCAACACTGCAAGCGATCTGGCAACACTGCGCTGTTGTCCTTGATAGAGCACGTGTATCAGTACCCTCCCATAGCTCAGTGCGAGTTTCAACTCCTTCTGTTAACTACGTGATTTTTGTGACTGCTATTAGCGAAGTTGTGTTTTTGGTTGTGCGTCACGCAAAATGGAACAGAGGAATTTGGAGCAACGTTGTGCCATTAAATTTTGTGTTAAGCTTGGAGAATCGGCAAGTGTGACGTTAAAACAGGCCTATGGGGAACATTCTTTATCCCGAGCTCAAGTTTTTCAGGCCTTCAACTTCGAAAACCAATGAAAACATTGAACGTGTGAACACTCTTGTGAGATCAGACCGTCGTTTAACATTAAGAATGTTGAGTAAACAATTAAATTTGAACAGATTTACCGTTCATCAAATTTTGACTGAACATTTGCACATGCGAAAGGTCTGTGCCAAAATGGTGCCGAAAAACCTCACAATTGAGCAGAAGGACAATCGAAAAAACGCATTCCTGTGGTTCCCCAGCCCCCTTATTCACCTGACCTCAGTCCGTGTGACTTTTTCCTTTTTGCTAAACTGAAAAACGTCCTCAAAGGACGTCATTTCGGGACTTTAGAAAACATCCAAAAGAGTGTAACGGACATGCTGAAGACCATACCGGTTGAAGACTTCCAGCGCTGCTACCAACAGTGGGAACAACGTCTCCATCGGTGTGTAGCTGCCCAAGGGAACTACTTTGAAGGGGATAACATTCATTAACAATTGAAAAAAAAAAAAACTTTGGTAAATAAAAAATCAGTCTCATTACTTTTCTACCACACCTCGTATATATATATATATATATATATATATATATATATATATATATATATAAATTATCTATGTTTTATTTATATATTTGGTTATTCTTTTCAGGTATATGAGGCCCTGGACTGAGTAAGAGCTTCAGGAAAACACATTAATGAAGAGCATGAAGGAAATCGATGTAATCCTTGTGTTAGGATACTGTAAATTTTAATAAAAATGTTCTGGATTCAATACATTTTGTAGTCCTTAGCTAAAATGGGACTATAGTTTTGAAGATAGATGATTTCAAATTCATTGAGCATGTTTTTAATTATCTTTTTTTTTTTAATTCTATTCCTTTTCAATTTCTACAGTAGTCACCATTTTGTTGCTCCATTGCCATCATCAACACAATGATTTGTAAGTGAAAGATTGGTATCGAAGATTGTGGATATCTAAAATAAAACTTTCTTTCACATCTCTTTCTTAATTCTGCTTTTCATTTATTACTTCATGCATTGTTTTTTTGACTTACATTTTTTGTTTAGGATTTGATTTATTCAATCCATTTAATTTATCCACTTTTTGAACTCTGTGCTATTGTTTAACAATGCAACTATCTGCTGGTCACTTACGGCTCATGTGGTTTGCTAGTTTGTTTTTTTTTTGGTTTTTTTTTTGATAGGACATCGTGAGGCATTGGTGACCAAATGTCCTGTCTTAACTCATGCCAAGGCTATCATGGTCATACTTGCAATGAAATACTACTAAAGAACTCAGACAATTGCAAGCAGTGTTCCTAAAGGCATTGATAAAGTTGATTCCACAGAATTATTTTGATTAACTGGTAAATTTAGGGTGAAATGTCCTTAATATTGAAACCATGAAGTAAAGTTAAAGTGAAAAACTTAAAAACCTATAAAAAAATATCTAAATGAGATACTGGAACAACTTAAAACAAGCTTGAATGAGTCAGGTATTTCCGCTCATCTCTCAGACTTCTTATGGTAGACTTCTTGCCTGTAGTTTTTTGGCATCTTTGGATCAGTATTACATAACATTGCAACATACATCAGTCGATGTCCATGCTTCAGATATTTTAAAAAAACATAAAGCAATTGTGTCATGTAATTAAGGAAAAGATAAATACTTATCATTATGATGTTTTCACTGATATTTTAGGACTATCACTTTTGTTTTCATTTGAAGCTATATTGTTTCGTGTTTAAAAAATAGTGAGAACTGGAAATATTGATTAATACTGGAAAAATGACAGTGGAAATATGTAATGTATATACAGTATATCTGATTATATATATCTGATTTTATATATATATATACAGTATATATATTGTCATGCATGCGCGAATAGGAGGCCGCGGACGGACCCGAAACCGCTTCGAAGGACGTTCGCCGGTAGGGAATGGCGGGGTACTAACCTTTCTGCTCTCTCTTCTAGGAAAAAAGACGCTACGCCATCATAACCTGACCGCAGTACGTCCACTTCCGCCCTTCCTCCGCCATCTTCCCTGACGTCAACAATCCCGTCTTCCCTCACGCCTCCTTCCCAGCATTCCTCCACTTCCGGCTCCTCCTGTATAAAGATGGCCGCCGACGCCTGTGTAGTCGTCGCGCATATGAATGATTTTGTTTATATGATTACTGACCCGAAATATTATTTTTGTTTACAGTATACGGGGCCAAAAACCCCAACCCTTTATACTGTGTTTGTCTTTTCTTTTACAATATATATATATACAGTATATATATATATATTGTAATGACACAAAAGACAAAAAATAAACATTTGGGGGATCCTACCCATATATTGTCAGGATTGCTGCAAGAAAAAAAAGATTGCTAGTTAGCAAGAGAGTACTCTCTCCAGACTGAATCATATATGTGGAACAAGAGGATTGCTGGGTTTATATGGCCGAGAGAGAGGAAGAGGCGGGTCATCAGTGGGAAGTGACATCATCCAAGGAGAAAAGGCGTTAATGCACATGATTAGTCCCGTGTGCCAGCGTTTCAACAGCAACCAGACCCTGTTGCTGCCCCCGATGCGCGCAACAATATATGTATTGTATTATATGTATCAGTTAATGATTATTTGAATATTTTGATATACTGTGTGAGGCGGAGGAGGTTAGGAGCACGCGCTGATACAGCGCATTACCGCACCCACCACATGACAAACCAACTCAGGACCCCAGGTTAGGACCCGAATGCAGTCATGCAATGGGTGACACCTCACTGTGAGCACTTGTTATATTTTTGGAAAAGGGAAATCTGCTGAATTCAGCCACCAATACAGTAAGGTCTTTAGAGACTGGCATCAATAGAGTTAAACTCCTGAAAGATTATTCCAAAGGCCTGGGTGGAGAATTGGCAAGAAGGAGGCATGGTTGAAAAGGACAGGAGCTAATGGTGATGAGAAAGGTATTGGCTATTACCATAAGGGGTGTTAGGTATGCAGTGGGCATAAGCAGGAGATAATAGTGGCAAAATGTCAAAAGCTGTTGGCCATTAATATATGAAGGGGTGGCTGGAATATGTAATGTAAAGTCAATTCTGTATGAAAATGCTGCTGTGTTTTTGGGCAGTGGCAGTTTTCATGAACAAGCAGATCTTTGTTATTTTGTAATGAAGCATCACTGAAACCAAGTATTCCTGACTCTGCATCAACTCCTGGCTAAGAATATTCTACAATATTTGTAATTAATCTATCCTTTTGGACAAGATTATTTCCACAATAAAATGACCAACAAGTTTTCTTCTGCCATGTCTGTCTTGTTTTGTGTTTTCTATTTCAGTATACAAACAATAACCATATTCTGTCATTCTTGCACATATCAATGAATTGCATTATCCTGTCTTCTAAAATAAGTGTGGTTCAATTACCTTCATATAATTACCCCCATCTGTAGAGAAGACTGGAAAAATGTACTGAAACATTAATTATTGGCATTGCACTAATAATTAAAAAATGGATTGAATAACACCACTCACCCAATTTATTTTAGTGATACTCCTTCCGTGTACCTGGGTTGGGTTAAGCATAGCAGACATTTTTTCACAGCCGGGTAGGGATGGATTTCAGCCTGTTGTTTTTCACCTAAGGGCCTAACTTATCATGATTTGTCCTCTTTTTGTTGACTTTTAAAGTTACAAACAAAAACTCAGATGATGTACTGTCGACACATGACTCACAATTCCAGACTGGGTCTTAAGGGTAAAGAGAAAATTAATTTCCTGCTGTTCAGTTCTCAGCTTCAAGGGGAAGGACAGCAGCCATGAGCAGAGTTCAGCAGAAGGACATTCGACTTTTAGAACAGCTCTGTCAGAGACATCTCCTTGGAGGCAAACTCTTTATTTCCATTGGCATACCTATTAATATCAAAAATAGTGTACACTGTAATTTGCAAATTGAAATAAAGCATTTAATGTCTTTTCATTTGTGCAAACATTATATTATGACATTATAGATGAGCTGGACATATTATTGTATATTGAGTAATGGCTGAAACAGGCACAGACTTAATCTGGTTTCAGAACATCTTCATCCTGTGCAATTTGCCTATGACACACATAAAGTACAAGCTCTGATCTCAGTGTTCCACTGAGCCTTCTCCCACTTGGACAATGAGTCAGGATAATGTGCCTTTCACACCATTCTGACTCATCGAGTGGGGAAAAAGCTCAAGGTTATACATCTTGATGGGCCCACGATCTGGACTACCTGACCAACGGACAGCAAATTGTGAGGCTCAGGGACTCTGTGTTAGAAATGGTGGTGTACAATACTGGAACACCTCAAGGAACTGTCCAGTCTCCCTTCGTGTTTATTCTCTATGCAACTGAGCTCCATTGCAAAATTAATGCTTGCCACAATCATAAATCTTCATGATGACTCCTCCATCAAAGGCTGAATTAACAATGGAGATGAGTTAAAGTAAAGGAGGCTTGTGGAGGACTTTGTCTTGTGTTGCAGGGACAACAATCTGAAACTGAACATCAGCAAGACATAAGTGCTCGTAGTGGACTTCTAATGTGCTAAGCAGCCTCCGAGACCTGTCACCATTCAGGGGGAGGACGTGGAAGTGGTGCAGAGCGACAAGTACCTGGGGATTCACGAGAACAACAAAATAGACTGGTCTGACAGTACAGTGGTGCTGTACAAGAAGGGCCTGAGCAGATTGCACTTGCTAAGGAGATTCTGGTCTTTAAATTTGAGCTGGAAATGTTTTAGCAGTCCATAGCAGCCAGTGTGATGTTGTACCCTGCAGCCTTCTGGGGAGGCAACCTGAGCTCAAAAGAAACACAATGCCTGTACAAACCTATCGGGAATGTCTGCTCCATCATAGGGCTAACTCTGGACATACTGGAAGCTGCTACGGAAAAGAGGATGGTGACAAAATTGGAAGCCATCATAAAATCAGTAGAGATCAGATATTTTGTGTTTTATATTTGTAATTAATACAAGCCACTTTGTAGAGATCTATTTTAACTTTGACATTAAAGAGACTTTTTATGTTGATCAGTGTCGAAAAATCATATCCTCTGTGATTCAATATTGTATACCAATAAAATTTGAACTTCCAAGGAGGTGAACACTTTTTATAGGCAGTGTATGTAATAGTGTTTGTGTGAGATAGCCTTTTGATGAACTGGCATCATCCCCAGAAATGCTTCCTTTCTTATGTCTCAGAGTTGCATTAAACAAGGTTAAGATTGTTATTTATGTATATTAAGATACAAAGAGACTGCATGCAATGACAGTACACAAATCAGTATTGAAGTCAATATGTTCAAAACCAAAAAAACATCAGTAAACCTAAAATGAAACTGGTGAAAGGATGCTGCTCTAGACAGATAGGTTTCATTTCATTTTTGTTTGATCATGCTTAGCCTTGCCTTCGTTATGTTAAGCAAAATTCAGATGAGGAAAACACAAAAGCAATGCACTGCAATAGAAAAAGAAGGCTATGGTGCTACACATCATTGTGTGCCATCTATGAGATGCTTACGATACCCTGGTAATATCTTATAGAGCATTAAAATGACATTGTCAGTCAGCCTGGGACAAAAAATGTGAACATAAAACAGTTTTTTTTTTTTTGGAAAATTCTGAAAATAAACCTAATTTACTATATCATATTCCACAGGAGACTCAGAAGAATTTCTGGGATTTTTTTTGTTTGTTTTTGAGTTGGCACAAATGCTTGTTTTTTAGCAGTTAAAGACAAGTCAAAGAGGTGGTGTAATATACAGATAATGTACATAGATATACAGATTTCTGTCCATGGCCTGATTTGCTTATCCAGTTCATGGTCAATGGAGGCTGGTGCCTATCCTGGGATATCCTGGGCATAGTCACATTCCCTCACTCACTCATACTTTACCAGTTTAGAGTCACTAATTAACCTAACTGTTCCGACTATTCTGGGGAAAAGGCAGATTATACAAATTAAACATGAGAACCAAGACCAGGAGATGGCAGAATATAATTGGTCTGATGAGAATAAAATTAATGGTTTATTTTCTGTTTTATTGTTATTTTTTAATTATTTTTATACATTTTGTTATTATGTGGATTCTGTTAGTGTTGTTACGTTTATTAATTATTTACTATTTATGTTTTCTCTATATAGCAAATTTTCTTATGTTTTTTTTGTCATGTGGTTGGAACCCTAAGAGACCCTTGCCTTGACGTCACTGCTGCTGGGACCACCCTTCACCTTTATGTTCAGATAAAGGAGAAGGCCCCAGTAGACATTCACTAAGAGTTGTTGGCGTGATCATTAATCTGAGTATACTATTAGTTTTCTTGGTTTTCTTGATTATTTCTTGCTTTGTTCTTGGATTTTCCTTTTGTTTCAAGGATTTGGACTTGTTTTCCTTGGGCTGCCATTTATGCAAATCCTTTATGCTTATTTTTTTACTTTTCTTCTCAATTGTTCTTGAATTTTTTTTGTATTTGTAATATTATTTGTTTGCCTTTATACGTCAAGCCAGAGGTTCATTGTCATCTTCTCCTTTAAAGGACATTTTTCAACAGAATTTTTGAATGTAAAACCTGTGCAAGCTGAAGCCTGCCTGTAGAGTTTGGGGTTAGGATTTCTGGGGGGGGTGAGGCCTTTTCCAGGCAAGCTGATAAAGGTCCAAACCTGGTTTAGGGGGTCTTGTAAAGACCTCATACATGTTCAAAATGCAGCCAGAGGTCAATGCCAAAAGAAGAGGCAAAATACAAAAATCCAATATGCAAACCATACTTGTCGTGAAAAACAAAAAACACAAAAAGGTATTGACTCCATAAGTTGATATTCATTAGCTAAATAATAATAAAAATAATGATGCATTTTATTTACAAAGCACCTTTCCTATGCTCAAAACACTACACAAATAGTTCAATGGGTACAAAAAAAAAATAATAGGGCAGAAATAAATTAAATAAGTAACACTGGATGCAAACAAATATCAAATATTAATTACCAAATAACAAATGAATATATGAAATATAAATTTATGAATTTGAATAATAATAAACAAGCAGTAATAAAAAAAAAAAATACTAATTCTCAAAGAAGACCAATGCAAATTACATCATTTGTGTGAGATTACATGTGGAAATGTCAACCAAGATGAACTGCCAACACTAATGACTGGCTTGGAAAGAGGACTTAATTGAGTTGACTTTTCATTCAGATCAGATCTCTTATAAAGACCCTTTGTATTGTGGAGGACAATAAAGAATGATCAGTAAGATACCACAAGATTTTATTGCCAGTTGAGAGACAAACCCTTGACGGACAATGGACTGGTATTTGTTTCATGCTTAAATCATATCTAAAATATCTAATATGCAACTGGACTGCTGCCCTGACCTGAGCTGCCAGCTGATGCAAAATAAGTGGACCAGACGGAGTCACTTCATTTGGAGACACAAGCTCAGCAGGTATTTGGAATTTTTCAGTTAAGATGGACATGCAAAGATTACAGTCCATAATGAATTTATAATATAGTAGTACTTCATCTTGTAATGGACATTACGTTAAATGAAGCAATGGTAGTGATAGAAAGTTCATTGCATGCAGGCCTTTATTTCAATGCAGCATAGCTTTGGCAAATTGACCTTCTTGAGATGACAACTCTTAGCTGAATGGGGTAGCTCAGTGAGTCTCCAAAGGAAATTCAGCCTGATGCTTTTGAAGGTTTTGCTCCATTAAATATGTGGTATAAAATTCACATAAGATGCACAGAAAAGGAATTACCAGGTAATGGCAGACTTCAAACATCTAAGTGTAGTAAGCCTTCACAGTAAAGCTGAAGCTACTCCATGAGAGAAGCTGGGAAATATGGTGTGAGATGCACAAAAATCAGACAAAGGAGTTGACATGGCATCCACATAACTAAAAGAATCCCCAAGTGAATGCAACCAGTGCTACCACTCAGAAGAAAACACCAGCAGATAGTACTTGTAGAAATGCAGCCTATCGGTGAAAACAAAGAATATTCCTAAAAATAGATTCTAATGTAAGAATCGGATAAACCAATTAAATAAGGCATCAAGCAGCAGCAACTAACTGGAAAGGTTTCATTCAGTGAAGCAGACTCAAACCATTAGCCCAGAACTTGTGAGTTTAGTTGAATCAGCAATCAAAACAGAATTTACATCCAAGATGATAAAAGTATTTATGTTTAGTCTTGAATGAAACAATAAAACTGTGAAAGAAAATAAGAAAAAGAGCAAGGAAGTAAGGAAAAGTACAAAAAGGGAAAATACGCAGGAAGTGGCAACAACCATGTGCTGGCATAACCTTCCTGCAGAATGAAATGAGAAACAAATATTATTTTTAATGTAGAGGGGCTGTGATGATTTAAAATGTCTCAAGACCAGAGTGTCATTTTAACAGCAATGAGCATAGCAAACTGAAAACAATTATGTAAGTCATTTTGGATAAAAGCATCTGCTAAGTAAATAAATGTACAGTAAATCAGAGGGGAACATTTTGGTGTTGGAAGGGGAACATTTTTGTATATTGGTTGGTTTTCCTTTTCTCTAAGACAAATTTCCATAGTAATTGTGTTACAGGTTTTTGTTCCTGGTGTCTACAGAACATAAATATTTACCTGCTTTGATTCTGTTGTTTAAACAATGAAAATATGTTTACACTACTACTGATCAAAGCAAATTGTTGTATACCATTGTTTGATAAATCACCATGTTTAAATAGGCAGGGACTGAAACAGATATATACTTCTGGGCAGCAGCTGGCAGAGGAGGGACAGTCCGCTGAGAACACTGCCAAGACCACTCATATAGAGCACAGGGGCTCACAGGCAGATGAAGGTACATGGCTGGCAAGACGCGAGGCACACAGAGGGCGATACTTACTACCAGGAAGGAACAGACAGTTCCATCAGAGAGACACCGATTGTGGGTCCAGCAAGTGGGGGAACACTCACGAAAAGACCAAGCAAAGATGGCGGATGAGAAGCGAGGTGTGCTTGTCGAAATGCTGACAGGGATCTGACAATTCAGCAAAAACATCTGTTGGGAAACAAGAGTCCATTGAACAAAGTGTACACGTGGACAATTGGTACATAGTACACAAACTGGACTTCACACCATTAAAGGTTCTGTCCTCCACTGTTATGTTTATAAATGACTTTTAGAGAGTGGTCTGTGTATTTTTTTAAAAGTTTTCGGTCCTTATATTTTTAAGTTCTTGTCTACTTTTTTCTTGGTGTATTTTTATACTGTCTGGTGTAACACAAGTTACTGTTGCTTTTCCTGAAATTGCTGCCATTCTTTCATTGTGTGTTTACTCACCGCCCACTTAAAAGAAATCTGTGTGTTATTATCTGTAAATCTCAACAGTTTCATAAAATAGGGTAGCGTAGTCAAATATTTCAACTGTGTCTAGGTTAGATTATCTATGAGTGTGACCAGACACCCATCACATAGATAACCACAAAATGGTGGTAAGCCATCAAAAGACTGCACAAAATGGAGTCAAATGAATAACTATAATAAAGGAGTACAGTAATCCCTCCTCCATCGCGGGGGTTGCGTTCCAGACCCCCCCGCGATAGGTGAAAATCCGCGAAGTAGAAACCATATGTTTGTATGGTTATTTTTATATATTTTAAGCCCTTATAAACTCTCCCACACTGTTAACATTATTAGAGCCCTCTAGACATGAAATAACACCCTTTAGTCAAAAGTTTAAACTGTGCTCCATGACAAGACAGAGATGACAGTTCTTTCTCACAATTAAAAGAATGCAAATATATATTTTCTTCAAATGAGTCTCTGCATCAGGAGCAGAGAATTTAAGAGAGAGAGCGCGCGCTCGCAAAGAAAAGCAAACAATCAAAAAATCAATACGTGTGCTTTTAAGTAAAGCGCCATTTTTCAGAGGAGCGTCAGTATCTTCTAAGCAAACAGCCTCTGTTGAAACAGCCCCTCTGCTCAAATCTCCTCCGTCAGGCGCAGAGAACGTCAGAGAGAGAGCGCGAGATTAAAGCAAACAATAAAAAAATCAATACGTGTGCTTTTGTGCTTTTAAATATGCCAAGCACCGCAATAAAGCGGCATTTTTTAGAGGAGCGTCAGTATCTTTTAAGCAAACAGCTTCTGTGCAAACAGCACCTCTGCTCAAACTCCCTCCGTCAGGCGCAGAGAATGTCAGAGAGGGTGAGACAGAGGCAGAGACAAGCAAATGAACACCACGCGGGATGCATATCTTATAGCATTGAGGAGTTTTAGTTAATATGTAATACATGCTCTGATTGGGTAGCTTCTAAGCCATCTGCCAATAGTGTCCCTTGTATGAAATCAACTGGGCAAACAAACTGAGGAAGCATGTACCATAAATTAAAAGACCCATTGTCCGCAGAAATCCGCGAACCAGCGAAAAATCCTCGATATATATTTAGATATGCTTACATTTAAAATCCGCGATAGAGTGAAGCCGCGAAAGTCGAAGCGCGATATAGCGAGGGATTACTGCATATCATGAAATGATACTAATAAAAGAGGTATAAAAAATGAAAACAGTACAAAATAGGCAAATCAATGGTGGTCCAAACCCAGAATTATAATGCTAACCTGCACATATTTGGCATATGAGAGGAAAACTCTAGTATTCAGGGGATTAAAACCTGAAAAGCAAGAAAGAAATAGTATATCACTAATACATATATATATACTAGGGGACTTCACTCGCCCACCCCCTTCCACCCGTTTCACGTCTCTGCCGCTCGTGTTGTCAACGAGGGGGGGTGACGATGCGGGTTCTGCTTCATGCTTCCATCCAGCTTCAGGGAGCTCTCAAACCCGACACCATCGGTAATGTCACCGATGAGCTGGACAGTAAGATACAACAAAGCAAGGGGATGGTGCAAAAAAGTGAGAAGTGCTTTTATTAAAAACAACAAAATCAAAAACAAAAAGTGTCCAAATAAATAGTGCAGTCCACTTCAAATAAGTCATTGAATAAAAAATCCAATAAAAACAAGTGAACTGTGGAGGTTAAAAACACACTAGAAAAATCCTATTAAAACAAGGTTAAAAACAATGGCTGGAAGCAGTCTTTTCTTAAAACTCCGATGCTTTCTTCTCCCTTACTTCTCTCCTAATGGGCCCCGCAACAGGTTAGTCGCCCTACCAGCAAAATGCAGCTCCCTTCAGTTCTGGTCCGGTAGCCCTCCGATCCCCGGCTATGTTGGGCTCTAGCCAAACCAAGACTTGGGTTCCTTCCCCAGCGGCCAGGGCGCTCACGCTGGAGCTCAACAAGCCCAAAGCCTCCTCGACTCCGCTTCCTTCAACGACCAGTCGACCCCTCTGCCAGTCACTCCAGCTCCTTAAAATTGCTCTGCTGAAGTGTCCGTTTCAATCTGCCTACTCCGAGAGTTGGCCAAACACTTCTCTGGGGCTCTCCTACCAGCTGCAATAAACTTTCACGAGCCTGCACTTACTCTCGCTCGCTCTCCCACACCAGCTTTCTCTTTCCGGCCGCCTTCTTCTCCATTAACCACCGTTCCTTCTCTATCTTTTCTTTTCCTTCCTTCCTTCCCATCCGCTTCACGCTTCTATTATTTACTACGGGGACGTGGATCAGGTGTGGCAATTAGCAGTTCCCGGAAACAATTACAGATGTGGATGACTCCTCACCTGTGCACTTAAGCGAGGACCGTTTGCATCACGAATCACCTGAGAACTGCTCCGGCCACACTACCACGCCCCCTCTATAAACCACGAGTGCGGCGATTATTTATTTAAAAAGTGGCCTTTTTGACTTGAGCTGTGGACCCGCTACACCACAGGGGGGCTGAACACATGTTGAGAAGATGCGGTCTGAATAGGTGCTGTCTTTCTGCTGCTGCTGCTGAACTGCATGTTTTGCTTGTTGCGCTGCGCATCAATCATATAAAAGCGTATACAGCAGTTGTCCCTTTGTCTCACTGCCTTGTCTCACATGACGTTAAGGACATCAAATTGTCTTTCGAGAAGATCACGTATCGTCTCCTTTCAACCCTTCCAACATTTTTTTAATATT